>CM038214.1:104619185-104845823 GCA_021442155.1 Cymbidium sinense | reverse complement strand
GAATGATAGAATCTTTAATTCATTATTATCAGTGATCCAGCTACCATTAATATTTTTTATTTTTTGAATAGTGTTTAAAGCTTTCCTTTTTTTGAAAAGAGCATGGAAATACCTTGTATTTCTATCACCATCAGTAATATATTTGCTAGCAGCCTTTTTCTGCTAATAGGTTTCCTCCATATTCTGATAATTAATCAAGTTATCTTTAGTAGTGTTCAACTCATCAAGCTTACTAGGGTCAGTTAACACAGCATCTTCAAGGGAGCAAACTAATTGTTCCATATTTTTAGATTGGCAAAAAGATTTTTAAAATGGTGCTTGTTCCACCAATTTAGGTTTTATTTTAGTCTTTTAAGCTTAAGCCAAAGCTGAATCATGCCTTTAACGGAATTGTCCGGGTGAATAGGGGCCATCCAATTAGTGGAAACAACATTAAAGAAATCACTATGTTGGATCCACATATTTTGGAATCTAAAAGGAGTGGGGGAGGATATAGTACTGGAATGAGTTTTGATGGAGATCAATAGCGGAGCATGGTCAGACAAAGTTCTGCTCAAATTCTCAATAGAAGTGAGGGGCCATTGATTGATCCAAAGGGAATTAAAGAGGGTCCTATCAAGCCGCTGCCAGAGTCTAGAGTTATGCCATAAGAAAAATAAATATCATTGTAGTCGAGATCATATTAGAAAAAATCTTCCATGGAATGGATGTTAGAGAGCAACCTCCTTCTTTCTAAGGAAGATAATAGTGTTGAAATCACCCCAACCTACCAAGAACCCGAGGAGGTGAAAGTTCTTAATTGATCCCAAAGGATGTTCCTACCAGCTCTATTACAAGATGCATAGATAAAGGAACCAAGAGCAAAAATTCCCAATGAGATTTGAACATTAACCAATTGTTGAGATCATCAAGGATAGAAATGTTGATTAAATTATTCCAAAAACAACAAATTTTATTACTAATATTATAAAAGAAATTTTGAAAGCCAAGCATTCTAGTAACATGGGTGATCTTAGAAGAGTGAATGAATGGCTCAATAATCACAAGTAAAGTTATGTTATGAGTGCGACAAAGGCTCCTAACATGATTACAGACAGTGAGAGTCCCAATACCCCAAGCATTCCAAATAAGAAAATTGATCATAATAAGATGGAAGGAAAAGGAAAGAGATAACAGAAAAATTGAAGGAGAAGAAAAAGAGAGAATGAAGCAATTATTTGTGGGATGTTAGAGAAGATCAAGTGGTTCTAGTGGAGCTATTAGTGAGCATTCTAGATTTAAGGAATTTCTTTTTAATAACAAGGCCTATCTATGTCCAATGTATCTCCATCGAAAGGGAGTGATAATAGGAATAAGTATCTAAAGCATTCCTAATGGTGATTTCTCCTTCTGAGATCGAGTTGAGAAATTGGATTAGCATGTATATCACTCTATAGGGTAATAGAAGGAGAGGTTGTGACACCATTAATAGCACAAATTTCATTCTCATTTCCATGATGATTATTCAGATTTTGGTCCGTCACCAAGGTATCAACATTTTTCAGAACAATTCCAGAATTAGTTTTGAGATTTTGATCCAACTTGAGATTCCCATTCAAATCACCATTATGATTCATATGAGTCAAGGGATTGTCTTGTGATGCCAAATTATTACAAGTTGGAGTAACATTAATTAAGTTATCATTAGTTTCCTCACAAACCTCAATATCATTATTTTTACCTCGCTCAAATTGTTCTCAACAAAAGTAAAATCAGATAGTAAAGGAGTAGGAGGGTGAGTTCCATTTTGAGTAGCTTTAGGCACATATGAGAACTTATTGGTTTTTTCATTTCCTAGAGTGGGATTAAGATCTGACAATTTATTCTTTTTAAGATTAGGGTGTAACACAAAGCATTCAGAGTGATCATGACCATGGATCTTACAGTGTGTGCAAAAAATAAAGAATTTTTCAAATTCCACTTTCTGATTATACCCAAATTTTTTTGAACCGATCCAAACTTCTTTAGGATACTTTTTGGTAATATCAATCTCAACCAAGATACGCAAATGATGATCGAGATCTCATGGTTTTGATCAATTTGAAGGGGCCTACCAAAGAGAGCCCCAACCACAAATAGGACTTGATGGGTAACATAATGTATCCTCATGTTTGGAAAGGCTAGCCATAAAGGAAAAATAGGGAATTCCTCTTTGACATCAAAAAGAGGTGACCATTTTAATAGCCTCATATGACAATTGTACACAAAGGAGGAGCGACGAGCAAAGACTCTTGAGTAGTCTAAATCATTTGATAGCTGAATAATGATATGCCTAGGATCGATCAACCCGATAGTGAAAACTCCTGAAAGATTTAGGCTATGAAAGAAAGATTGGATATTGTCAAGAGTCGAAATGAATGAAGGAAAATTTTCCAACTAATGAAAATGGGCTTTGCCAATTTTTCCACATCAAGATCCGAGCACACACCGGCATTCCATGAAAGGAAGTTGAGATTAAGTTAATCAAGCATTAGAGCAAGTGTTCTTACTGATAATGCATCCTTAAAGGACTTAACAGTGCAGAAAGGATGAAGTCAGATCCAAAATACCTTGTAGATCGGAAGGCTTAGCCGATGCCTCCAAGTATGAAGAGCTCGGTTGCTCGGAAAGTGGCACCTCTGCCATTGTAAGATCAAGGAAAAATCACATAAGCAGCCAAACTGAGAGCAATAAACTAGAAAATATGATCGGGGAAGGCCGAGAGCCAAACCATAAGAAAAAATGAAACAAGGAAAAGAACCAGAGGAAGAAAAAGGAGTTTTGATTTTAAGGTTTTATGATTTAGGGTTTATTTTGGGTTTAGGTTTAGGTTTAGGTTAGGGTTTAAGGTTTGTGTGTTTAGGTTTAGTGGTTTTGTGTTTAGGGTTTAGGGTTTAGGGAGTGCAAGTTTAAGGGTTGTCACTAGGGTTTAGGGTTAGTTTTAAAGTTTAGTGTTATGATTAGGGTTTTTTTTTAATTTATTAAGGGTTTAGGGTTTTTTTAAAATTTATTAAGGGTTTAGAGTATAGGTTTTTTTTTGGTTTAGGTTTAGGTTTAGGGTTAGATTTTGGGTTGTTTAGGTTGGTTAGGGTTTATGATTTAGTGTTTAGGGGAGGAAACATATTGAAGAAAAAAAGCATTTTTTTGAGGGGGAAAGAAACACTAAATATTTTCATGCTTTGGTAATGAAAAGGTGTGTTCTTGGTCGTATTCATAAAATCAGGAATTTGGATGGTTCTTGGCTTACTGAAAAAGAGGATATATTCTCTTCTGCTATTAATTTCTTTAAAAATATTTTAAATAAAACTGTCAACCTAAGCATTTATCTAATCTTCTATCATTCCTTCTATTATGTCTACAGAGGATAATGAGTGCTTGGTTGCTCCTCCTTCTGATGAAGAAATTTTTAATATTCATAATGGTAAGAATGATTCATTGTAGGTGATGGTTACACTACTTTATTCTTTCAAAAAGCATGGTTTATCTTTAAAGCTGATCTCATTAATGTTGTTAAGGATTTTTTTTCAAGGGAATTATATTCCTAAATATTTTACTAGCACTTCTATTATTCTTATTCCTAAGAAAGATAATCCTAAATTTTGGAATGACTTTCGACCTATTAATCTTTGTACTTTTTTAATAAATTGATTTCAAAAAATTTGACTAATAGGCTTAGTAAGTTTCTTCCTAAGATTATCTCTCCTAATCAAACTGGCTTTGCAACAGGTAAATCTATTCTGGATAACATCTTGCTTGCTCAAAAATTGATTCATGATTTGAATGTTAAAACTAGAGGTGGCAATTTACTGCTTGACATCACCAAAGCTTATGATAACATTTCTTGGGATTTTCTTAATAGCATTCTTACTTTATTTGGATTCTCTAATCATTTTATTTCTTTGGTTAATATAATTAGAAATGTTTGGTTTTCATTAGTAATCAATGGTGAAAACTTTGGCTTCTTTAATTCCTCTCAAGGTATAAGACAAGGTGACCCTCTTTCTCATTCAATTTTTATTATTGTGATTGAATATTTGTCTCATTGGCTTAATCTTTTTTTAGAAGAATTCTAGTATGTATTTCAAGAATCTTGGTGGTTTGGCTATCTCTCACTTAAGTTTTATTTGATGATTTCATAATATTTTGTAATGGCTTTGTTACATTATGTTAAAAGCTTAAGAGTTTTTTAAATAAATTTGAAAAGGAAAGTTACCTTGTGATTACTAACCATAAAAGTTGTTTTATCACTTCTACTTTTTCTATTCAAAGAATTAATAAAATTAAGGATATTACTGGTTTTCTCATCAAAATTTTCTATTAAATATTTAGATCTCCTTTATATTGTGGTTAAAAGAGATCCCATCTTCTTGATGAGGTAATCCATAATATTCAAAATAAAATTTCTACCCTCGAATTTCATTTCTTATCCTGTGGTGGTAGATTTATTGTTATTAAAAGTATTCTTTACTCTCTTCCTTTTTACTTGTTGCTTAATATTGTTCCTAATTCTCTTGTCCTTATCATGATTGAAAGACTTTTTAATATGTTTTTTGGGGTTTAGAATTCAGCCAAAAGGTTTCTTTGACTTCTTGATCTAATATGTGTGGTACTATTTATGAAAGTGGTATTTGATGTAGAACTTTGATGGATTCCACCAATGTTTTTTTCTTATAAACTTTCAAGGACTTTAAAAAAATGAAAGTATTTGGGCTAAATTCTTGAATTTTAAATATTGAAAAGGTAAACATCCTTTAATTTGTAATTATAAAATGGTGACTCTATTGTTTGGAAATGGCTCTATGATATTAAATGGAAAGTAAAACCTATCATTCTTTGAGGTAATAATAGTGGTTCTTCTTTCTTTTGGCAAGATAACTGGATGGGGGAATTTTCCATTGATTCTTTTCTTAATCCTCATTCAACTTCTTCTTGAAAGTTAGTCATTTTATTTATAATGGTGATTAGAATTTATCTCTTTTTAATGATTTGATTCCTGATTTCATTAATAATAACATCATCAATATTTTTATTTATGGTATTTCTCCGGATCAAATTCTTTTCAAAATTTCTAGTAATGGAGAATTTTCTTTTAAAGATACTTGGCACCATATTACAGTTAAAAAAAATCCTCTTCTCCTGTTTTCTTTAAAATTTGGAATAATATTATTCCTAATTCTTATTCTATTATTGTGTGGAGATTTTTAAGTGATTATATTTATGTTGACTCTTTACTTTTGGACAAAGGTTTTTATGTACCATCTAAATGCATGTGTTGCTTTCATATTAAGAATGTTAGTCATGTTTTTGTTAATGATGCCATTGCCTCTATAGTATGGGGTTGGTATAAGGATTTATTTAAGTTAAATTATTTTAATGGTAATTTAACTTTAATGCAACTTCTTGACTCTTATTTTATTAATACTATTAAATGGAATTTCAAAATTGTGATGGCTTAATAGAAATGATGATAAACATCATAATGTGCCTATGAATCATAAGAGGATTATTGTTTGGACTAAAGAAAAGATTTTTTATTTACATAAGGCTGCTCTTCTTAGTGGTACTAATTATAGAGGTTTCAAGTTTGTTGCCTATAAATTGGGTATCTTTCCTTATTGTGACTCACATTATAAAATTCTTCATTGGATTAAGCCTTATGATTATTGTATTAAAATTAATATTGATGGCTCACATATAATAAGTCGTTTTGGTGGTATTTTAGAATAATCTTGGGAATATTATCTTGGCATTTTCCAATCCTCTCTCTATTAATTCTATTATTTTAATGAATTAATGGTTGTTTATCATGCTCTTAAGCTTTATTTGGATAGAAACTTTCATACTATTTGGTTGGAATTTGATGCTGAGATGGTTATTTCTATGATCAATTCTAACCATAAGGGTAATACTGAGCTATTTTATTTAATTAGAAATATTAAAGCTATTATCTCTAAACTTTGTTTTAAAATTACTCATATTTCAAGAGAAAATAATGCCTCTGTAGATTTCTTAGTGGTTTGGGGTGTAATTCTCCGATTTTACTTTGTTTACCAATGTAATATTCCTAAGCAATTAAGAGGGCTTTGTAATTTAGATAAATTGTCTTATGTTAGATATTCTTAATTTTTCTCTTCTTTTCTTTTGTTGGTTCTTGGCTTCACTTGAGCTTTTGGTGGTTTTAGTTTGTCTCTGATTAGTCTGGTTCTTTCTTGGGGTTTTAGTTCTTGTATTTTCCCACTTTATAGGTTGAATGGGTGTTGTAGTCGTGTCATTATTACCCTACTTTAATGTGGTATCTCATTTATTCTTTGGTTTTTGGTTTTGTTTTCTTTGGTGGTTTTGTGGTTGGCATCATTGAGCTCTTAGTTTTTGGGTGCCTTCACTAGATGAGGTGTTATGCTTCTTCATTCTATTTGTTTTTTACTAGTTTGGGTGATTATTGGGTGTATTTTATTGCTTGGTCTTATTGATTCTTATTTTATTTTGTGGCTTATGTGCTCATTTTTATCTTTGTGATTGCTTATGTCTTAGAAAACTTGTTATGTTTCTTGGTTGATGAAATCAAAAGAAGAAATGTTGAATAATTTGTTCTCTGCTAAAAAAATACCAAAAACCCCTAAACTAAAACTTGAACCCTAGAACTAAAACCTAAACCCTCAACCCTAAACCCTAAACCCTAAAACCCTTATACCCTAAAACCTAAACCCTAAACTCTAAAATCCTAAACCCTAAACCCTATACCCCCTAAACCCTAAACCATAAACCCTAACCCTAAACCTTAAATCCTAAACCCCAACGCCTAATCTTAAACCTAAAGTAACTAAATAATAAAAAATATCATCTAGTAGGTCACCTAGATGAAGTGGAGTCAAGGCCGAGAGCTATCATAAAAGTGGTGGGATCTGAGGTGCCGTGGATATGGAGGTCAGGCCACAAGAATGGTGGTTATAGGCGGGAGGAGCATGAGGTTACTCATGGTGGTGAGAGAGATCGGGATATGATGGTGGATCCCGCTACTTGAGAGGCCGATTCGATAGAAAGAAATCAAGAAGGGCCATCCAATCGATGGTTATAACTCTTTATTTACAGAGATGGTTCTAGTTTTTTATTTGCTCAATGCATGCTCATTTTTATTTATGTCATCGCTTGTGTCTTAGAAAACTTGGTGTGTTACTTATTGTGAAATCAAAGGTTGAATCTGAATTTGTTCTCATTTAAAAAAAACCAAAAACCCTAAACTAAAACTTGAACCCTAGACCTAAAACCTAAACCCTCAACCCTAAACCCTAAAAACCCTAAACCCTTTCTAAACCCTAAAACCATAAACCTTAAACCCTAAACCCTAAACCCTAAACCATAAACCCTAAACCTTAAACCCTAAACCCCAAAGCCTAAACGTTAAACCCTAAACCCTCAACTAACCATAAACCTTAAAAAGCTAAAAATCTATCCCTAAACTAAATAAAATGTAATAATAAAATAAATAAAAAAACTAAACCTAAATAAAATAAAAAAATAAAATAAAATAAAAACCTAAACTAAAACCTAAACCTAAACTTAAACATTAACCTAAGCCTACTAAAATAAAATAAATAAAAACCTAAACTAATCTAAAAAATAACAAACCTAAATAAAACTAAACCTAAAATAAAAATAAAATAAACTTAAAATAGAATAAAAAAAACTAAGTAAAAAACCTAAACCTAAAAAAATAAATCTAAAAAATAAAACCATAAAATTAATAAACAATAAAACCTAAACCCTAAACTAAAAAAAAAACAAAACCTAAAATAAAAATAAAATAAACCTAAACCTAAACTAAAATAAACTAAACTAAAATAAAGAAAACCTAAACCTATAACTTAAAAAAAATTGAACTTAAACCTAAACCTAAATGTAAAAAAATAAACTAAAATAAAAAACTAAACTAAAATAAAAAACCTAAAATAAACAAACTAAACTAAATAAAAATAAAATAATCCAAGTAAAATAAAAAATAAAATAAACTAAAATAAATAAAAAATAAACTAAATAAACATAAACCTACCAGCTTACTAAATTTAAAAAAATTTAGAAAAATAATAAAATAAAAAACCTCAAACCTAAACCCTAAAACTATAAACCCTAAACCTAACCCTAAACCTAAACCCTAAACCTTAATATCCTAAACCTTAATCCCTAAACCCTAAGACCTACAACCCTAAATCCCAAAACACTAAACCCCAAGCCCCTAAACCCTAAAAACCTAAAAAGCTAAACCTAAACTACATAAACCTAAAAATAAATAAATAAAAAAAACTTAAACGTAAATAAATATAATAAATAAAATAAAAAAATCCTAAACTAAACCTAAACTTAAACCTAAACCTAAACCTAAAATAAAATAAAATAAAATTAAAAATTTAAAACTAGACTAAAATAAAATAAATAAAAACCTAAGCAAAACTAAAATATAAAAAAATTAAATAAAATAAAAACTAAAAATGAAATAAAAATAAAATAAACATAAAATAAAATAAAATAAAAACTAAAAAAAACTAAACCTAAAAAATAAACCTAAAATAAATAAAACATAAAACCTAAACCCTAAACTAAAAAAATAAAACCTAAATCCAAAAAAAAAAACAAAATAAAATAATCCTAAACCTAAACTAAAATAAACTAAACTAAAATAAATAAAACCTAAACCTAAACCTAAAATGAACTAAACCTAAACCCTAAACTGAATAAAATAAAATAAACTAAACACAAACATAAACTTAAAACAATAAAACCTAAAATAAACCTAAAATCAAAATTAAAACCTAAACCTAAAAAAAATAAAATAAAACCTAAACCTAAACCTAATAAAAAAAATAAAACCTAAACAAATCATCTAAAAATACAATAAAAATAAAGTCAACTAAAAAATAAACCTAAACATAAAAAATAAACTAAAATAAAAAACATAAATTAAAATAAATAAACATAAAATAAATAAATTAAACTAAATAAAAATAAAAAATAATACTAAAAATGAAAAATAAAATAAACTCAAATAAATAAAAATAAACTAAATAAACCTAAACCTACTAGTCTACAAATTTTTTTTTTTTAAAAAATCCTAAACCCTAAACCCTAAAACTAACCTTAAACCCTAAACCTTAAACCTAGAACCCTAAACCCTAAACCTTAAACCATAAAACCCTAAACTCTAAAACCTAAACCCTAAACCCTAAGCCCTAAACCCTAAACCCTAAAATCCTAAACTCTAAACCCTAAATGCTAAACCTTAAACCATAAACTAAAACTAAAAGTTATAACTAAACCTAACTAAAACTAAAACAACCTAACTAAACTAATAACTAATCTAATCTAAACTAACTAAACCTAAACCTAAACTTAAACTCACTAAAGTTTAAACCCTAATAAATTAAACTAATAATAAACTAAAACCCTAAACCTAACTAAACTAATTAAATTAAACTACACTAACCTAAACCCTAAACCCTAAACCTAAACTACTAACAATAATAAAAAATAAATATACTAAACTTAATAAACTAAACTTAATAACTAAAACCTTAAATCCTAATAAACTAAACACTAAACTTAAACCTAAACCTAACTAACTAAACTAACTAAATAAACCTAAACCTAAACTAAACCTAAACTAACTAAAAAATTAAAAAAACTAAAACTAATTAAAACCTAAACCTAAACCTAAACTTAACTAGCTAAACCTAAACCCTAAACCCTAAACTAACTAAAACTAACAAAACCCTAAACCTAATAACTAATAAAACCTACTAAAACTAATAAACTAACTAACTAAACTAATTAATAATTAAACTAAAACCTAACCAAACTAATAACTAAACCTAATAATAACTAACTATCTAACCTAAAACTAATAACTAAACTAACTAAACTAAACTAAAACTAACACTAACTAACTAACTAAACCTAAACCTTAAACCTTAAACCTAACTAAACCTAAACCCTAAACCTGAACCTAAACTAATAAACTAAACTAAACCTAAACTCTAAACCCTAAACCCTTAACCACTAATTAAACTAAACTAACTTATAACCTAAACTAACTAATAACTAAACTAAAACTAACTACTTATTAAACCTAAACATAAACTTATAGACTAATAAAATAACTAAACCTAAAATTAACTAATAAACTAATTAAACTAAAACTAAAGTAATTAAATGAAATTAAACTAATAAAAACTAATAACTAGACTAAACTAATAACTTAACCAACTTAAAACTAATTAACTAACTAAGTAAAACTAAAACTAATAACCACTAAACTTAATCTAACTAAACTAAAACTAACTAATAACTAAGTAAACCAATAAACTAACCAAACTAAACTAATAACTAAACTAATTAAACTAATAAATAAAATTAAAATAACCAACTAAAATTAATAATAAACTAACTAACCTAAACCCTAATCCCTAAACCAAAACCAAATAAACTAATAAAACTTACTAATAAACTAACTAAACTAACTAAACTAAATAAAATCTAAACCTAACTAAAACTAACTAATAAATTCATAATTAATAAACTAACTAATAAAACTTAACTAACTAAACTAAACTAATAACCAAACTAATAAAACTTATCCTAAACCCTAAACCCTAAGCCTAATAACTAATGACTAAACTAATAAATAATAAAACCTAAACTAATAACTACATAAACTAATAAAACTTGAAGTAATAAACTAAACTAATAAAACAAAACTAAAACTAATAACTAAACTAATAATTAACCTAAACCTAAATCCTAAATCCCCTAAATCTAATCCTTAACCCTAAACCATGATTACTAACTAAACCTAAACCCTAAACCCCTAAACTAAAACTAACTAAACCTAAACCCTAAACCTAAAACTAACTAATAATAACAACCTAACTAAAACCTAAACCCTAAACTAAAAATAACTAATAAACTAACTAAAACTAAAACTAACTAAAATAATAATAAAACTAAGAAACTAATAAAACTAATAAAACTAATAAACTAAACCCTAAACCTTTACTAATAACTAATAATTAAACTAAAACTAAAATCTAATAAACTAAACCTAAACCTAAACCTAAACCCTAAACCTTGAGCCCTAATTTAATAATGAAACTAACTAAACTAAATAATAACTAAACTAAACTAAACTAATAAACTTAAAACTAAACTAATAACTAAACTAAACTAATAAATGAATAATAAACTAACCTAAAACTAATAAAATTAACTAAACTAAACTAAACTAAACCTAAACCCTAAAACCTAACTAAACTACTAACAAAATAAGCTAAAATAAAACCCTAAACCATAAACCCCAACCCTAAACACCTAAACCCTAAAACTAACTAAACTAGGAAAACTAACTAAACTAAAAGTAATAATAACTAAACTAACTAAACTAACTAAAAACCCTTAAAACCTAAACCTAAACCCTAAACCCTAAACCCTAAACCAAAAAAATTAACTAAAATAAAGACTAACTAAAACCTAATGAACTAATAAACTAATAAAAACTAATAACTAAACTAAACTAATAACCTAAAACCTAAACCTAAACCTAAACCTTAAACCCTAAACCCTAAACTAAAAACTAAACTAATAACTAAACTAAAAACCTAAACCTAAACCTAATAAACTAAACTAAACTAAACTAAAATAACTAACAAACTAAAACTAAACCTAAACTTAATACAGTAAACTAAACCTAAACCCTAAACCTAAACAAATTAAATAAACATTAAACCTAATAACTAATAATAATAAAACAAAAGCTAATAACCAATAAAAGGTAAATTAATAATAAAACTAATTAATAAAACTAAATCCTAATTGCTAAACCTAATTAAAACTAACTAAAACTGATAATCTAAACCTAAACTAAACTAAATAACTAATAACTACTTAACTAATAACTAAACCTAAACTAAACTAAATAACTAACTAAAACTATATAACTAAATAACTAATAACCAAAAAGCTAAACCCTAAACCCTAATAACTAAAATCTAACTAAACTAAACTAATAAAACTAACCTAAACTAACTAAAACTAATTAACTAACTAATAAAACTAATTAATAAAACTAATAAAACTAAAACTAACTCATAACTAATAAAACTAAACTAAAACTAAACTAAACTAACTAACCTAAACCCTAAACCCCAAACCTATACTAAAACTAAACTAATAACTAAACTAAACCTAATAAGCTAATTAAACTAATAAAACTAATAACCAAACTAATAACCAAAACTAACTAACTAAAACTAACCTAAAACTAATAACCCAAACCTAAACCCTAAACCTAAAACTAAACCATAAACCCTAAACCCTAAACTAACTATTAAACTAACTAAACTAGCTAATAACTAAACTAATAAATGGTTAACCTAATAACTAAACTAATAAACTAATAAAACTAACTAACTAATAAGTAATAACTAAACTAATTAATAAACTAAAACTAAGTAAACTAATTAATAACTAATAATAACTAATACTAAGTAACAAAACCTAAACCCTAAACTATCTAACTAATAAAACCTAAACCTAAACCTAATAAAATTAAACTAACTTAACTAAAACTAATTAATAACTTAAACCTAAATGCTAAACCTAACTATACTAAACTTAAACTAAACTAAACATTAACCTAATAACCCTAAACTAAACTTACTAAAATAATAACTAAACTATTAACTAAACTAAAACTAATAATTAAACCTAAACCTTAACCTAAACCTAATAAAACCTAATAAAACCAAAACCTAATCCTAAACTAACTAAACTAAATTAAACTGAAACTGAAACTAAACCTAAACCCCTAATAACTAAAACTAAATAAACATAAACCTAATTAACTAAATTAAACTAAAAACTTAAACCTAAACCTAAATCTAAACCTAAAACCTAAAAACCTAAAGCTAAACCTAAAAATTAAATTAACTAAACCTAAACTAATAACTATAATTAAACTAACTAAAACTAATTATAACTAATAACTAATAACTAAACTAAAACTAAAACTAAAAGTAACACTAACTAAAATAATAAACCTAACTCTAAACCTTAAACCCGAAACCTTATAAACTAAACTAAACTAAACCTAAACCCTAAACTAATAACTAAACTAAACTAATTATAAAAACTAATAAAAACAAAAACTAAAACCTAAACATAAACCCTGAACTAATAAAACTAAACTAAAACCTAAACCCCTAAACCTAAACTAAAAACTAAACTAACTAAACTAACCAATAAATAAACTACTAATAAAAAAACTAACTAAACTAAACTAAAAAACCTAAACCCTAAACCCTAAAATTAAAAACTAAAACAAATCCTAAACCCTAAACCTAATAACTAATCTAACTAAACAAACCTAAACTGAAACTAATAAACTAATAATAATTAAAATAATAACTAATAAACTAATAAACCTAAACCCTAAACCCTAAACTAAAGTAAACTAATAAATTAATAACTAAAGTAAATAAAAACTAATAAAACTAAACTAATAAACTAAAAACCTAATTGAAACATAAACCCTAAACCCTAAACCCTAAACCTAACTTAACTAAACTAAAAACTAAACTTAATAAACTAATAAAAACATAACTAACTAATAAACTAAAAAATGCAAAATCCTAAACCCTAAACTTAAACCCTAAAACTAATAACTAACTAATAACTAAAACTAAAACTAAACTAATAAAACTAAACTAAACTTAAACCCTAAACCCCCTAAACCTAAACTAATCAAATAAACTAACTAATAAACCTAAACCCCTAAACCTAAACCTAAACCTAATAACTAAACTAATAATAACTAAATAAAATTAATTAACTAAAACTAAATTAAACTAAAAACTAAACTAATAAATATAACTAATAACTCAAAATATAAACCTCACTAACTAACTAAACTAAACTAAAAACTATACTAATAATAAAACTAATAAACTAACTAAACTAAATAAAACTAATAAATAAAAATAACTAATTAAAATAATAATAAAGCTAAAACCTAAACTAACTAAAAAAACCCTAAACATGTAAAAACTTATAACTAAAACTAATAAACATAAACCTAAACTTGAACATAAACTTAAACCTAAAGCCCCCCTAAAACCTAAACTAACCTAAACTAATAACTAACTAATAACTAAACTAAACCTAAACCTAAACCTAACCTAAACTAAACTAAACTAAACCAAAAATGTAACTAACTAAACTAAACTAAAACATAAATTAACTAATTAACTAAAAACTAAATTAATTACTAAAACTAAACCTAAACCTAAACCCCTAAACCCCAAAAACCCCCTAAAATCTAAACTAAAAACTAATAAATAAAGCTAATATCCTAACTAAATTAAACTAAACTAATAAACTAATAAAACTAACTAAACTAATGAAACTAAAAATAACTAACTAAACTAAACTAAAACTAAAGTAATAAACTAAACTAAAAAATAACTAAACTAATTAAAACTAATAACTAAACCTAAACCTAATAACTAAAATAAACTAAACTAAACCTAAACATAAAAAACTAATAACTAAACCTAAACCCTAAAACCAAAATAAAACTAAAAATAAACTAAAACTAATAAACTAAAAACTAATAAACTAAACTAATAATAAAACTAATAACTAAACCTAAACTAATAATTAATAATAAGTAATAACTAAACTAATAATAAACAAAACTAATAACTAATAATAAACTAATTAAACTAAACTAAACTAATAACTAAAACTAATAAACTAATAAAACCTAATAATTAACTAAACCTAACTAACTAACTAAACTAATAACTAAAACTAAACCCTAAACCCTAAAGCTTAAACCTAAACTAATAAAAAATAAAAATAAAACTAATAATTAATAACTAAAACTAACTAAACTAATTAACAAACTAAGTAACTAGACTAATAACTAAACATAATAAACTAATTAATAAACTAATAAACTAAACTAACTAAAACTAAAACCTAAAACCTAAACCTAAACTAACTAAAAACTAATTAACTAACTAACTAAAAAAATAACTAAACTAACTAAACTAAAAAAACCCTAAACCTAAACAACTAAACCTAAACCTAAACCTAACTAACTAATAAACTAAACTAATAATATCTAATTAAAAACTAATAAAACTAAACTAACCAACTAAACTAAACCCAACTAACTAATAAACCCTAAACCTAAATGTAAACTAACTAAACTAAACCTAAACCCTAAACCTAAAAATAGTTAAGCTAAACTAACTAAAACTAATAATAACAAAAATAAATAAACTAAACTAATAACTAACCTAAACCTAATAAACTAGTAACTAAACTAACTAACTAACTAAAACTAACTAATAACTAAACCTAAAAATAACTAAACTAAACTAACTAAACTAACTATACTAATTGACTAATAAACTAATTAACTAAAACTAAATAATAATAAAACTAATAAGTAAAACCTAAACTAATAAAAAAAATAAAACCTAAACTAATAAACCTAATAAACTAATAACTAACTAATAACTAAAAAACCTAAACCCTAAACTTAAACTAATAAATAACTAAACTAATAAACTAATAAAACTAATAAAACTAACTTAACCTAAACTTAAACCTAAACCCTAATAATAAAAACTAAAACCTAAACCTAAACCCTAAGCCCTAAACCCTAAACCTAAAGCCTAACCCTAAACTAAAACCTAAACTAATAATAATAAATGAATAATTAATAACTAACTAAAACTAATAACTTAAACTAAAACTAAAACTAACTAACTAAATAACTAAACTAACTAAACTAATTAAACCACTAATAATAACCAATAAACCTAATAAACTAAAAAACTAAAACCTAAACCCTAAACTAAACCTAAACCATAAACCTAACCTAAAATTAGCTAAACCTAGCCTCTAAAAAACTAACTTAAAACCTAAACCCTAAACCCTAAACTAATAACTAATAACTAACTAAACTAACTAAACTAAAAACTAAACCTAATAAAACTAAAACCTAAATAACTCGACTAGATAACAAATAAAATTAATAATACTAACTAAATAATAAATAAAACTAAACTAACTAACCTAACTAACTAACTAACCAACTTAAATTAAAACTAAGCTAATAATAACTAAACCTAAACCCTAAACCCTAAACTAACTAAAACTAACTAAACTAAAAATCTTAAACCTAAAACAAACTAAAATTTGTAAACTAAACTAAACTAAACTAAACATAAACCCTAAACCTAAACTAAAAACTAATAAACTAACTCAAACTAATAACTAAACTAATAACTAAAAATAACTAAACTAAAACTAAACTAATAAACTAAACTAATAGATAATAAACTAACTAATAACTAAACTTAAACCCTATCTAATAAAATATACCTAAACCCTAAACCCTAAACCCTAAACCTAAACCTTAAAACCTAATAACTAAAACCTAAACCTAATAACTAAACTACTAACTAACCCTAATAAAACTAACCAATAAAAAACTTAAACTAACTAAACTAACTAATAAAACCTAACTAAAAAAACTATAACTAAACCTAAACCTAAACCTAAACCTAAACCCTAAAACCTAAATTAATTAACTAACTAACTAAAACTAACTAATAATAAGTAAACTAATTAAAACTAATAACTAAACTAAAAACTAAACCTAAACCCTAAACTAAAAGCTAATAAAACTAACTAACTAAAATAATAAACTAACTAATAACCTAAACCCTAAACCCTAAACTCCCTAATAAAACTTAAAATAATAACTAAACTAAAAATAATAATAACTAACCTAAACCTTAAACCTAATTGAACTAAACTAAACCCTAAACCCTAAACCTAAATCCTAAACCCTAAACCCTAAACCTAAACCTAAACCCTAAACCCTAAACCCTAAACTAATAACTAATAACTGAAACTAACTAATAACTATGAACTAATAATTAAGACATAAATAACTAAATTAAAACCTAACTAAGTTAAAACTAACTAAATCAAACCTAAACCTAAACTAACCTAATAAACTATAATAATTAAAAGCTAAACCTAAACTAAACTAAACTAATAATGATTAAATAATACTAAACTAATAACTAAACTAAACCTAAACCCTAAACTAATAACTAACTTAACTAAACCTAACTAATAAACTTAAAAAAAACTAAACTAACTAAAGTAATAACTAAACTAACTAAACTAACTAAATAACAAAACTAAAAACTAACTAAACTAAACTAACTAACTAGCTAAACTAAATAAAACTTAATTAAACTAACTAAACCTTAATCCCTAAACCTAATTAAAACTAGCTAAATTAATAAACTAATAACTAAATTAATAAACTAATAACTAACTAAACTAAACCTAACAAACTAAATAAAATAACTAAATTAAATAAAACCCTAAACCCTAAACCTAAACTAACTAAACTAAACTAAAAACCTCAACCTAAACATAAACCTAACTAATAAAATTAACTAAAACTAAACCCTAAACTGCTTAAAATAAATATACTAATAAACCTAAACTAACTAAACTAATTGTGCCTTATTTAATATTTATTGGTTAAACAATTGGCCATTAACTTCGGTGGACCATCTTAGTAAAACACTCTCTCATGCTCCTCTTTGATTTCTATTAAGATGATGTTCATAATAATAATGTCATTAAAAATTTTATTTTCAAAATATGTGGTTAAAAGATAAAAGTTTTCTTGACGTTATTGCTTATAATTGGTGTGCTCCTCTTTCTCCTGGTGATTATGCATTTGGTATGATGAGATTTTGGCTTAAGCATAATATCACTTGGTGGAACAGAAAACTGCTTTAAAAATCTTTTTTATAATATCAAAAAAATGGAACAAAGGGAGAAAGATTTGAAAGAATTGGCTATTATTGATTCTTCTTTTTGTTCTAACCTTATTGAAGCTAAAGATAATCTCATTAAGTTTCAGGATATGGAGGAGACATATTAGAGACAAAAAATTGCCACTAAGCATCTTTCTGAGGGGTAAAGAAACACTAGATATTTTCATGCTTTGGTAATGAAAAGGCGTGTTCTTGGTCGCATTCATAAAATCAAGAATTTGGATGGTTCTTGGCTTACTGAAAAATGGCATATATTCTCTTCTGGTCAAAGTTTCTTTAAAAATCATTTAAATAAAAATTGTCAACTTGAGCATTTATCTAATCCCTCTATCATTCCTTCTATTATGTCTACAAAAGATAAAGAGTGATTGGTTGCTCCTCCTTTTGATGAGGAAATTTTTAATATTCTTAATGGTAAATATTGATCTGTTGCATGGTCCGATGGTTACACTACTTTATTCTTTTAGAAAGCTTGGTTTATTTTTTAAGTTGATCTTGTTAATGTTGTTAAGGATTTTTTTCAAGGGAATTCTATTCCTCAATATTTTACTAACACTTCTATTGTTCTTATTCCTAAGTAAGATAATCTTGACTTTTGGAATGACTTTAGACCTATTAGTCTTTGTACTTTTTTTAATAAATTGATTTCTAAAATTTTGACTAATAGGCTTAGTATGTTTCTTCCTATGATTATCTCTCCTAATCAAACAGGCTGTGTGAAAGGTAGAACTATTTTGGAAAACATCTTGCTTACTTAAGAATTGATTCATGATTTGAATGTTAAAACTAGAGGTGGAAATTTACTTCTTAAGCTTGACATCACCAAAGCTTATGATAACATTTCTTGGATTTTCTTAATAGAATTCTTACTTTATTTGGTTTCTCTAATCATTTTATTCCTTTCGTTAACAATATAATTAAAAATGTTTGGTTTTCATTAGTTATCAATGGTGAAAACTTTGGCTTCTTTAATTCCTCTCAAGGTATAAGACAAGGTGACCCTCTTTCTCAATAACAACAACAATAACATCAAGCCTTAATCCCACTAGGTGGGGTTGACTACATGAATCCTTTGTCTCCATTGTGTCCTATTAGGTGTCAAATTCTCATTTAAATCAAGTATACTAAGATCATTTTTTATACATCTTAACCAAGTCTTTTTAGGTCTACCTCTACCTTTCTTAACATAAGGCAAATCTAATGCATCTACTCTCCTAATCTGTCATCGACTCGACGCTTTATGTGGCCAAACCATCTAAGGCTACTCTCCTAATCTTATCTACCATTGAGCTACTCCAATTTTTTTCCCAATATACTCATTTTGCATTCTATCTCTAAGAGTAAAGCCACTCATCCACCTAAGCATCCTCATCTCTGCAACACTAAACTTAGTCTTATCCTTCTTTTTTATTGGCCAACATTCTTCACCATAAGTCATTGCAGGTCTTACCACCATCTTATAAAATTTTCACTTAAGTTTAAGTGGAACTTTTCTATCACATAATAGGCCAGATGCATTCCTCCACTTCAACCATCCAACTTGAATTCTACTAATAACATCTCCATCTATTTCACCATCATTTTGAACAATAGAGCCTAAATATTTGAAACACTCACTCTTATTAATGACTTGTTCACCTAATGTCACAACACTACCATTAGAACTTCTACAATTAAAATTACACTCCATATATTCAGTTTTAGATCTACTTAAATGAAAACCTTTAGACTCTAGAGTTGACCTCCATAATTCAAGTTTCTATTGGACTCCCTCTCTAGTCTTATCAACAAGAAGAATGTCAAAAAAGCATACACCAAGGTACATCTTCTTGTAAATGCCTAGAAGAATTCTGGTATGTATTTCAGTAATCTTAGTCATTTGGCTATCTCTCACTTTAGTTTTGCTGATGATTTCATAATATTTTGTAATGGCTTGTTACATTATGTTAAAAAGTCTAAGAGTTTTTTAAATAAATTTGAAAAGGAAAGTGGCCTTTGGATTAGTAATCATAAAAGTTGTTTTATCACTTCTACTTCCATTTCTATTCAAAGAATTAATATAATTAAGGATATTACTAGTTTCTCTCATTAAAATCTTTCTATTAAATATTTAGGCTCACTGTTATATTGTGGTCAAAAGAGATCCCAACTTTTTGATGAGGTAATCCATAATATTCAAAATAAAATTTCTACCCTCAAATTTCATTTCTTATCCTTTGGTTGTAGATTAATTATTAAAATTATTCTTTACTCTCTTCTCTTTACTTTTTGCTTAATATTGTTCCTACTTCTTCTTATCATGATTGAAAGACTATTTAATAAGTTTTTTTAAGGCTCTAGGAATTCAAATAAAAGGCTTTATTGGACTTCTTGGTCTAATATGTGGGGTTCTATTTATGAAGGTGGTATTGGGTGCAAATCTTTGATGGATTACATCAATGTTTTTTCCTATAAACTTTGGTGGAATTTTTAGAAAAATGAAAGTCTTTGGGCTAAATTCATGAATTTTAAATATTGCAAAGGTAAGCATCCTTTAATTTGCAATTATAAACATGGTGACTCTATTGTTTGGAAATGGCTCTATGATATTAAATGGAATGAGGAACCTCTCATTTTTTGAGGTATTAATAATGGTTCTTCTTTTTTTTTGGCAAGATAACTGGATGGGGGACTTTTCCATTCATTCTTTGCTAAATGCTCACTGTAATTTTTCCTTAGAAGTTAGTCATTTTATTTATAATGGTGATTAGAATTTCTCTCTTTTAAATGATTTAATTCTTAATTTCATTAGTAATAACATCATTAGTATTCCTATTGATGGTGTTTCTCCAGATCAAACTCTTTTCAAAATTTCTAGCAATGGAGAATTTTCTTTTAAAGAAACTTTTTTTTGGAGAACCCCATGTAGGGGAATTTTATTGCCACAAAAAGGGGGGTTACAAGATCCTTAAGAGGGGATAAACTTAAGAACTACTACTCAAAGAGCTACAATCAGCCTAGAGAGTGAATCCCCAATCTAAGTACAACCAAAATAAAAGGAAAAAGAAAAGCGAAAAGAAAAATTGCAAGAGATACAAACGTAGCAAAAAAAGAAATGCCAGAGGACAGCCTTCAGCAAAAGCTTGAGAAGATGAGAGAAGTATTTGCCACCTCCAGAGAAGGAACCTGCAAGGAAACAACACAGAACTTATAAATAGCTAGAAGAAGGAATTAACATAGGTAAAAGAGATACAAACAAAATTAATTGAAAAAACAAATGAAAGTGTGAGAAATTTAGAGAAGTGTGGGGAAAGCTGGGCTCGATCCTGTGAGAATGGGGTACAAACATGAGCATCTAAACTTCAAAGGAAGGGTTACATCACAAGTGCTACTACCAAATTATGAGTGAAATCATCCCAGCCATCATAGCCTACATACCTGGGGGTAGGCACCTATCACTGGATGAAAATCATATGATCTTTAATACATGCATACCAAGCAATAGCAAAATGCACTCTAGAATGAAAGGAAACACTATTCAGTATGGCAAAGGTATGCCACCAATCCTTTGTAAGAGAAGCATCACCTAAGTATTCCACCATAGCATGAGAATGAATAGCCAACAAAAAACCCCTACCTAGATGAAACATTAAGGCAGGGAAAACACCCACATAGTGATGAAAGCCAATCAGGAGCAACAACCACCTATTAATAGCTAGATCATAACAGTAATTATATAGGTCTAATAGAGCCAAGAGTAACCTTAGCCAGTAGATAAACACATACAGCAAAGGCACAGGTAATGAGGCTAACCAAATGGTAATCAACAGAACAAAAAAGTAGGAAGAAATCCACCAAAAATAATCAGCCTGTTGAACATAATAACCTACTAATCCATTCAGCCAATAGATAATACAACAAACCAAATAATTTAACCAACAGAGGAGAAGGTAGGCAGTGTCATTCATCGAGCCATGTTAGGAATCAAAAAATAAATAGTCAAAAAATCCATCATATTAAGGGAAAATAGCCTAAGCAGCAACAACAAAAGTAGTATGAGAAGGAGACCAAAAGAAGTCCCAAATGTGCAAGGAAATAATAATAATCACCAAACTAAGAAGAGAAAGAGAAACAGTGAGCATAATCAGCAAAGTAACTAATTCATCCATTAGGGTTAAGAATAACAGCAGCATAACCTAGCTGGTTTAGTGAAATAGGCAAACCCACAACTATTTAGTAAAAGCCAATGCCCAACCTGAAAATGGGAAGCATCAAAAAAAGATTGTAGAAAGATCTAGCTAGAAAAGAAGAACACACCCAACATTGGACAAGCAGGTCCCAACCTCCTTCTACAACAAACACCTCTACCAAAATAGTAGAGAATGCAACATAGAAAGGAAAAGGGACAAAGTAGAAAGGAAGACTATCCCATCCATAAACTAGGAAACATGCAGACAATAAAATAAGTTATGGTTCATGAGAAGGAATTTATAAAGCCCAAACCAGCAGAAGATAAAAAATGACATAATCAGATCCAAAAACTTAGGGAAGAGCCATATCTCCACAGGAAGAAGAAGCATAAAAGGCTTAAAATTTATAACATAAGGCAATCTAGTTTTATCAAGACTCACAAGCCCCCTTAAAAGTGATGGAATATCATCATTAGAGAATAGATTAAAAGAGGAGGACTTGGCTCCCCAATTAGCAAGAAAATTAGCACAAGAATTGCCTTCTCGATAAATATAAGAAATTTGATAATCTAGGTTGGCAAGAAGCCTCCTAGTATAGTTAAGTAAATAATACACTTCAGCATTTCCATGAGCTCCCAAATTTATTAATTCAAGAAGAAGGAGAGCATCAACTTCAAACCAAATCTTTTGAAATCCTTTCTGTAAGCAGACAGAAATACCATAGTGTAGACCTTTAAGCTCAGCAAATAATACAGAATAGGGTTCTAAAGGTGCAGCAAAAGCAGAGATAACCTGACCACTATAATCTCTTAAAATCCCCCCACAACCATAAAAGCCATTAGAAATCGAACAATCAGTGTTAACCTTAATGTCATGATAATTCAGCTTCATCTAGTATATAATTTTATGGTTAGGAGCAATTCCACAAGAAGGAAGATTAATCCCAAAGTTAAAGGCCACATATTTGTACCCTTTGAAACTAAAGGAAGTAAGAAAATCAGCTTTATAAAGAGACATAATTTTACATTTGCACTAATATGATGATAGTTCATAGGTATATCACGATGCTTAGCATCATTTCTTTCCAACCAAATATACCAGTAGTGGCTAGAACAACTTTCATATGGCCTTTAGAAGTATAAGAGAAAAAGTTTCAAGAAGTTGCATAATAGAAAATGATCCATCAAAATGGAAAGTATTAAACATACTATCATACCAACTCAAACCTTAAACAATAGGGCCATTCACAACACATGATCCAGTTTCAATGTGAAAGCAACATTGGCATTTAGAGGGGAGGTGGAAGCCTTTTTTTAAAAGGGTAGCATCAACAGGAATATAGTGCTTTAGAATGTGCCAAGTTAAGACTGAAAAGGAGGTAGGGATAGACATATTCTGGATTTTAGTGAAAACTAAGGACTCTTGAGTTTTAAGTCTTAAAGAATTCCAAACATCCTTAAAAACAAAATCTCGAGAGGAGGAATTTTTGAAGAGGATTTGTTCAGATTTATTAGGTAATGGACAAATTGTAAGGATTTTGTCAACTATCACATTACGGACAATGGAAATTAATTGAGCCACATCCTAATTATTGTAATGAACGATTAAACCTCACAATGGAATGAGTATTAAGGAAAGAATCAATAGAACCTTGTAATTTCCTTGCCAAAAGAAGGAGGAGCCCAATTCACACCATAAGAGATAAGATTCTCAGCAATCTAGTTGATTTTACAAAGTCTTCTCCACACCTGAGAGTCCCTAAGTTTGAAAGTACAAGTGTGAGGGGGTGTTTCCCCTTACAGTATTTAGCAAGCATAAATTGAGACCAGTAATTATGGTTGATTCTAAAATTCCACCACATTTTGTATAAAAAACATTTAATGGAGTCTTCTAAAGTTTTGCAACCCAAACCACCTTCATTAAAAGGCCCACAAAAGTTATGCTAACTAGCCCAATGAACTTTCCTGGAAGAAGAGGTAGAACCCCAAAAGAATTTGTTAATAAGTCTATTTATCCTTTTAATAATATAGCAGGTAGGCACAATAGTGGACAAAAGATACAAAGGTTTGAGGTACTTTTGATCGGATAAGTTTAGCACCAAAGGAAAGTAAGTGGAACTCCCAAGAGGAAGTTTTCATATTTATTTTTTGAATAACTTCATCAAATAAAGAAGATCTTTTGGTTCCTCGATATAAAGGTAGATACTTGATAGAGGGTTTGATGTGCAAAGACCATAATATTCTTAATAGCATCAATCCTAGATAAGGAAATAGATGAGCTAGAAATAAAACAACTTTTGTCATGATTAATCTTCAAACCACTATCCCTACCAAACAGAGTAAGGAACTTACATAATTTTTTAATGTAAAGAGTAGAACCATTGCAAAATATAATGAAATCATCAGCAAAGCTGAGGTGGGAAATGGGAAAGCCACCCTTAGTTTTTTAATACATGTTAAGCATTTTAGAAAACATCTACTCAATACTTCTAGAGAGATATTCCACAGTAATAATGAAAAGGGAAGGAAAAGAGGATCCCTTGCCTTAGCCCATGAGAAGAGAAAAAACCATGAACTTCACCATTAATAAGTAAAGAAAACCAAGAATTCTCAATACCATTCTTAATTAAAGTAATAAATTGACTTGAATATCCAAATAGATCAAAAAGTTTATATAGGAAAGCCTAACCAATGTTATCATAAGCTTTGGAAATGTCAAGACAAAAGCGTTACCACTGAACTTTGGCATTTAAATCATGGATCATCTCTTGGGCTAAAAGAACATTATTAGAAATACATCACCCTTTAACGAAACCTATTTGGTTGGGGAGATAATTTTAGGAAGCAGAATACTTAATCTTTTAGCCAAAATCTTAGAGATCAGTTCATTAAAAAAGGAACAAAGGCTAATTGGCCTAAAATCACTCCAAAGTTCAGGATTTTCTTTTTTAGGGATTAAAATAATGGAAGTGCTAGCAAAATATTTGGGGAGGATACTTCCCTTGAAGTAATCAAGAACAACTTTAACCAAGTCCTCTTTAATGATATACCAACATTTTTGAAAAATAAGGTAGTAAATCCATCAGGACCAGCCACAAAATCTATATTCATATTTTACAAAATGATAGCAATTTCGATTCAGAGAGTAATGAAATAAGCATATTGTTATCTTCATCAGAAATGAGATTAGGAATAACTTTAGGCAAGAAAATCTCATGATAAGTCACATTTTTATTAAATAGCTTTGTAAATAATGAAATGATAG
The DNA here is from genome assembly GCA_021442155.1 of Cymbidium sinense. Lineage (NCBI taxonomy): Eukaryota > Viridiplantae > Streptophyta > Magnoliopsida > Asparagales > Orchidaceae > Cymbidium > Cymbidium sinense. The sequence continues at coordinate 104,820,448 of CM038214.1, read as the reverse complement.
AATCAGTAAGCTCCTTGTTATCAGTACACCATACACCATCATTAGTTTTAATTTTTTTAATGTGATTTAAAACCTTTTTTTAACCATGGCATGGAAGTATTTGGTATTTTGATCACCATCAGATATCCATTTTATATGCTTTTTTTGTCGATAGGTCTCCTCCATGTCTTGCTAACATGTTAACCTATTTTTTGGTTTGAGTTAATAAGGCATTTTTAGATGGATCATTAATAGTATCATCTAAAACTATAGCCTCATGTTCTATTTCTTTGATATTAACAAATAGGTTTTGAAAGCAGTGTTTGTTCCATAATTAAGGCATTATTTAAGCCTTTTAATTTGAACCATAATCTCATCATCCCAAAAGTAGAATCATCGATGGAGAGGTTCACCCCAATTGCTAGCAACCACATCCATAAATCTATCATCCATAAGCCACATATTTTGAAATAGGAATGGGATATGAGAGGAGGGTTTAGTAGCATTAATATTTATAATGATCAGCAAGGGAGAATGGTCTGATAGGGTTCTACTGAGATGCTCAATAAAAGTATTAGGGAAAAGGTTGATCCATAGATTGTTAAAAAGGACCCTATCTAATCTTTGCCAAAGTGCGATTATTCCAAGTGAAATGAGACCCAATAAAGCCAATATCAGTAAGATGACAATCAAGGATCATGTTATTGAATTCCTCCATGGAAAATAAGTTTGAGCATTACCACCAACTCGTTCAGAAGAGGAAGAGATAATGTTAAAGTCCCCACCCACAAACCAAGGAGCATTCATAGAGGAAGAGAAACTAACAAGATCTTCCCAAAGAAGCCTTCTACCATTCTTATTACAAGAGGCATGACAAAGACCCAAAGCACCAATTATCATAAGTAATTTTAACATTTAGAACCTGGGTAAATCTGCATAACTTTTAAAAAAAAGGGCATATTCCAAAAAAATCCATATTGCTCAAGTTAGAAAAAAATTACCAAAGCCAATCATTCTAGCAATAGAAGCAATGTTAGAAGGGATAATAAAGGATTCCAAAATAGCCAAAAAGGAAATGTTATGAGAGTGAACAAAATTATTGATACTATTTCTAACAGAGAGGGTACCAATCCCTCTCGCATTCTAGATAAGGAAGGAAACCATTTATTTTTGGCAGAGGAGCCAGATCTAGTAACTCTGGCAAAGTTAGGAACTCTAGGTTTAGAAGTTTTATTTTTCTTTCTAAAATGAAATTTATTGGCCATATCCACAACATCACCATCTGATAAGGATTGATCAGAGAATTGCTTGGAAAAGGGAGGCACATTGAAAATAGCATTATAGTCTAGTTCACCTTCTTCCAAATCATTGTTATGTTATAAAATCGGATTAGAAATCAGTTCAAACTTAGATGAAGAAGCACAAGAATATTAGAGTCAGCTAAAGCACAAGTACCTAAAATAGGAGTAGAAGCTTTCTCCAAATTTTGCACACCAGCCATTCCTTCATGAGGAATCACATTTTCTTTAATTAAAGGTGGCAAAGAGACTGGAATAGAATCATTTGATAAAGAGTCATCATCCATAAGTTTCGGAAAGCTATTATTATTTACATTATTGCCATTATTATTGTGGTTCAAATGGATAATTTCATCAGAAGGGACAACATCATTGTTAGTAAGGGTGACATCCTATGGCTGAAAAGGTAGAGCTGTAGCAATATCAGATTGATTAATATGAAGCTCAAGCAATGGCCCTCAGATTTAGGTAAGGAGATATTAGATAATACAACATTTTGTGGTTTAACCAAGGGAACTTTAAGAGAGGGATCTGACTTAGGATGCACAGTAAAACTTTTCTTAAGGTGTGAATGAACCACAAAGCAATCTGAAATCCCATGGCCATGAATTTTACAATGAGAACAAAAATAGGAAATTCTGAAATCCACTTTTTTGCAAATATCCATATTTCTCTAATCTTAGCCAAATTTCCTTTGGATATTTTTAGATATATCAAACTCAACTAGTATCAACAGCAAGATGGCACGGTGTTAGAAGTAGTCTCGATCCACTTGGAGGGACTGAACAACCCACCCATGATAAAGAGGAATTCAAGATTAAAGAAATGAACATGTAAATTGGGAAGAGAAATCCAGACAAGAACAATAGGAGACTTCTTATTAATATCAAAATAAGGCATCCATTTCAACAATCGCATTTGACAGTTGAACAAAAAATACGCTCGTCTAAAGAAAACCCAAGAATAATCAAAATCAATTGAAAGTTGAACCAAAACATGGCGAGAGTCTATCAATCCAACAAAAAAAAATACCAGAGAGCATCAAACTATGAAAAAAAGATCTAGTATTCTCCATAGTAGGATGTCGCAACATAAATTTGCCCACAAATGTAAATTCAAAAGGTTTTGCAGGCCTTTCCACCACCAAATCAGCGAACATAATCATGGGTACACCTCGAAGGAAGTAGAGATAAGATCAAGTGACTCACCTGCGCAGTTAACCTTACTCGCAAGAACATCTTTGAAAGATTTAGAAGCCAGCGAGGGGTTGGATCCAGTGACCCCCAAGGGGTCAGAAACTTTCATTGTCGCAATAGAAGTATCCGGGTTTCCCCAAGGGAAATAGAGATCATAGCCATGATCAATAGAAGTGCATGTTAAGCAAAAATGAAAGCCAAGCAAGGTCATCGAGATGGAAGAGGAGCCAAGAAAACCATAGGAGAAAGCACAACTGAGATGCATCTTCACAGGGGAAATGGAAATCACCAGAGCATGGCTAGGGTTGTAGAAAAAAACTAGAATTCTCTATTGTTAAAGATACTTGGCACTATATTACAGTTAAAGACTAGAATTCTTTTAAAGATACTTGGCACTATATTATAGTTAAATAATCCTCTTCTCCTATTTTTCTTAAAATTTGGAATAATATTATTCCTACTTATTATCCTATTCTTGTGTGGATAATTTTAATGGATTATATTATTGTTGCCTCTTCACTTTTGGACAAAGGTTATTATCTACCCTCTAAATGCATGTATTGCTTTCATATTGAGAATGTTAGTCATATTTTTGTTAATGGTGCCATTGCCTCTAAAGATTGGGGTTGGTATGAGGATTTATTTAAGGAAAATTATTTTAATGGTAATTTAACTTTAATGCAACTTCTTGACTCTTATTTTCTTAATATTGTTAAAGGGAATATCAAAATTGTGGCTATTACTTTGATTTGGTTTACAGAAATGATGCTAAACATCATAATGTGCCTAAGAATCATAAGTGGATTATTGTCAGGACTAAGAAAAGATTTTTTTCTTTACAAAAGGCTGCTCTTCTTAGTGGTACTAATTTTAGAGGTTGCAAGTTTGTTGCCTCTAAATTGGGTCAGTTTCCTTATTGTGACTCGTCTCCGGATTATAAAATTATTCATTGGATTAAGCCTTTTAATTATTTTATTAGAAATAATACTGATGGCTCTCTGGCACATAACAAGTCAAGTTGTGGTGGTATATTTAGGAATAATCTTGGGAATATTATCTTCCTTTTTTCCACTCCTCTCTCTACTAATTCTATTATTTTTGCTGAAATGATGGCTATTTATCATGCTCTTAAGCTTTGTTTGGATAAAATTTTTCATACTATTTGGTTGGAATCTGATGGTGAGATGGTTGTTGCTATGATCAATTTTAACCATAAGGGTAATGCTTAGTTTTTTATTTAATTAGAAATATTAAAGCTATTATCTCTAAACTTTCTTTTAAAATTACTCATATTTTAAGAGAAGGTAATGCTTGTGTGGATTTCTTAGCTGGTTTGGGGTGTAATTTCTCTGATTTTACTTTGTTTACCAATGCGAATATTCCTAAGAAATTAAGAGGGTTGCCTAATTTAGATAAATCTGGTTTGCCTTATGTTAGATTTTCTTAATTTTTTTTTCTTTTATGTTGTTGGTTTTCCTGGGGCTTCTGCTTGGGAGGTTCTGATGGTTTTGGTTTGTTTGGTTTCTATTGGCACCTATTCTTTCTTAGAGGTTTCCTATTCTTGTATTTTTCCTATACTTTATAGGTTGGAATGCTGGCTTCTACTATTTTAGTTGTCCTGCTGTTGTCGTTTGTTGCTCTACTTTTAATGTGGTATCTCTTGTGGGCTTATTCATTGGTTTTTGGTTGGTTGGTTTATTTTTCTTTAGTGTCTTTGTGGTTGGTATCTTTGAGCTTCCTAGTTTTTGGGTGCCTTCTCTGGATGAGATGTTGGTTGTGCTTCTCTTCCTTCTATTTCCTTTAGCTGGTTAGGCTGATTTGGTTTCAGGTGCGGCTACTTCTTTTCTTTGTGGGTTTGGTGGCCTTGTTGTTTCTATTTTGTTTTGTGGCTACTGTGGCCTATTATGATTGCTTTAGTCTGGTTAGAGTTTGTGAGCTTGCTATTTGCTTCCTTCTTCTCCCCCCACTTACTTTTGTTTCTAGTGCTTCCTCTTTGGTTGGTGGCTTTGTTTATTATTCTGATTGCTCTTGGGTGGTTGGATGGTTCTGCTGGCTTGGATTTTTCTTTATTGGCTCTTTTTTTTACTATTGTCCCCTTTAGTTGGTGGCTCTGTTGCTATTCTTACCTTTCGGTGGTTGTTCTAGATCTTTGCTAATTATTGGTGTGTGCTCGAGTGCCTTTGTGAGGTTTTCGTTGACTATGATGGCTAGGATGTTAAATTTTATTTTTTTTTGGTTTGTTGCAGTATTTGTGACTATAACCCTCCTTTTAGTTTGGTACTCACAAATTTTTGTTGCCCTTCTTATTTTGTGACTAAGCTTGAGCCTTTTCTTTCCTTTCTCTTTATCTTTGTTTATTTTCTTTTATTTATGCTTATCTCCTTTAATTTTTTCTTCTTGTGGTTTCCTTCACTTGTTCTTGGGTCTCTTTAGATGGATTCTTGACTTCTCGGATTGTATTGTTGTTCTTTTCTTAGTTCTTCCTTTTGCTTTTCACTATCTTTTGTATTAGTTAGGGGATTTTTCTCTTTAGGTCCTTCTGTAGCTCTTTGAGTAGTAGTCTTTGAGTTTTATCCCCTTTAAATCATTGTATCCTTTTTTTTTTGGTAATAAAATTTCCTCTTTTTCCCAAAAAAATGCTAAACTTTAAACCATAAAACCTACAACCCTAAAACCTAAAACCCTAAACCCTAAACCCCAATCCCTAAATCCTAAACTAACCCTAAACCCTAAACCCTAAGAACGGATAGAACCTTGATGGTAGGAACATCACCGTCAACTAGACTCAGTCTAGATCTGGTGGTGGAGGTGAAAGCAGAGGCAGTGGTTATCGCAGTGGTGGTGGGGGATCTGAAGGGGATGTTGGATATGGAGGTGGTGGTCAGAGTAGTGGTGGATATGGAGGCGGGAGGAGAGATGGAGGTTACATCCATGGTGGCGATGGAGATCGGAGATCTGATGGCGAATCCCATTACTTCGAGAGGTGGGGGTGGTTCTGATGGGAACTGGAGAAACTGAAGAACATTTTGTCCGATCTACTGCTTATGGAATTGTGTCTTTATGGTAGAGATGGTTCTACTTATCTAGGGTTTGAATTTGCTCTATCAGTGCTCATTTTTTATCTATTTCATTGCTTGTGTCTTAGAAAACTTGGGGTGCTACTTGGTTGATGAAATTGAAAAGAAGAAATGTTGAATCTGAATTTGTTCTCTATTAAAAAAAAACCTTAAACTCCTAAACCCCTAAAACCCTAAAAAAAAAAAAAACTTAAACCCCAAACTTAAAACCCTAAAACCTAAACCTAAACCCTAAACCTAAACCCTAAACCCCCTAAACCTAAACCCTGAACCCTAAACCCTAAACCCTAAACCCTAAAAAAACCCTAAACCCTAAACCTAAACCTAAAACTAAACCTAAACCTAAAACCTAAACCTAAACCACAAGTAAGCTAAACCTTAAACCCTAAACTAACCCTAAAAAATAAACACTAAACCCTAACCTAAGCCTAAACCCTAAAACTTGAATAAAGATGTCATTAGGGTAGATCTAAAGAATGACCTAATCTAATATAGTTATGGTAGCTAAAGAAAATGTCTTCAAGATACTTTCCCTTGACTTTTAGAGATTTGAATACCTTAAACCCTAACCCTAAATCGTATTATAATACCATATATTATAGTATAATGTAGCATCATATATTTGAGCATGTAGTGATGTGTTTTAGGATGTTATAAGATGTTTTGAAATGTTTTAGTATATTATGGTATTATGCCCTATAGTCTATATTAATATAAATCCTAAAAATATTGATTTAATAAATTAGATGATGAGATTTGTTAAATTTGAAGTGGGAATTAGGTTGTAGTACCAAAGGTGTGCTATGCCACTTGTACTCTAAAAAGTAAGATTTTATGTTCAAAATAAATATTATATGTTGTAGCATAGTATAGTAACATATATCATAATATATTGTTTTACGCATTTTAAATTCTTTTAGTATTTTACAATCATGCAGTCAAGCCTACACTAGCATTATATATAAAAATGTTGATTTAGACTTTAAAATTGTGGAATTTGGCCAAATTCATAATAGGTAGAGCATGGCATCATAATATATTATTTCAATTTAAAATATGTAAGTGATACGACTAAAATATATAATTTTTTTATTATTTAGACTAATTTTATGATTTTTTCTCTTAAGCAATCCCTTGTGATGTGATATGCAATTTAATATAATATAATATAATATAATATAATATGTTATAGTGTATTATTATATAGGATGCTATAACATAGTGTAACATCATGCAATATAGCATACTATTGTGTATTACTACTTGTTGTTTAGCATATTTTAGTTTGTTATAGTATGATGTAGTAGAGTTAGTACTAGTATAATTCATAAAAATAATGATTTATAGGCTGAGATGATGGGATTTGTCCAAATTTAAGGTAAGCTTTAGGGAACATCATTGGGGGTGTGCAATGGTGTATCATTTAATAAAAAAAATGAAATTTTGTAGCCAAAATAAATGTTCATTTTTCAACAAAATTTTATAAATTTTTTGCTTAAAGTGATTCCTTTTAAGGTGTAATGTAAGATAATATATTATATGAAAGCATATTAAAATATAATGTACATAACAATATAACTTCACATATATATAAAAAATGTTATTGTATATTTTTTATTTTTTTTATATATACATAAAACATTAAAAAAAAAAAAATAATTTGAATTTGGCCAAATTCATACAAAGAAGCAACACCAAAATTATACTATTTTTTACCATTTCTAATTATAATATTACATCAAAATGAAAATATTCATTTTTGAGAAAATTTTATTATTTCTTCCTTTAAGTGATTGAAAATTATTATTTTGTAATTTCTAATAGAAAAATAATATAATATAACATTATCATATATTATAATATAATATAGTGTGTTAATTCACACTATAATATGTTTAGCATGATATTGTATAGTTAGTTTGAGCTTTCACCATTACAAATCATAAAATGTTAATAACAATGTTATGATGATGTAATTTGAACAAATACGTTGTTAAGCTTTTAGTTGAAGTATTAAAGGTGTGCATATGAGAAGAAATAAGATTTGATGAGACTTCCATGTTAAGGACATGGAGGGAGATTTACTAGGGGATCACACATGCATTGGACATGACATGTGAGGGTCTATGTCGAGGGCTTAGAAGAAGAAAATCTGCTGGGGATAAAGTTTGAATTTGATTTCATTATATGATTTGTGGAAAGAAGATCCGCTGGGGATATGAATCTATAATCCACTATGGATTAAGATCGAATTAACTTTAATTTATTTTATTTTAATTGATGTGGAGGCACATTTGCTAGAGATATGGGCTCGAGTCCACTGGGGATCGGGTATATGAACATTCTACTAGGGAAGCAGCTTTGAGCTATCCACTGGGGATTAGGATTTGAGTTTGATTTCATAGATTTTTTTTGGGGATGTATCTGCTGGGAATAAGAGTTTGGTTGGATTTCTATGATTTAGACTCTATTGGGGGAGTTCGTTTAATTTCGCTCCTTTAGGGAGGTTGGTTTTGAATTTGATTTTTTTTTTTGACTTGTTTATATATGATTTGGGCTCCACTAGGGAGAAGGGTGTGATTTAACTCCACTTTAGAAAATCAGATCGAGTTTAATTTTATTTGAGTTAATGTATGGACCTTATTAGTGTGCAATGGACCTACTAAAAATGGGCTATATTAGCCTTGACCTACCTCAGGTTTACAAATTCAAAGGGATAGTCTACTAGTTACGAGGTAGAGCTAGCCAACCTAAGGGGTTGCATTTTGATGTGCAATGACTATGCTAGGAAGAAGGCATAGTAGACTTACATCTTTCAAAGCAAGGAACAACCACTGGGGTGGCCTGTTAGATGCACAACAAATTGAACCTGACCTAGGGTGACTATTGAGTGAATCTTTGGAACTTATGTCAACTCAAAAGTAGTAAGGATTAATTTTATCTTATTTTCATGTGATTTGATATGGTTTATTTGGTTTAGTTTGATTTCAAATTGAGGGCATATCTGTTGGGGATGTGAGCTCGATCAAATTTTATAGGTTTAATTTATGGACCATGTTGGTGTGTGATGGACCCACTGAGAAGGGGCTATATCAGACTTGTTCTATCTTAGATTTACAAATCCAAAGGGATAGTCTATTGGTCATGGGGTAGAGCTAGCTAACCTAAGGGGTTACCTTTCAGTGTGTAATGGCTATGCTAGGAAGAAGGCATAGGAGACTTACATCTTCTAAAGTAGGGAACACACTGCTGGGGTGACTTATTGGTAACAACACAAATACCGACTTAGGGGTGACTATTGAATGAATGTCTTTGGGGACTTATATCAACTTAAGAGTAGTCGCGATTACTAAAGGGAGCTTTGCTAATCGCCTGATAGGATGCTTGCTTGGGAAAATGTGTCACTAGGGTGTCCTCCTAATCCATAAGTGAATATAAATTTTGTTTATATGTTTGCATGGACCTATTGGTGTGTGAGGGACCACCTTGAGACTTGACCTATCTGATTACTAAACCAAGGGAGAATCTAGACATCCATAGACATTCTACAACCATAGGGGGTAGGAAAGGGGAGCTATCCAATGGATACCAGTAATGTCTAAATGGGGTTACAAAGGGTGTGATCCAAATATAGTGCCTACAATTGAGGTGATGCTAGGGGCGTTATCCTGAGCTCTAAAAAAGAAAGAATAGGTGTATAATGGCCAACTCAAGGAGAAAGTGTAGCAGACTTACATCTGCCATGAGTGGTGTATCCTAAGGTGCAAGAACTAACCAACCTAAGGTGTATCCATCAGCATGAGTGGTGTATCCATCAGCATAGTGAGAACCAACCAACTTAAGGTGCCCGTCGGTGTGCAACAATCAATCTAGAAAGAAAGCATGTAAGCTTAAAACTTTCCAAGCAGAATTGATCATCGGGATAGTCATTTGTCGGCAGCATAGATTCTATCTGACCTAGAACGACTACTAAGTGGGGAGCCCCGAGGAAGGACTGGACCTAGACTTGAAGCAATCAAGAGGGAAGGAGCCTCTAGGGGACTTATCATAAACCTCAAATATACTCGACCCAGTCAGTACATGAAGGCTAATCTAATAAGAAAGCATAGCAAACTCACATTTTCTTAAATAAAGCCAACATAAGGTAGCTTACATGCCACGCAGTAAGGCCTACCAAACTAACAAGGAACTCATCGGTGTGAAGTGGCCAAGTATGAAAAGAAAGCATAGCATGCCCATCCCAAAGAAAGAAGACCCTTGGGTGACACACTTAGGGTGTACGCGACCAATGGGCGACTCTTGAGAGTGTCATTGGGGCATTATCTCAACTCAAAGTATCCCAAGATAAAAGATATGTGTTTGTTTTATATGTTTATGTGTAGTTCATGTTTGTGTTGTTTCAATGAAGGATAGGATGCTGCTTGGGTTCCTTACACCTACCATAAACACAATGTGGCATATTCACAAACAAGAATACTTTCAACATGGAAGAGATTGAATTTGAAATGGAATTTTCAAACATGATTTATAATATTTCTATAAGTAGAGCCTATTGATTGGGTGCTCTCCCTAACAATTAATGAGTTGATAAGATCTTCCTTGGTAGGCCTTCTCTATGGAAAAAGGGTCTTCCCAAGTGCGTTCAAACTTGCCTCCCATCTTACGATAGGCAATAATCGGTCTCCTTAGAACTAAATTAAGCTCTCCTACTTGAAAAGCTCTAGGATGGACCAACTTATTATGTGCTTGAATCATTTTGCTTTGTACAAACTCAGGTTTTAGCATGCCCGCATCTCTCCTCAAACCTTGAGCTCTTCTAATCGTAACTTTTATGCTGTTATGATCTTGCAATGCACAACTATCCTTAGTGATGGGAGTTGGACTTCTAATGGTAGAATGGCTTGGACCCATACACTAAGAAGAAAGGAGTAGCGAGTTGGAGTTCTATATGTGGTGCGGTAGGCCTACATGGCTTCAACTTCGCTCATGCCACTTTACTTATTGTTGTTGTGTGTCTTCTTAGTATTTGGATGAGATTTTTTGTTGAAGGCTTCTGCTGAGCCATTTGCCCTCAGGTAGTTAATGGTAGAATATCTCCAATACGTGTTATATCTCTCGACAAAGTTATTGATCTCGGTGCTCTTGAATGTAGTATAATTATTAGATATCATTCATCGAGGCACTCTAAACCTATATATGATATGGCTCCTAAAAAACTAGAGCACATGCTGAGTTATGATCTCTCTGACCATAATCACCTTCGCCCATTTGGAAAGGTATCCAGTAGCAGCTAAGATGAATCGATGACCTTTGAAAGAAAGAAGATCAATCAGACCCACTATGTCGGTACCCCAACACTTGAATGGCCATGAGGCCAATGTAAGATGTAGAATGTTGGGCGGTTGGTGTAGGACTACACCATGTATTTGACATTGGTGGCATCACCTAGCCATATCCATGTAATATTTGATCATCGATGGCCATAAGTATCATAGACTCTTGATCTTGGCTTTCATCTTTAGACCGGATTGGTTGGCTCCACATAATGCTGAGTGTACCTCAGTCACAATCTTATGGGCTTCATGCTTATATAAACAACGTAACCATATATGATCAAAAGACTGATGGTAAAAGACACCATCCACAAGAGCATAGGAAAGTGCCCTCTACTTCATTTGATGGGCTTGGGATTTCTCTTGAGATAGTTTGCCTTTATTTAGGTAATCTATGAATGGTTTCCTCCAATCTAACTCCTCGTACTTCTTGGCAATGGTAACCTCCCCTTCAAGAGAGTACTTTTTGATGAGTTCAATATCAATAAGAAATAAGACTTGTCTATTTTGGACCTTTATTGATATGGACTCATCCTCCGGACATGCCAACTCCTTAGCATGCTTGGCTAAAGCATATGCTGTAGCGTTCTCTCCTCAAGGAATCTTATAAATGGTAACCTCTGAGATTTGGGCCATCAACTCCATGGTGTACTTGTGGTAGTGATGGAGCTTGGGCTTTATAACCTTATAGGACCCAACGATTTGGTGGATCACTACCAGAGAATCTCCAAAGATGTTGATGTTCTGGATGCTTAGAGTAATAACTAACTCAAGACTGGCAATCAGAGCCTCATATTCGACTTCATTGTTGGTGCAAAGATTGGATAGATGATATGAGAATCTCATCACATCACAGTCTTGAGTTAAGTGAACTATTCCTACCCTTTCCTTTCTTTGAATAGTAGACTGTTGTTCTTCTCTTCTTTGAGAGGAAGCCTCACCATCAAAGTACATCCCGGTGAATGCTTGTATCTCTAAGTTTATGATTTATTCATGCGTGGAGATCATCACTAAGTGGAGAGTCGAAAGTGGGTGTGCTACTAGAAATCCTAGCTTGTCCTTTCACCACACAGGAGGTACAAGGTAATGTCAAACTATGAGAGGATCATGCACTGTCATGCTAACCATCCGGATAGTGTCAACCATGTCATGAGATATTGTAGCAGATTAATCCTTGAAATTAAATTCACCTTATGAGGAAGCATGTAGTGTTGTAGCTTTTCTTATGCAATAATTAAAGCTAGGCAATGCTTCTCAGTGTGTGGATAATTAGCCTCAGCAAGTATTAGATGATGGCTGAGGTAGTAGAGTGCATTTTCCATCCTTTCATCATTGGCTTGAGCCAACAAAGCACCAAGGGAGTTGTTTAACACAACAGCGTAAAGTATGAGTAGCTAGAACCAACAGTGTCATCAGGTAATGCTTGATGTCTTGAAGGTATGCTCACACTTATCATCCCACTTGAACTTGGCATCCTTTTGACAAATAAATGACATCTTCGATAGGTTAGATATGCGTCTTAGATATGCCAACCACTTTGGAATGATCTAAGTTGAGTTAAACTTTTAGGGGGTGGCACTTCTAATATCACCTTGATCTTCTCCGGATCGATTATGATTCTTTGGTGTTGGACAACAAACCCAAGGAATTTCCTTGAAGCTACTCCGAATGCACACTTCATGGGGTTCATTTTGAGGTTAAATTATCTTAACTATTCGAAAACTACTCTAAAGTTAAAGAGATGGTCTTCCTTTCTCTACTTTTGACCAAGATCATCAACATAGCATTCAACCTGATGATAAATGAGTTCATCAAAGATTCAAGTCATAGCCCACTGGTATGTAGCGACGAAATTTTTAAGGCTGAAAGGCATGACCTTATAGCAATAGATTTTGATTGGGGTTCTAAAAGTAGTGTTTCTTTCATCTTCAGGAACCATCTTTATTTGGTTATATCCATATGAGCCATCCATGAAGAGAAGGCGCATAAGATGAGGCAATGTCACCATCGACTTAGATTGGTAGTGAAAATTTGTCTTTTGGACATGCCTTGTTTAAATCCCTAAAATCAATGCATATGTGAATTTGGCAATTCTTTTTCTTAATTGGGATGATGTTAGCTAACCAGGTGGGATATTTTTCTTCCAAGATGAAGCCAACAACGATCAATTTCTTGACTTCAAAAATGACCTTTTATTTTATGCCTAATCGCATGCATCTAGGAGTTTTCTTGGTAGGTTAGTAGTAATCTATTGCTAGTTTATCGATTACTATGTTAAGAGCCAATCCAGGCATCTTTTCATAACTCCATGTAAAGTAGTCCTTAAACTCAATCAACAGTCTAACTATGTCATTAGTTTCAATTTCATTCAATAAAGAATGTATTTTGGGTGTGGATCTTCTTCTTCAATTCTAAGTTTATTTCATTGAGCTGGTCAATGGTTGACTTGATCTCTTCTTCAAACTCTAGCGGTGCATTTCTGACTTCAAAATCATCTTGATCATCTAAAGTTTCTAAGCACAACTCCTCATATGAGTTAATATGATTTGAAAATAACCTCGATTCTAAATGATTGGTGATGACTAAGCGATAATAGTCATCATGGATCCACTTGTACCAAATCTTAGTCCCGGTCTTGATTGAGAGCTTTTGCATTTGTTCTTACATATTCTTTCAAAGTAGTCTGACCTGTGCTTTGACCATGTATGTGGGATTAACCCTTTCTTTGCTAAATTATGAACACAAGACAAGTACCAATCAAAAGGTAATTCTATTAAATCTTTATAAGAATCATCCTCAAGTTCTACATCAACTTCTTAACTTAAGGATGATTCTTCCAAAATGAACCTCTAAGTCTTCACACCTATGATGACTTAGGGGCTTCCTCTACAAACCCTCGCTTTTGAGAGGAAAGTCGGGTTAGAGCTAAGGTTCCAAAGCGATGCTATTTGTTTCACATATAGACTTGGATACACTTATGCTTTGCTTTGGAGCCGGTCTTCATCTATCTGGCTCAAGTGTCACCTCATGGGAATCTACTCGAGAAGAGAGTTGGTGTGCTAACCATATAAGACTCATCCTATGAACTAGATTCTAAGTCTATATGGATAGCACTGTAGTGGGACATATCTTCTATTGGGTGGCCAATAAGGAGGTTTTTTTACCCCTATTGCCTCACTGGCCTCTTTCCTCTACGGTAGAGGTTAGGTCATCCTACCTATATGTTCAAATAGAGTAATGAGCTTGGATGGAATCTAATGTTAGGCTCCACTTCCTCCTCAAGTCTATTTTGCTCCCTTTTATTTTCTTTTTCATTTTCTCTTTTTTTTTCTATTTATCTTTCTTTTTTTCCTTTTTCTTTTTCTTTTATTTATAAACATTTGCCAAGTTTGTGAGAATAGACTTGTTGATTTTGAGTGAGATAGTAAGATGCATCCACATATATGTCAACCTCATGAACTGTAAATGGCTTGAGATCTTATTTGACATAATAGATGATCCCACTTCTCACAAACTTCATATACTAAAGTAGACAAAATGAAACTATGTTGTTCTCATGTATCCATGTTCTCCCAAACAAAGCATTGAAAGATGTATCCGAGTCTATAATGTGAAACTTGGCTTCGGTCTTCCAATCATCTATCTCCAAGGGTAACACTATGGAGCCTAAGGCCTGTTGACCTCACTTTTGGAGTGCGGATTCAATCTTCCTATCTTAGACTTAGGAGTCTTCTATACACTAAGACTTCCCTAGTCATAAGACACTTCTAACAATTAGGTAAACACTTAACCTAAGCCTAAAGACTTAGAAGGGTTAACCATAGGATTAAGTTAAGCCTTAAGGATTAGGATAAATCAACCACAACCCAAATCCAATCCATGTTCTCCTTCTCAAACCAAACCTCAAGTTCAATTCAAACATCAAATTCAAATCCAAATCCAAACCCAAATTCCAAAACCAAATGATTGAAGCCCATGATCAAATCCAAACTTGAAACCCTTCATAAGTCATATGACCTATCCCATGGACTTAGACAAATCTTAATCCAAATCAATCCAAAATCAATTGATTTTCTCATAATCAATTTATATCTTCAGTCATCTTCCTAAATATAAATCAAATCTACATTTAAATGATCAAAACTAAATCAAACTAAATCAAATTAAATCATAACCCTTCCTAAGCCATATGACCTATCCCATGGACTTAGCCAAATCTTAATCCAAATCAAGTCAAACTCAACATATTTTCAGTCATCTTCACAAATTTAAATGAAATATACATTTAAATCATCAAAACTAAATTAAACCAAATCAAAATCCAAACATAAGCCACATGATCCAATTCGATGGACTTAGCCAAATTCCTTCATTCAAAAACCCAAATTCAATTGATTTTCTCATGAATCAATCATACCTTCAATTGACAAATATAAATGAAATCTACAATCATCAAGCCAAACCAAATCAACCCAAGTCAAATCAACCCTTTTGACTTGAAATGTTCAAATGATCAAAACCCATTTGAACCCAAGCCAATTGCAATTTATATGTATCAATCCCAAATCTATATATAAACTCAATCAAACTCATCCCAAAATCAAGCCAACTAGACCAAATTGCTCCACTTGACCCAAAGTGGCTAATTTGACCTATTTGAGCCTAGTTCTAATGCAACCAAAATTAGATTGAACCAAGCCCATCAAAAATTCCTATCGTGATTATTGATCACCCTAGGTTGATCAATTATCACAATTTGTGTCAAACCAAGTCAACTTGATCATTTGACCAAGTCAACCCTTAACCCATATGAACCCAAACTAGCCAAATTGCAGCCAAATCCCTTTAAACCAATGATTCATAAGAAATTAAAATCTATATTTGAATATGACTTGACCTTCAATTGAGTCAAACTAAACCCAATTGGCACTCACGAGCCAAGTTGACCCAAATTGACCTAAAGACCAAATTGGGTCAAATCAAAATATAAACCAAATTGATTGCAACCAATGGCTCAAGTTCATTCCAAATTGATTGAACTTGACCAAAGCCATGATTGGACCCAATTGAACCCAATTGACCTACTTAGCCCAATTTGACCTAAAGGTTCAAGTTGGCCTAAATCAAAACCAAATCCAATTTAATTTAAACAAAAGCCTACAATCATCTTTGATTGGTCAACAAAACCCATACCAACACTCAACCCAAGCCAATTTGGCCAATTTGGTCAAATTGGTCAACTTAAACCATTTGACCCGAATGAATTCAAATGAGCCAAAATCAAATCTAAGATAAACTAAACCAAACCAATTAAAACCAAAACATCCCAAATGATCATATGAACTTAACCCAACCCTTGGTTTGACCCAATTTGACCAATTGGTCAACTTGACTAACTTAACCCAATTTGACCTAAATGAGTCAAATTGAGCCAAACCTAACCAAATCAACTCCAATTGACTTGAAATTTGGGCTAATCCACTTTTGGCTCATTTCAAATCTTCCCAAATCAAATCCAATGCTAAATAATCATTCTACCCTTGGGTCAAGGGTATCACATGAGACAAATCACCCATGTAAGGGGACATTTCCATTCCTTGGCCACTTAGTAATCTCCCAATGGTCTACCTAGGCACCTATGATAGTACCCAACATGACCCATGGGATGGTTAGGTCAGCCATGACCCATAAGAGGTGAAATCACCTCACCCTCCCCATTAGAGCATTTGAAACACTTAGGACACCCATGATTCCTCCTTGGCAGCCACCTCCACACCTTCAACAAACCAAGCTGAGCCAACTCACCTCCTCCCTTCCACCCATAACTCCTTGAGATGGTCGGATGGCAACTTAGAAGCCAAACCCAATCCCATCACCCGATCAAGTTGAAGGGGGTATACACCCCCTCATTTCCACTCAAACACACACAAAAATCATTCTTCAGAGCCCTAGCTACCCAAGATGAGCTGCTACAACCAATCCTTAAGCTCCCAAGCTCATTCCTCGATAAAAAATGCCATTCTGCATCCCGAAATAGACACTCCCATTGTTAACTTCCTCATGTCTCGATCAAACTCAAATTAACTTTGCACTCACCTTCCTTAGGCCTCATCGAGCAAGAATAAATCATCTCCCAAGCTTTTTGATCACCAGAGGTGGGACTTCATCCAAAATTGAGCTCCAAATTATCAGTTCTTTGCCTTCTGAGAGAACGTCGAGGAATTGATCCAATTGTTGCTCAACAAGAATTCATTTCCACTAGATTAAGCTTTCTCAATTATTTGAGCAATTGGGCTTTATCTCTAGTGAGGTATGCTTCCAAAACTGATCCTTAGCCAAAATGGGGTGGAGATTTATGAAGAAAACTTGTATCTCATGTGATCTTGATCATTGGATCCCTTTCGATCGATGTCATAACAGTGTTGGAACCTTTTAGAGTTGATCTAAGCTCCAGTAAGCTTGGATCAAGTGAGCCAGACATACTCCATTCTCCCTCACTCGCTTGAAGTTAGATCAGACACCGTCCGTTCAAGATTAGATCTGCTAGATTGATCTGATTTAATCCTATTAAGCTGTGGGATTAATCATTGTCCGATCTTAGATCAGATGGCAGACAAGAATGTGCATCCGCCACTGCCACATAGGCGTTGAATCAGATAAGTTTTAGTAGCATCAATCGTATGGAAAGCATGCCGCATCAGCGCACCACGCCAAAAGGATTAGGCTTTAATTAGGCTTAATTAATCATTTTTAATGGCTGAAAGTTCTAAAAATAATAAAACATCAAATGGAAATAAAAAATGCAAATAAATACTCATTTTAAAGGTATTCTAGAGGAGAATTAATTAAAAATGATCTTAACTAATTTTAAATAGTAATTAAGGTTTAATTAAGGTTTAATTAAAAAATTAATTAGCTTAATTACTTTTTAATTACTTGAGCAATTAATCCCAAATTTTATGGGTTAATTTAATGGGATGACGTCTGCCTCCCATGATTTTCTTGGGATTTATTGCTCACTTAAATAAGAAAATTGACTAATTATACCTTAACTACTCTTTTAAGTTAATTAATGAATAATAAACCCATGAACAATAACAAATTGGTTAATTAAGTTTATTAATCATTGTTCAACACTAAGTGAACTAAGGAATAGGGTTGGGACCACTTTCCTAAGTTCATTTCACTCATTTTAAAATGAAATTAATTAAGATTTAACTAATTAATTAAATCACTTAATCAAATTGAAATCATAATCACATCGACCCAATTAACTAAATCATGGGGTAGATCTTTAGGTGTTTAATAACCTAAAGGAGTTTAATGAAATTATGGTGGAAAACCATAAGAGTAATTAATTAATTAAAAAATTAATCATGAGCCAATTGCATTAGGCCCCTTTTATTTCCTAAGATCATTGTAAGTTTATTTTCCATGCATATAATGTTGGCTCATAATTATTTTGTTAATTACTTTAAGGTGACATAGATAAGAATAATTAATCTAATTAAGGGTTCAACTTAATTAACCCATAAAATCAACTTAATTATATTTCCTTAAATTAAATCAAATCACTAATGTGGGAATGGGTTTAAAAAAACAAGTGATGATTTTTCTTCTCCTCTTTAATCAAATCAAATCCAAAACTTAATTAAAAGAAGCTTTGGTTTACTTTAAATAATCTTATTTGATTTGATTATCCTTAAGAACTAGTTTGGTTGAAAGAATCACATGCTTATATTTGATTGTCCTCTTTCCAATCATGTTAAATTTGGTATGTCATTTGAATTCATGCATCCATCTTTTCAAAATCAAGTAAAGCTTACATGTGTTGATTTAATTCAATATATGTGTGGCTATTATCACTATAAAATCCAAATGTGTTTTTCAATAGCTTATAAATGAATAATAATATGTGTTATGATGCTAGTTATAATAAATAAGAAATGCATGTGCTTATAGCTTAAGTGTATGAATGTTGAGTTCTCTTTCCTCTATTCATGTGTTGATTTATATAAGATTGAATGGTAATGGGTATATAGCTGGATATCCGGAACTCAAGTCTTTAGCTCTGGAGGTCATTTGATTACCTCACTTCCCTGATTTATTACTTGGTTGATGAAATCAAAAAGATGAAATGCTGAATCTGAATTTGTTCTTTGTTCTATAAAAAAACCAAAAACCCTAAACCCTAAATTAAAACCTGAATCCTAAAGCTAAACCCTAAACCCTAAACCCCAAACCTTAAATCTTAAACCCTAAACCCTAAACCCTAAACCCTAAACCATAAACGCTAAACCCTAAACCCTAAACCATAAAATCATAAAAGCCTAAACATAAACTAAATAAAACATAAAAATAAAATATATAAAAAAACCTAAACATAAATAAAATAAATAAGTAAAATAAAAAAAAAACTAAACTAAAACCTAAATCTAAACCAAAACCAAAACCAAAAAATAAAATAATATAAGAAATAAAAATTAAACTAAAATAAAATAAATAAAAACCTAAACTAAACTAAAAATATAAAATAAATCTAAAAATAAAAAACCTAAATAAAATAAAAACTAAAGGTAAAATAAAATAAAATAAACATAAAATAAAATAAAATAAAATCAAAACTAAATAAAAACCTAAACCTACAAAATAAACCTAAAATAAATAATAAATAAAATCTAAACCTAAAATAAACAAAATGAAATAAAAATAAACCTAAACTAAAATAAAATACACCTAAACCTAAACCTAAAATAAAGTAAACTTAAACCCCAAACTAAATAAAATAAAATAAACTAAAAATAAACCTAAACCTAAACTAAAAAAAAAACCTAAAAATAACCTAAAATAAAAACCTAAAATTTAAACCTAAAAAAATAAAATAAAAACATATACGTAAACCTAAAAATGAAAAACAAAACCTAAATCTAAAAAATAAAATAAAGCTCAACTATAAAATAAACCTAAACCTAAAAAAATAAACTAAAGTAAGAAACCTAAACTAAAATAAATAAACTAAACTAAATAAAAAACCTAAATAAAAATAAAAAATAAAATAAACTAAAGGAACTGAAAAATAAACTAAATAAACTTAAACTTATCGGTTAACTTAATTTAAAAAAAAACCATAAACCCTAAATCCTAAACCCTAAAACCTAAACCCTAAACCCTAAACCCTAAAAAATCCTGAAAATCTAAACCTAAACCATAACCCTAAACCCCAAACCTTAAAAGCATAAACCGTAAAACCTTAAACCCTAAACTCTAAACCCTAAACCCTAAATCCTAAACCCTAAACCCTAAACTAAACCCTAAACCCTAAACCCTAAACCCCAAACCCTAAACCTAAACTTAAAGTAACTAAATAAATTTAAAAGTAAACCTAAATCCTAAAACCTAATAAACCTAAAGCTAAACCTAAACCCTAAGAATGGGAAGAACCTTGACAGTAGGAACATCACCGTCAACTAGGCTCAGTCTAGATTCTACGATCGAGGCGAAGGCAAAGGCAAAGGTTATTGCAGTGGTGGTGGGGGATCTGGTGGTGCTGGTGGATATGGAGGTGGTGGTCAAAATAGTGGTGGTTATGGAGGCGGGAAGAGAGATAAAGGTCACAACTATGGTGGTGGAGGAGGGAGAGATCAGGGATATGAAGGTGGATCCTGCTACTCGAGAGCCCAAGGTGGTTCTGATGAGAGCTGGAGAAACTGAAGCATGCCTGATCCTATCTACTACTTATGGAATGGTGTCTTAATAGTAGAGATGGTTCTATTTATCTATTGTTTTGATTTGCTCAATCCGTTCTCATTTTTATCTATGTCATCGATTGGTTTTAGAAAACTTGGTCTATTACTTGGTTGATGAAATCAAAAAGAAGAAATACTGAATCTAAATTGGTTCTCTGTTAAAAAAAAAACCAAAACAATAAACCCTAAACCAAAACCAGAACCATAAACATGAAACCCTAAACCCAAAACCCCCTCCCTCAAAACCCTAAACCCTAAACCTAAAGCCTAAACCCTAAACCCTATAACCATAAACCCTAAACCCCAAATCCTAAAACCTAAACCCTAAACCCTAAACCCTAAACTCTAAACCCTAAACCCTAAACCCTAAACCCTAAAATGCTAAATACCGAAACCTAAACTACATAAAACCTAAACAGAAAATAAATTAAAAAACCTAAACCAAAATAAAAAAACATTAACTAAAACCTAAACCTAAACCTAAAAAGAAAATAAAACTAAAAATAAAAACTAAACTAAGATAAAATAAATAAAAACCTAAACTAAACTAAAAAATAAAAAACTAAAACAAAATAAAAACTAAACCTAAAATAAAAATAAAATAAACATAAAATAAAATAAAATAATAACTAAATAAAAACCTAAACTTGAACTAAAAAAAGAACCAAATCTAAACTAAAATAAAATAAACCTAAACCTAAACTAAAATAAACTAAACTAAAATAAATAAAACCTAAACCAAACCTAAAATAAATTAAACCTAAACTAAATAAAATAAAATAAACAAAAAATAAACCTAAGCCTTAGCAAAAAATAAAATAAATAAAAATAAAAAATTGAAACTTAAACCTAAAAAAATAAAATAAAAACCTAAACATAAACCTAAATATTAAAAAAATAAAACCTAAACCTAATAAATAAAATAAAGGTAAAACTAAACTAAAAAATAAACCTAAAAACGTTAACCTAATAAATAAAAAAACATAAAAAAATAATAATTAAAAAAATATAAACATAAATAAAATAAAATAAAAACTAAAACTAAAACTAACCCAAAACCTAAAAATTTAAAAAAAAACTAAAATAAAATAGATAAAAACCTAAACTAGACTAAAAATAAAATAAACCTAAGAATAAAAAACCTAAATAAAATAAAAACTAAACATAAAATAAAAATAAAATAAACCTAAAATAAAATAAAATAAAAACTAAATAAAAACAAACCTAAAATAAACCTAAAAATAATTAAAAAATAAAACCTAAACCCTAAACTAAAAAAAACCTAAATCAAAAAATAAAATAAAATAAACCTAAACCTAAATTAAAATAAACTAAACTAAAATAATAAAACCTAAACCTAAACCAAAAATAAACTAAACCTAAACCTAAACTTAAACCTAAACTAAATAAAATAAAATAACTAAAAATAAACCTAAACCTAAACTAAAAAATAAAACATAAACATAAACCTAAAATAAAAACCTAAAACATAAACCTAAAAAAATAAAATCAAAACGTAAACCTAATCCAAAAATTAGAATATAAAATCTAAACCTAAAATATAAAATAAAAATAAACTCAACTAAAAAATAAACCTAAACCTAAATCTATAAAATAAACTAAAATAAAAACCTAAAATAAATAAACCTAAAATAAATAAATGAAACTAAATAAATATAAAAAATAAACCTAAATAAAAATAAAAAATAAATAAAAAATAAACTAGATTTACTAAATAAACCTAAGCCTACAGGTTTACTTAATTTGAAAAAATAAAGCTTAAACCCTAAATACTAAATCCTAAACCCTAAACCAACAACCCTAAACCCAAAACCCTAGTTCTTAAACCCTAAACCCTAAACCATAAAAGCATAATCCCTAAAACCCCAAACCCTAAACTCTAAACCCTAAACCTTAAACCATAACCCTAAACCCTAAACCTTAAACCACAAACCCTAAACCTAAATCTAAAGTACCTAAATTAATTAAAAAAATAAACCTAAAACCTAATAAACCTAAACCTAAACATAAACCCTAAGAATGGAAAAAACCTTGATGGCAGGAACATCATCGTTAACCAGGCTAAGTCTAGATCTGGCCGGTGGATATGGAGGTGGTGGTCGGAGCAATGGTGATTATCGAGGGGAGCCACGAGGTTACAGGGTGGTGGCGGGGAGATCAGATATGATGGTGGATTCCGGTACTTAAGAGGCAGTGGTTCGATGAGCTAAGAAATCGAAGAATGGTCTATCCGATTTGGTGCTTATGGAATTGTGTCTTTACAGTAGAGACGGTTCTAGTTATCTAGGGTTTTTGATTTGCTCTATGCGTGCTCATTTTTGATCTATGTCACCACCTGTGTCTTAGAAAACTTGATGTGTTACTTGGTTGTTTAAATCGAAAAGAAGAAATGCTAAATTTGTTCTTTGTTAAAAAAACCAAAAACCCTAAACCCTAAACTAAAGCTTGAACCCTAAACCTAAAACCTAAACCCTAAACACTAAACCCTAAAAACCCTAAACCCTAAACCTTAAACCCTAAACCTTAAAACCATAAACCCTAAACACTTAACCTCAAATCTAAATCAAACTAAACTAATAAAAACCTAAAACCTAAACCTAAATAAATAAAAAATAAAATAAAATAAACAAACCTAAACCAAAATAAAATAAAATAAAATATAAACTAAAACTAAACTTAAACTAAACCTAAATATAAAATAAAATAAAAATAAAAATAAATTAAAATAAAATAAATAAGAAAACTAAACTAAAAACTAAATAAATAGAAACTAAATTTAAAATAAAATAAAATAAAATAAAACTTAAATGCTAAACTAAAAAAACACTAAATTAAAATAAAATAAACCTAAACCTAAACAAAATAAACTAAACTAACATAAATAAAACCTAAACCTAAACTTAAACCTAAACTAAATAAAAGAAAGTAAACTAAAAATTAACCTAAACCTAAACTAAAAAATAAAACCTAAAAATAAACCCAAAATAAAAAACCCAAAAAAATTAAATAAAATAAACTTGAGCCCAAAAATAAAAAATATAAAAAATAATACCTAAACCTAAAATAAAAATAAAATAAAACTAAACTAAAAAATAAACCTAAATCTAAACTAAACATAAAAATAAATGAAAATAAAAAAACCTAAACTAAAATAAATATATTAAACTAAAAATATAAAATAAATCTAAATTAAAATAAAGATAATAAAATATAGAAAAATAAAATAAAATTAAAAGCTAAATAAAGTAAATAAACCTAAACCTATTAGTTTACTTAATTTTTTTAAAAAAAAACCCTAACCATAAACCCTAAACCCTAAAACCCAACAACTTAAACCCTAAACCCTAAACCCTAAACCATAAAACCTACAACCCTAAACCCTAAATCTTAAATCATAAACCCCAAACTAATAAAACAAACCTTAAACCCTAAACCCTAACCCTAAACCCTAAACACAAAACATAAAAAATCTAAACATAAACTAAATAAAACAAAAAAATAAAATAAATAAATAAACCCAATCCTAAATAAAATAAAATAAAAGCCTAAACTAAACCTAAACCTAAACCAAAAAATAAAATAAAATAAAAAATAAAAACTACACAAAAATAAACTAAATGAAAACCAAAACTAAACTACAAAATTAAATAAACCTAAAAATACAAAATCTAAATAAAATAAAACCCAAACATAAAATAAAAATAAAATAAGCCAAAAATAAAATAAAATAAAAATATAAATATAAAAAAAACCTTAAAAAAACCTAAATAGTAAACTAAAAAAAAATAAACCTAAAATAAACAAAATAAAATAAACTTAAACCATAAGTAAAATAAACTAAACTATAATAAATAAAACATAAACCTAAACTTAAACTCTAAAGTAAATAAAATAAAATAATCTAAAAATAAACCTAAAGCTAAACCTCCAAAAATAAAATAAAACCTTAAAATAATCTTAAATAAAACCTAAACATAAACCTAAGAAATAAAATGAAAACCTAAACTAAAAAAATAAAATAAAATCAAACATAAACCTAAAAATAAAATAAAATAAAACTAAACTAAAAAATAAATAAACTTAAACCTAAACCTAAAAATAAACTAAAATAAATAAACAAAATTAAATAAAATAAAAATAAACCTAAATAAAATAAATTATAAAATTAACTAAAATAAATAAAATATAAACTAAATAAACTAAAACCTATCGGTTTACTTAATTTAAAAAAAAAAAACCCTAAACCCTAAACTCTAAATAACAAACCCTAAAATAAAACTAACCCAACATATCTAAACACTAAACCCTAAAATCCTAAACTAAATAAACCCTAAACTAAACTAAACCCTAAACATTAAACCCTAAACCTAAAACACTAAACCCTAAACCCTAAACTAACCCACAAACCCTAAACCCTAAAACCTAAACCTAAACACTAAGACAAAATAAACTTTAAACCTTAAACTAAAAAGCAAACCCTAAACCAACTTCAAAAACCCTAAAAACTAAAACACTAAAACCTAAACCCTAACTAAACCATACCCTAAACCCTAAAACAAACCTAAACCCTAGCCACACAACCTGAATGAGCCCTAAACCAAACACCCCACTAAACCCTAGGCTAAAACCCTAAACCTAAAATCTAGGCCCTAAACCCTTAGGCCCCAGGCCACTGAAGCTTAAAACTAAAATGATTAAATTAGCCTAAAACTATACAAAAATGCACGAGCCCAATGGGGGACTTGATGGGGAACATATGCCATGCAAAGTTTAGATATGGAGGTGAAGCGAGGCGCTTTGATGGTGGTGGGGATCTAGAGGTGGTGGTGGGCGATGGTTATTATGGAGGGAGGCGGCCCGGTTACAAGCGTGGTGGTGGCGGGATGATAGATCAGGGATATGACGGTGGATCCTGCTACTCAAGAGGTCGATTGGTTGGAGTGGGCGAAGAGCCAATCAATCACACTTATGGAATGATGTCTTTACAGTAGAGATGGTTCTAGTTATCTCGAGTTTTTGATTTGCTTTATGTGTGCTCATTTTTATCTATGACGTTGCTTATGTCTTAGAAAACTTGGCATGTTACTTAGTTGATGAAATCAAAAAGAACAAATGTTGAATCTGAATTTGTTCTCTATTACCAAAAAGCCACCTAAACTAAAACGAACCTAAACCTAAAACTTAAACCACAAACTAAACCTACCCACTAAACTACCATAAACCACTAAACCTAAACCTAAAACCAAACCTAAACCCCCCAAACCCTAACCACCCTAAACCCTAAACTCTCACTAAGCTGACCACAAAGCAAACATAAACCTAAATTAAATAAAACATAAAATAAAATAAATAAACTTAAACAAAAAAATAAAATAAAATAAAACTTAAACTAAAACCTAAACATAAACCTAAAAAATAAAATCAAATAAAATTAAAACTAAACTAATAAATAAATAAAAGAAAAAAAAACTAAAGTGAAACCCTAAGAGATAAAACTAAACCTAAAATAAAAATAAAATAAATAAAGAAAAACTAAATAAACTAAACCTAAAAATAAATCTAAAAATTAAACATAAACCCTAAACTAAAGAAATAAACCAAAAAAATAAAATAAAATAAACCTAAACTGATCCTAAAATAAATAAACTAAACCTAAAGCCCAAATAAATAAAATAAAATAAACTTAAAATAAACTAAACCTAAACTAAAAATAAAACCTAAAATGATCCTAAATAAACCTAAAATAAAATAAAACCTAAACCTAAATTAAAAAAACCTAAACTTTAATAAAGATAAAATGTCTAAACTAAAAATAAACCTAAACCTAAACTAAACCTAAAATCTAATAAAAACTAAATTAAAGATAAATAAATAAACTAATTAAAATAAACCTACAAAAATTAAAAAATAAACTAAAGATAAATAAAATAAACTGGATAAACTAAAATACCTAAAATGGGTTTCCATGATTTAAAGATTAAAGGTTAAAGGTTGGAGGAAAGGCTTGACACTAGGAGACCCTTGACCCTAAACGGACCCTAGCCTGCAGGCCCTGACAGGCCTGAGCCCAGCCCAAGGCCCTGAGCCACTGAGCCCCAGATTAAACAGTAAATGAGCCAAGCCCAACCAAGGCCCTGGGCTAGGCCCTGAGCCCTAAGACTTGACCCTAGGCTGGCTCTGAGGCCCCAGACCCTGGGCCCTAGTCTAGCCCAGCCCTGAGCCTGGGCCCTAGGCCCTGGGCCCTGGGCCTGGGCCACTGGGCCCTAAAGACCCTGGGCTGCCACTGAGCCCTGGGCCTGAAGGCAGGCACTGGGCCACCTAGGCCCCTGGGCCCTGAGCCAGGTGAGCCCCAAGACCCTGGGTGGAGCCACTGGGCCCAAGACCCTGAGGCCCTGAGCCCTCTGCCCACTAAGCCTACTGGATACTGGCCCAGGCTGAAGCTGACCATGAGCTAAAATAAAGGCTTAAAAGTATAATGGTTAAAACAAACCTAAAGATAAAGATTAAAATAAAATAAATGCCTGGACCTAAAATAAAATACAGTAAAGGCTTAAACCAGCTAAGATGGATAAGAAAGAAACATAAACCTAAATTAAGGAATAAATAAAATAAAATATATAAAAATAAAACAAAAAATTGAATAAATAAAATAGACTAATTAAACCTAAACCTATGGGTTTACTTAATTTTTTTAAAACCCTAAACCCTATGAATCCACCTAAACCCTAAACCTAAATCTAATCCTAAATTCTAAACCCTAAATCCTAAACCCTAAACCTAAACCCTCCCTAAACCCAGAAAACTACAACCTAAAACCCTAAACTCTAAACCAAACCCTAATCCTAAACCCAAACCCTAAACCCTAAACCCTAAACCATAAATCCATAAACCTTAAACCCTAAACATAAAACCCAAAACCACTCTCCAGTGTCTCTCACATTTTCCCTTTTTCTTTCATTTTCCTTGGGCTTGGCCGATTTTTGATCATTCACAATCAATTTTTTTGACTGTTTGTCTTGATTGGTCTCTAATGTCATTTTCCCTTTGCTCTTTCAATGGCGAAGGAGCCACTTTCCGTGCAGCTGAGCTTATCCATCTTGGAGGCGTCGGCTAGGGCATCAGATTTACATGGAATTGTGGATCTGAAATCATCCGCTACTATGCCTGCAGTTAAGTCCTTTAAGGACTAGCGGTAAGAACCTTTCACTAATGCGGGATACTGTATTATATCGGATCTAGATGTGGAAAAGTTGGAAACCTTTTTAATTCTCTTTAGTTGGTAAATTTTCCTTCATTCGGCCAACTCGATAACATCGATCATTTTTCATATCATTAAACTTTCGGTGTTTTCCTTGATTGATTGATCAAGGCATATTTTAATTGACTCTCTAATGACTTAGATTATTCAGAGTTTTTTGCATGTCGCTCTTACTTTATTTTTAATTGTCAAATCGACTTGAAATGGTCACCTCTTTTGATATAAGAGGAATCCCCAATTGTTCCTATATGGATATCTCTTCCTAATATGAGAATACATTATATTTACACATCAAGTTCTCTTTGCGGTTGGGGCTCCCTTTGGTAGGCCTCTTCAAATTTATGCCACTTTGAGATCACAACCTTCTATTGCTCATATTTTGGTTGAATGATATCACTAAAAGCATCCTAAGAAGTTTGGATTGGCTCGAAAGTTGGTTATAATCAAAAGTTGAATTTAAAATTTTCTTATTTTTGGCACACATTGTAAGATTCATGGCCATGATCATTTTGAATGTTTTGTGTTGCATCCTCAACTAAAAAAGAACAAATTGTCGGATCCTAATCCTACTCTATCAAATGAAAAAATCAATAAATTTTCTTATGTGCCTAAAGTCACTCAAAATGGGAATCATACCTACCACTCCTTTCTATCCTACTTTGTCTATTGGAGAGCAATTTGAGCTTTTTAAAAATAATGTTTATGAGGTTCATGAGGAGGCTAATGATAGCTTAATTATCATTTCTTCTAATTATAATAGTTTGGCTCCTCAAGACAATACCTTCACTCAATCTAATCTACCCCTTTTGGCTAGTGAACCTGAGGAGAATCATATGAACCTTAGTGGTGATTTGAATGGAAATTTCAGGTTGGATCAAAATCTGAAATCAAATTCTAGAGTTAATCCTTTGATGAAGGAACAAAATTTGAAAACTGCTGATCCTTTGATGATGGAACAAAATCTGAAATCTAATTCTAAAATTGAGCATGAAATATGTGCTATTAATGGCTCCACAACCTCCCCTTCTCCTACTCTTGTGATACATGCTAACCCACTTTTTCGACTTAATTTTGACATTGAAGAAGGAAAATTACCATTAGAAATGCTTTGGTGATCTGGTCCTATTAAATATCACAAATCAGTCTCTCTCTGATGGTGATTCTTTGGATAACGATAGACCTTTTCAAACTATTTTTAAAAAAAATCACTTAAAGCTAGAATATTCACTAATAGCTCCACTAGAACTACTAGATCTTCTCTGACTTCCCATAAATAACTATTTTTAGTTTCCTTTTCATCTTGCTTTATTATATCTTTAGTTATCTCTTTTCCTTTCTTTTCTTATTTTATTATGATCAACTTACTAATCTGTAATTTTTGGGGTATTGGGACTCTCATTGTCAGCAACCGTATTAAAAGTCTTTGTTGTATTTATAATATAGCCTTACTTGTTGTTATTGAACCATTCATACACTCTTCTAAGATCAACCATGTTGCTAGAATGCTTTGCTTTCAAAACTTCTTTTATAATAGTAGCAATAAAATTTGGCATTTTTGGAATAATTTAGTCAATATATCCATCCTTGATGATCTTCAACAATTGGTTAATGTCCACAACTCATTGGTTGATTTTTTTATTCTACGTTCCTTTATTTATGCTTCTTGTAATAGAGCTGGTAGGAACATCCTTTGGGATAACTTAAGATCCTTTTCCTCCTCGGTCAACCAACCCTAGTTGGTTGGGGGTGATTTTAACACTATTCTCTCTTCCTCGAAAAGAAGGGGAGGTTGCTCTCCTAACATTCATTACATGGAATACTTTCTAATATGATTCTTGATTGCAATCTGATTGATATTGGCTGTTTGGGTTCAGATTATACATGGCATAACTATAGACTCTGACAATGGCTTGATAGGAATCTTTTTAATTCTCTTTGGATCAATCAATGGCCCCTTACTTCTGTTGAACATTTGAGCAGAACTTTGTCTGATCATGCCACTTTTAATTTATCAAAATCCCTCTAATAGATTACCCTCCCCAACCTCTTTTAGATTCCAAAATATGTGGATCCAACACATTGATTTCATCAATGTTGTATCCATTAACTGGATGGCTCCTCTTCATCCGGATAATTTGGTTAAGGGCATGATTACCTGGCTTAAGCTTAAAGGCTTAAACAAAACCTAAATTGGTGGAACAAGCATCATTTTAAAATCTTTTGCCAATATCAAAATATGGAACAATTAGTTTGTTCTCTTGAAGATGACATTTTGACTGATTCTACTAAACTTGAGGAGTTGAATGAAGCTAAAGATAACTTGGTTTACTTTTAGAATATGGAGGAAACCTAAAGTGCTAGCAAACATATTGCGATGGTGACGAAATAGGTACTTTCATGCTCTTTTCAAAAAAAAAAAGAAATCCTTAAACTCTATTAAAAAATTAAAATGATATGGCTGGATCACGGACAATAATGATATTAAAGATTACGTCATACATCATTTTAAAACTTATTAAACAACAACCTTTCTTTAGAAGCTCTCTCAACTCTCACACGATTCCCTCAATTACTAATGATGACAACCACTTGCTTAATATGCATCCTACGAGATTGGTAGTATTCTTAATAGCATGAACATTGATTGTTCTTTACGATGGCTACGACTCAATTTTTTCAGCATTATTGGCCTATTATTAAGTCTGACCTTGTCGATGTTGTCGTTGATTTCTTCGATGGTAATCCTTTACCTAGATATTTTTCTAGAACTTCCATTGTTCTCATTCTCAAAATTAATAATCATGAATCTTGGGGTGATTTCAGACCTATCAGCTTTTGCACCTTCTTTCATAAACTCATTACTAAATTAATTGCCAATAGAATTAGTCGCTGTTACTAAAATTATTTCCCCAACCAAACTAGTTTGTTAAAGGTAGAGCTATATCTAACAACATTCTTCTAGCCAGAGGCGATTCATGACCTTGATGCTTCTGCAACATCCTTTTCAAATTGGACATCTCTAAAGCTTTTGACAACCTCTCTTGGAATTTTCTCTTCCAAATTCTACATTTGTTTAGTTTTAGACTCTTTTATCCATCTCATTAAAAATTGTATTACCAATGTTTGGTTCTCCGTTATCATGAATGGTGAGTCCCTAGGTTTTTTCCCTTCTATGCATGGATTGAGACAAGGAGATCCCTTATCTCCCTCTCTTAGCTTTGCTGATGACTTCATAATCTTTTGCAATGCCTCTATTCATCACATTAAAACTATTAAGAATCTTTTAAATAAATTTGGTAACGAAAGTGGTCTCTTTCTTAATGAAGGTAAAAGTTGTTTCATTCCTTCCTCTAAAATCTCTAGTAATAGGATCAACCAAATCTTGAGAATTACTAATTTTCATAACAATAACTTCCTATTAAATATCTGCTCTACTTTTTTAAAGGTCAAAAGATCACATCTCTTGATGAGTTAATCCAAAATCTCTAATAAAATTTCTATTTGGGAATTTCATTTACTCTCATTTGGTGGTAGGCTCACTTTGATTAAGAGTACCCTTAACTCCATGCCTTTATATCTCATTCAAACCATTATGCCGACCAATTCTACCATTAATAGAATTGAACGACTCCTTAATAAATTCTTCTGGGGTTCTAACAATTCTACTAAAAGAATGCATTGGACCTCTTGGTATAAAAGTTATGGCACTCTTACTGAAGGTGGGCTTAGCTGTAAACTAATCAGGGAAGCTATCACTTCTTTTTCCTATAAACTTTGGTGGAATTTTAGGAGCAACAATAGTCTTTGGGCTAATTTCATGACTGCCAAATACTACCAGGGTAAGCACCCTCTCATTTGCCCTTATAAAGTGGGAGACTCTCCTATAAGGAAAAGACTTTGTTCCACCAAATGGGAGGCGAAATCATTAATCTCATGGGGGATTAACTTTGGAACCTCTTTCTTTTAGCAAGATAACTAGACTAGAGGTGGGTCCATTGATGAATTACTTTCTACCCACTCCCTTCTTTGCTATTAAAGTGAACTCTTTTGAGAATAATAAGTGGAACAATAGTAAACTTCTTGACTATATTCCTTTCTCTATTTTAGATAACTTACTATTATTCCTATCATTCCTAGCAATCATGATCAGATCCTTTTTAAGCTTTCCCAAAATGGTGATTTCAACTTAAAAATGTCTGGATTCATATCAAAGAAGCTCATGATTTCTCCAATGTGTTTTTTAAACTTTGGAATAACACTATTCCTATTTCTTTTTCTATCCTAACTTGGCATATTTTGAAAAACTTCATCCCTGTTGACTCCTTGATGTGGGGTAAAGGTTTTTACTTACCTTCAAAATGCTACTTCTGCTTTCACATTGAGAATGTGAATCATGTATTTGTTAACAGAGCCATTGCTTCCAAACTTTGGATTTGGTATGATGAACTTTTTAATATTGTGAAATTCAATGTCTCCTTAACTCTATACCAACTTCTTGAAGTTTATTTTGAAAACACTATTAAAGGCCACGTTAAAGTGATAACCGCTATCACTCTTATTTGATTCATATGGATGGATAGAAATGATGCAAAACATCATGGGATTCCTATGAGCCATATAAGGATAATTGCTAGAATTAAAAATAAAATCCATGCCTTGTTTAATGCCAATTTAATTAACTACAATTAATTCAAAGGCTGCAAATTTGTGGCCAATAAATTGGGTTTTAACTTGCCAGATCAACCCAACTGTAAAGATGACAAGATTGTTTATTGGATAAAACCTCATGCTAATACAATTAAAATTAACGATGGCTCTATTTCTCAATGCTTACGTGGTGGCATTTTGAAACCTTAATGGTAAAGTCTTATGTTCTTTTGCTTACCCCCTTAATACTTGCTCTGTTCCTTTTGCTGAGCTAATGGCAGTTTACAAAGCTATTGAGATTTTCCTTCAAAAAGGTTGGCTCAATCTTTGGATTGAGGTAGATGCCCTATTGCTGATTGATCTTTTGACTTCCACTAAAGTGGGTAATACAGAAATGTACTACCTTCTAAAGCAAACTAGAGGTCTCCTTTCTCAACTCTATTTTAAAATCACTCATGTATGGCGTGAAGGTAATGCATGTACTGATTACCTTGCTAATCTGGGTTCTAGATTAGATGGCATAAAATTCTTTGATCAACTTACACTACCTAAACATTTGCATGGTTTGGTTAATTTGGACAATGCTGGACTCCCTTACCTCAGAAATTAATTCATCCTATTATTTTGGCTTGTTGTACATTTAAGCGCATGACCAACTTATTTAGTGTTATTATTTCTTTGGGTTTCTTGATGCATCTCTTCTATTTCCACTTTATTGGTAAGGTGTTTCCTATTTTTCTTTCTTGGATGGAGATATTTTCCCTTATCAGCCGGATCTGCTGAAAAGAGATGTTTTACTTTCTACTTTACTTTCTGATTAACAAAGATCGACTTCTTGCCATCAATATTTTTTTATGGGTCTTACTGTATCTATTTTCCATTTTATGATTAAGGCTGTGTTTTATCTCTTTTCCTTTTTTAAAATTGTCTTTGGGGCTCATGACTTTGTTGTCTCTTGTTTAATTGCTATATTTTTTAGCTTCATGGCAGCCCTAATTTATCTCTTTTCTCTCTTTAATAGGGTTGTGGCCCCTCTTATGCTCTCTAACCTCACCTCCACAACCTGTAAGGAGAGAAACTACAATACCCTTGTTATTATTACTATTTCTTTGCAGGATTGGAATTACTTCTTGATTTCCTTTCTGCCTATTTTTATTGATGATGTTGGCTTACCTGCTGGTCTGCTTTTCTTTATCTTAAAGGATTTCAATGATGGCTCTCCTTTGAACTCCTTTCACATATATGTTGTACGACTATTTTTTACTAGATTATCTTATGCGAGGTGCAATAATTATTTTGCTATTTTAATTGTTGGCTGTTGGATTTTTGGGTCTTATGTCAAGCAGGCTGCTATGGGTTATTTTTTTTGATTGTTCTTGCTAACCTCATGTCCCCAACCTGTATGAAGAGAAACTGCAATACCCTTGTTATTATTATTGTCTCTTTGTAGGATTGGAATTATTTTTTGTTTTCTTTCCAGTCTGCTTTTACTGATGATGTTGGCTTAGCTGTTGGCCTGCTTTTCTTTATCATGAAGGATTTCAATGATGGCTCTCCTTTGAACCACCTTTCGTGTCAATGATGTACCACTATTTTTTACTGGATTATCTTATGGTGGGTGCAATAATTGTTTTACTGTTTTAATTGTTGGTTGTTGGATTTTTGGGTCTTATGTCCAGTAGGCTACTTCTCGAGTTATTTTTCTGATTATTTTTAGTGTTTGCGATCGGGCTGCAGCTTATCACCTGATGTTTGTGGTCTATTTAATCTGCTGCTATTTTTTCCATCTTGGTTGACTTATGCGATCTTGTGATTATGCTATTACCTACTTGGTTAACTTATACCTTGTCTACTCACGAATGAGTGGTTTTATGATTTATTTGTTGTTCTTGTCTTGGTTGTTGGTGGATTATCGAGTTTTTTATGCCCACAAATCTTGGGGTTGTCTCTAATTGTCTTTATTTGGTGTTGTTTGCGGTGGGGTGCAGCTTATTACTTGTGGCTTCTAGTCCAACTAATCTGCTGCTGCATTCCCATCTTGGTTCAATTAGACTTCTGCATTTCCTGTTGTATTTTGGGTTTGGGTTATGCTATCTTGCTTTACATTTGCTATTTGATAACTTCTACAATGATTATTAACAAGGGGGTTGTTAACATCTGCATTGATTATTCTGAATGGGTACCTTTTGGCAATATTTACATTTTGTACTCACGGTATGTTTTATATATGTCCCATATGTTTGGGATGGTGTTATTTACATGCTCATTGATTTTCTTAGCAGGATTTCAGCAGGCTTTTCAATCAGTTGTATAATGTTTCTATCCTCTGCCTGGCT
Organism: Cymbidium sinense; assembly: GCA_021442155.1. NCBI lineage: Eukaryota > Viridiplantae > Streptophyta > Magnoliopsida > Asparagales > Orchidaceae > Cymbidium > Cymbidium sinense. Next base: position 104,785,557 of record CM038214.1, on the reverse strand, counting down.
TTTTCTTCTATTTTCTTGTGGTGGATTTTCATGCTAGCCTAATTATACTCTTGGCTCTAGTATTAAAAAGGTGGATCTGGCAAAGATGGTTCATTTTCATATGTGTAGGGATTCTCTTGCTATGGTGACTATATTAATGATATTTATCCTGCATGGGATCCGTTCTCCCATTCTTCTCTTTGTTGTTTCCTTTTCTTCAGTGTATATGGCTTGGTAATAGCTCTTGTGATGTAACCCTTCCGCTGAAGTTTGGATGCTCATATTTGCATCTGCCCCAATTTGGTGTGACTAAGCATGAGCCTTCTCTCACACACTTCTCTATATTTTTTCTCAGTTTATGCTACTTTAATTTTTCACTTTGTCTGTATTGCTTTAACTATTCTAATTTTTATCTTTCTATATTTTTGCTGATGTACTTCTTTTTTCTCTTAGGTTTGCTCCCTAGTGCCATGCATTCTCTCATCAAGAGCTTTTAGATCTATCCATTGGCTTATTTTGTTAATCATTTGTATCTTTTCTTTCCTTTTCTCTTTTATTTTGCTTTTGGTTGTACTTAGATAGGATTTACTCTCAGGTAGCTCTTTGAGTGGTTTTAGTTTATCCCTTGATGGGACCTCGTAACTCTTTTGTGGCAAAAATTCCCCTATATGGGCTTTCCAAAAAAAACCCTAAACCTAAACCTAAAACCCTAAACCTAGCTAAACCCAGCAAACCCCAAACCCTAAACCCTAAACCCTAAAACATTAAACCTTAATCCCTAAACCCTTAACACTAAACCCTAAACTATAAACCCCTAAACCCTAAAGCCCTAAACCTAGCCCCTAAACCTAAACTAAACCCTAAACCTAAGCTACAAACCTAAGCTTGACTAAACCCTAAACACTGATGTAAACTAAAGACCTAAATAAAATAAAAAAAAGCTAAACATAAACAAAAAAAATAAAAATAAAACTAAACTGGACCTAAAAATAAAATATAATAAAACTTAATAAGCTAGATAAAGATAAAGAAAACATAACCTAAATTAAGATAATAAGATAAAATATATAAATAAACATAAAATAAAATAAAAAATAAAATAAATAAATAAAATACTAATTAAATCTACCTATGGGTTTGCTTAATTTTTTAAAATGCTAAACCCATGCTGACAACCCTAGGCCCTGATCCTAAACCCTACCCTACCCTGGGTTCTACCAAGATCCACCACACACTGACCACTAGGCCCTAGGCTTTAGACCTCTGAAACTGACCATAAATGAAACAGACCCTACCTGGCTAAATATAAACCAATTAAAGATAAATAAAACTAAAAAGATAAAATAATACAAATAAACCTAAACTGGACAAATATATATAAAAAGACAACTAAAAGATAAAGAAACATAACCTAAGATAATAAAAATAATAAATACATAAATAAAATGAAAACTAAAATAATAAATGATTAGATCTCATGGGTTTGCTTGGCTTTAAAGAGCCCTAGCCTGACCCTGAGCCAGGCCAACAGAGGCCCTGGGCCAGGCCCTGGGTTCTGGGCCTGATCCTGGGACTGAAACTGAAACTGGGCTCACAGTGAGGCCCAGGCCACAGGCCAGACCACACAGGCTGGGCCCCACCTAAATCCTGGGCTGGGCCCCAGGCCTGGCCAGCCACAGATCCTGGGCCCTGCCACTGGGCCCTAAGACTGGGCCAGGCCTGAAAAGGCCCTGCCCCAGCCTGGGCTGAGGCCAGGCCCTGGCAGCCACCCCACACTGACAGCTGAAGCCTAGTGAGCCCCCAAACCACTGGGCCAAGGCCAAGACCCTGGGCCCTGAGCTGCACCTGCTCTGGGCCAGGTGGGCCTTAGATAAGGCACTGGCTTAAAAATAAAGCTAAGATAAAGAAAATAAATTAACCTAAATAAGATAAATAAAGATAAATCTGGGATGACCAGACTGATAAAAATGATAAACTTAAAGATAACTAAAGATAAGATAAAGAAAAACATAACCTAAACTAAGATAAAATAGATAATATAAAATAAACATAAATAAGATAAAATAAAAAAATTGAAATAAATAAAATAAACTAATTAAATTTAAAACTGGTTTGCTTAATTTTTTTTTAAAAATAAAACCATGCTAAATAACAAACCCTAAACCTAAAACCCTGCCACAAACCCTAAATTATAAACCCTAAAATCTTAGGCCCCAAACCTGACCACAAACACTGGACCCTGACCCTAATCATGAGCCACAAACCAAAAATCTACGTAACTAAATAAAACCTAAAAAAATAACATAAATAAAACAACATAAAATAAAATAAAAAATAAAATAAAAAACCTAAACTGGACACAAAATAAAATATAATAAAACTTAAAACAAACTAAAATAAAATAGATAAACATAACTGGCAAAATAGATAAAATAAAATAATAAAAAAATAAACATAAATAAAGAAAATAAAAAATTGAAATAAATAAAATAAAGATTAAATCAAAACCTATGTTTTCTTATTTTTTTAAAAGGCCCTAAACCATGCTGACCCTAGGCCAGCCCTGATTCTAGCCACAGATCCTAAACCCTAGGCCACTACTGACTCTTAAAGGCCTGGGCCACAATACTCTCAGGCCTCAAACTGAGCCCTGACCCTAACCACGGATCCTAGCCATGGGCCCTGGGCTAAACCTAAAACCTAACCACTGAGCCTGGGCCCTTACCTAACTGGGCCACCAGGCCACTGAGCCCTGAGCCACAGGCCCTAACAAAATCTACTATAACACATAAAAGATAAATAAAACCTAAAAAATGGGATAAAATAAAACAATAAAACAACCTACTATAAAATAAAATAAAAATTAAAATAAAATCAAATAAAGATAAATAAGCTGAAAACTAAAGAGATAAACTTGGATAAAACCAAAATAAAATAAAATAAAATAAGCATAAAATAATAAGATAAAATAAACTAATAATTAAATTAAATTAAATAAACTAAATGAGCCAATACTTGGTTTGCTTGGTTTTTAAACCCTACCACAAAACCTAAGATCCTGAGCCTGAGCACTACCCAGGCCACAGGCCCTAAACTATCAGTCTAGCAAAGCTAACCACAAAACTACCACTGATTAGGCCACCCTAGACCTGGGATAAAGCCTGAAATAAAATAAACTTACATACCTGGATAAAACTAAATAAATACTAAAAGATCCCTAAAATGGGAACTAAACCTAGGCTAAAGAGCCTAAAATAAAAACTAAATAAAACAAAATAAACCAGACATAAAGATAAATCACCTAAAGATAAAATAAACTCTAAGATGTGCTGACCTAAGATAAATAGGCTAGATATATAACTAAAGATAAAAAGATAGGCTAAATGGATTAAAGACCTGACCTGAAACTGGATGCTAGCCAAAAAGACCCTAAAGGTACTGAGTTAGCCCCAGGCTAAAACTGAAAAGGCTGAAGGCCACTGAGCCAGGCCAGAGCCCTGACCTGGGCCTAACTGGGCTTTAGATCTGAGCCACAAATCCTAATACAGGCACCTGCCCCTAGGCCACTAACCTACCTAATCATGGGCCCTGGGCCCCAGGCCAAACTGAATAAGGCCAAAACCCAGCCTGAGTACTGAGCCTGATCGCTGGATCAGACCCTGGGCCCTGGGCCCTGAGCCATGACCTGGGCCATGACCCTCAGGCCACAGAACTGGGCCAGAGGTTCTAAACTGGGCCACTGAGCCCTAGGCTGGACAAAGGCCAAAGATAAATGTGCCTAAAAATGGGATAACAAACCTATAATGACCCTGGGCTCTAAAGATTAACTTGATAAACCTATAAGATAAAACTAAAATAATCTAAAGATAAACCTAACTAATAAAAAATACCTAATAACTAAACTAAACATAAGATAAAGATAACTAAACTAAACCTAAAGATAAACTTATTGATTAAATTAAATAAATTCACTAAAATAAACCTAAACTTAAAATAAAATAAACTAAATTAATCAAAAATAAATAATAAACCTAAATAAAAAATAAAGTAAATAAACTTAAACCCATTAGTTTACTTAATCTTTTTTTTAAAAAAAAAACCATAAACCCTAAATCATAAATGAAGTAAACCTAATAAACCCCAAACCTTGACCACAAACCCCAAACCCACAAACCCTAACAACCTAAAAACCTAAAAATAAAATAAATAGAAAAACATAAACCTAAATAAAATAAAATAAATAAAATAAATAAAATAAAATAAAACCTAAACTTGTACCTAAAAATAAAATAAAATAAAAAAAATTAAAATAACTAAAATAAAAGAATTAAAAACCTAACCTAAACTAAAAAAATTAAATAAACCTAAGAATAAAAAACCTAAATATAATGAAATAAAAGAAACATAAAAAAATAAAAATTAAATAAATTAAAATAAATAAAACATTAAAACTAAAACTAAACCAACCGGGTTTACTTTTTTTTTTTAAAACCCTAAACCCTTTGCTAACCCTAAATAAACCCAAATACTAAAAAATCTAAAACCACTAAAGCATAAAACTAAACCAGACCACAAACCACAAACCCTAAAAAAATGTAAACCACAGACCACAAACCCAAATCCTACCACAAACCCACAAAACAGAAAAACCTAAACTAAATAAAACCTAAAATAAAATAAATGAAAAACTTAAACATAAATAAAGATAAAATAAAAAACCTAAAACTAAATCTAAACCTAAACCTAAAAATAAAATAAAAAACTAATAAAATAAACTAAAATAAAATAAATAAAACTTAAACTAGACTTAAAAAATAAATACATAAGAATAAATAACCTAAATAAAATAAAAACTAAATGAAAAATAAAAATAAAATAAAATAAAATAAATTAAAAACTAAACAAAATCCTAAACCTAAAAAATAAACCTAAAAATAAATCCAAATAAAAAATAAAAAATAAAACCTAAAACTAAAAGAGCACTAAATAAAAAAATAAAATAAGCCTAAACCTAAACTAAAATAAACTAAACTAAATAAATAAAAAACCTAAAAATAAACTAAAAACTAAATAAAATAAAATAAAAAACTAAAATATACTTAAACCTAAACTAAAAATAAAACAAAAATACTTGATAAAAATAAAACCTAAAATAAAATAAAACCTAAACCTAAAATAAAAAATAAAATAAAACTAAAATAAAATAAAATAAAACTCAACTAAGATGAACCTAATTCTAAACCTAATCCTAAAAGTAAACTAAAATATAAAACTAAAATAAATAACCTAAATAATAAACTAAATTAAATGAAATAAAATAAAATAAGCTAAATGAAATAAAAAATAAACTAAATGAACCTAAACTGTCGGTTCTTGATTTTTTTTAAAAAAAATTGACCCACAAATCAAATACCCTAACCCACTCTACCACTGACCACTGACCCTAAATAATAGAGCCCTGACCTACCCCTAGGCCATAAAATATACCCTAATAAAATGCTAGGCTCTAAGATCTAAAACCTAGGCCACCTGGGCACTGAGCCACAAACCCTGGGTTTTAAACCCTGAGCGCTGATCAACCTAAGACCTGACCTGAAACTGAGCCACTAGATCTGGGCCATACCCTGATCTAAACCCTAGAGGCTCTAAACTCACTGACCCTGAGCCCACAAGGCCAGGCCCTGATCCTGAGCTCTAGGCCCAAAACTTAGGCTAAACTAATTAAAAGAAAATAAAATAAATAACCTAAACCTAAAGGAAGATAAAATAAAGATAAAATGGAGTGCCTGACCTGATAAAGATAAATAGAATTAGGCTAAAGATAAAGAAAAAAAATCTAACAAACTAAAATAAAATAAACATAAAATATAAAGATCTACAAAATAAAGATAATAAATGACATAAAATAAAATAAAATAAAATACTAAGATAAATAAAATTAAAATAAATAACTAAATCCTAAACCTATGGGTTTGCTTTGTTTTTTTAAAGAATACATGCTGACCACAATACCATGGCTGACCCTAAAGCCCTAAACCCTAAAGCCCCAAACACTGCACTATAAACCCTAACTGGCACAAAACTGAGCTTTAGACCCTAAACCCTAAATCCTGGGCCTAACCCAAAACCTAAAACTTAACCTAAACTATAAAACCTAAAATAAAAATATAAGAAACTAACTAAAGATTAAAAATAAAATAAAATAAACTTTAACTAAAATGACTAGACCAAAAAGTAAAATATAAAATAATAAAAAAATAAACAAATATATAAAATAAACCTATAACTAAAATAAAATAAACCTGGAATAAAACCTAAATAAAATAAAATAAAATAAAATAAAAAATAAAATAAACCTAAAATAAATAAAACTAAAATAAAACCAAAAATAAACCTAAAATAAATTCAAATAATAAAATAAAATAAAGCCTAAATCTAAAACTAAAACCTACCTAGATAAAAAAAAATAACTAAACCTAAACTAAAATAAACTAAACTAAATAAATAAAACCTAAATCAAAATAAATAAACTAAACCTAAATAAATAAAATAAATTATTATACTATAATATAATAAAAAATACTAAAATACCAACCTAAACCTAAATAAATAAACCTAAACCTAATCAAAAATAAAATCTAACAACTTAAATAAAATAAATTTAAACTAAAAAATACTAAACTAAAAATAAACTAAAATATAAAGCTAAATAAATAAACTATTAATAAAATAAATTAAAATAATTAAAAATAAAATAAAATATAAATAAATAACCTAAACCTAATGGTTCTTTTTAAAAAACATAAACCTAATCCCAAACCCTGAGCCCTAGGCCATGAGCCTAATGACCCTGGGCCATGATCCTAGGCCATGAGCCCTAAAACCCTGGGCCCAGGCCAAGGCTCTAGGCCCTGAGGCTATCCTGATTCAGGCTCAACTGACCTGCAGGCCCTGGGCTCCAGACTGAGGCTCTAGGCCCAACCTGACTTGGGCCACTTCCTGGGCCTAGGCCCTAAATGCTCTTAGGCCCCAAACTGGCCTTCCTAATGAGCCATGACCCTAGCCTAACTGACCACAGGCCCTCTCTCCCTGACCCTAAATCCTGGGCCAGATGTACCTAAATGTTGCTTTCCAACCTAAAACCCTTAAACCCCAAACATAAAACTAAACTAAATAAAACCCCAAAATAAATAAAATTAAAAAACTCATCTCCTCTACGCCTCCTCTATTTTATGCTCTCTATGGATCGCCATTCTCTGTAATTCAGCTTCAGCTTTTTCTCACTGAGCTGCATCGAAGCTCCAGATGTGACATCCTTGGATTAGAGCAATGGCGAGGTTTTGGTCTATAAATCCCCCGTCTCGACGTGCTCTGCACTTTGCTTCCGACTCTAAAGGTTTTCTGGATTCGATTGTACCTGTTAATGCACCTGTTGTTAAATAATTCAAAGATGCTTTATCTGGTAAGATCCCTAGCTCGAATGCTTTGGCTAATCTCATTTCGACATCTTATCATGGATTGCAGTAGTAATGTGTCGATCGATGTTGAGAAACTTGCTAAGCCCTTCGAAGTTCGCTTTGGTAAATTCTCCTTAGACTCAACTCTTGATAATATTTGCTCTTTCTTTCATAGTTTAAAATTATCGGTACTTTCTCTATCTAGATCGATCCCCATCACATTCTTATTCAACTCTCAAATGATTTAGATTACTCGTGGGTTTTCGCTCGTCATTCTTACTTTGTGCATAATTGTCAAATGTGGCTATTGAAATGGTCGTCCCTCTTTGATGTCAAAGAGGAATCTCCCATTGTCCCTCTTTGGCTTGCTTTTCCTAACATGCGAATACATTATGTCACTCATCAAGTTTTGTTTCACGGCCTTTTGGTAGGCCTCTCCAAAAGACCAAGCAACCACTAGATCTAGGCCATCTGTCGCCAGTATTCTGAGATAGACATCACAAAAAATATCCCAAAGAGGTTTGGATTGGCTCCAAAAAAATTGGATATAGTCAAAAGTCAATTCAAAATTTTCCTATCTTTTGCACTCACAAGATTCACGCACGATCACTGTAATGCTTTGTGCTTCATCCTAATCTCAAAAAAAATTTACCACAGAATATGAATACTATTAATGGAACTTGGAAAACCAATACTCTAGCATATGTGCCTAAAGATACTCAAAAAGAACCTCTCCTCCCTACACCTCCTAGTGGAAAACACTCTGACCTTGGTACTAAAATAACCATTGATGATACCAATGGCAATTTACCTAACCTCACCCCTGTTAGTAATAATTTGGTTTCCCATGATAGCTCTTTGCTTCATTTAAATCCTACTGAAAATCTGAATGGTAGCCTTATATTGGACACCCAATTAAATAATTTGAATGGGAATCATATAATGGACCAAAACAATGATGACCCTATGGCTTCAGAACATATTGAGAAAGATATTTGTATTACGAATGGTGCTAGAACTTTCCCATCTATTTCCCTTCAGAGTGATAATCAATTGAACCCAATTTCTCACACTCTATCCGATATGAAAGAAGGTGAAATCCCCTCTTCTAAAATATTGATAGATTCTTCTACTATTCTGGAACCCAAAAATCAATCACTTTCTGATGGAGATAATTTGGATTCTGACCCTTTCAAATTATTAAAACAAAACCCTACAAAGAAAAATTTTCTAATAATAACTTCACTAGAAACACGCTTCTTCTTTCACCCCACACAAGTAATGTGTCATCATTTCTCTCCTCTCTTTTCTTTCTTTTTCCTTTTCCCTTTGGTTGTCCCTTATGATTAATTTTCTTATTTGGAATATCCGGTTGGGGTCTCTTCCCGTCCGCAATCGTTAGAGTCTTTGTCGTGTTCATAATATCAAGTTACTTGTTCTTATTGAACCTTTCATTAATTTCTCTAAGATTGCTTTTGTCGCTAGATCCCTTGGTTTTCATAATTTCTTCTTCAATCTTAATAATAAAATTTGGTGCTTTTGGCACAACTCCATCACCATTTCCATCATTGATGATCTTGACCAATTAGTTAATGTCAAAATCTCCTTAGGTGACTTATCGGCTTTTGGCTCTTTTATCTATGCTTCTTGTAATAGAGGTAGAACATCCTTTGGAATCACTTACCTTCGCTTCCTCCTAACCTTCCCCGGTTGGTTGGAGGTGATTTCAATACTATCATAGTTCGAAAGAAGGGGAGGATGTTCTCCTAACCTTCATTCCATGGAGGACTTCTCAAATATGATCCTTGATTGCAACTGATCGACATTGGTTTCACTGGGTCTAACTTCACGGCACAACTCTAGACTTTGGCAAAGATCTTGATAGGACCCTCTTAATTCTCTTTAGATCAATGGCTACTACCATTGTTGAGCATTTGAGCGAACTTTGTCCACCATGCTCCTCTTTGATTTCCTTCAAAAATCCCCTAACCCGTCTACTCCCTCTTGATTTTAAAATATGTGGACCCAACATAGTGACTTCACCAATGTCTCACTAATTGGATGGCCCCTTTTTCCCATAATTGTTAAAGGTATGACTCGTCTTTGGCTTAAGCTTAAAAGACTTAAACAAAATCTCAATTGGTGGAACAAACACATTTTTAAAAACCTTTTCAAAAATCTTAAAGCTATGGAACAAGAGGTTTGTTCTCTTGAAGAGGTCGTCAAACTCCATCCCAAGAAACTTGAGGAGTTGAACATTGCCAAGAATAACTTGGTTAATTATCAAAACATGGAAGAAACCTATTGGCGTCAAAAAGCCGCAAGCAAATATATTGCTGATGGTGACAGAAACACCAGGTATTTTCATGCCATTTGTAATAAACGGAAAACCTTAAACTCGATTAAGAAAATTAAGAACTCTAATGGTGAATGGATAACCGATAACAATGATATTAAGGATTCTGTCATACATCATTTCCAAACTTTATTAAATTCTAATCCGCTGTTGGGCACTTTATCAAACACCCATCTTATTCCTTCTATGATTAACAGTGAGGATAATCATTTACTCACTATGTGTCCTTCAAGAGGAGATTAGTAATACTCTTAAGATCATGAACACGACTCTCGGCGGCTCCATATTTAATCTAATTTCTTTCGATTGTTGGACATTTATTAAAACCGACTTAGTTGATGGTTATTGATTTCTTTGATGGCAATCCTATTCCCAAATACTTCTATTATCCTTATTTCCAAAACTAACAATCTAATCTTGGGGCAATTTTAGACCGATTTTGCACCTTTTTCAAAACTCATCGCTAAATTAATAAATAATAGGCTTAGCCCTTTGCTTCCTAAAATCATCTCCCCAAATCAAACTGGTTTTGTTAAACACGTGAGCAATATCGGATAATATTCTTCTTGCTCAAGAGTGGTTCATGACATTGATGTCCTTTTAGAGGAGGCAACATCTTATTCAAACTGGACATCGCTAAAGCCTTTGACAATCTCTCATGGGATTTTCTCTTTCAAATCCTGAATTTGTTTGGTTTCTCTGATAGTTTTATCCGGATTATAAAAAGGTGTATCACGAATGTCTAGTTTTCGGTTATCTTGAATGGTGAGTCCATAGGTTTCTTTCCTTCTAGCCATGGTTTGAGGCAAGGTGACCCACTATCACCTTCTCTTTTATCATCGCTATTGAATACCTCAAGGAGCCTTAACGATCTTTTTGCTAATAATCCTAATATGTTTTTTAAAACTCATGGAGGTTTCCTATTTCTCATCTTAGCTTTGCAGATGATTTCATTATCTTCTACAACAGCTCCCTTCAACATGTTAAAACCATTAAGAACCTCCTAAATGATTTTGGTAAAGTTAGTGGTCTTTTAATTAATGAAGGAAAATGCGGTTTTATTTCCTCAACTAAGATTCCTCCTAATAGACTTAACCAAATATCCAGAATTACTAATTTTAAGCAAAATCAACTCCCTCTTAATTACCTTGGGGCTGGCTTTTAAAGGCCAAAAAAGATCACACCTTTTGATGATCTAATTCAAAATTTCTAACAAAATTTCGGGAATTTCATTTACTCTTTTCTATGGTAGGCTTACCTTGATCAAGAGCACTCTAAATTCCATGCCTACATACCTTCTTCAAACCATTGTGCCTACCAACTCTACCATCAATAGAATTGAGCCTCTTAAACAAATTTTTCTGGGGAACCAATACCTCCTCTAAAAGAATGCATTGGTCATCTTGGTCTAAAAGTTGTGGTACTCTTGAAGAGGGAGGTCTGGGATGTAAATCCATCAAAGAAGTTATCAATGCCTTCTCCTACAAACTTTGGTGGAATTTTAGGAGCAAAAATAGTCTTTGGGTGAATTTCATGACTTCTAAATATTGCCAGGGTAAACATCCTCTCATTTGTCCCTTTAAATCGGGTGATTCTCCGGTGGAGAAGACTTTGTTACAAATGGGATGCATAATCCTTAATTTTTGGGGCATAAACTCGCAATTCCTTCTTTTGGCAAGACAATGAGTGGTTGTGGATCCATTGATGACTTACTCTACACTCACCCACTCCGCTATTAGAGTTAATTCATTACGCAAAACCATAAGTGGAACACTAGTAAAATTATCGATTCTATTCCTTCCACTTTCTTAAATATGATTACTAATATTCCTATCACTCCTAACAATCATGATCATTATCTTTAAGCTATCTCATAATGGGGATTTCAACCTTAAAATGTGTGGCTTCACACTAAAGAAACTCAGGATTCTTCTATTGTGTTCTCCAAAATTTGGAATAACAATATCCCCTCTTCTTACTCTGTTCTAACTTGGTGTATCCTATGTTGACTCTTTGTTGTGGGGTAAAGGGTTTTATTTACCCTCTAAATGTCAATGTTGTTCTCATATTGAGAATGTTAACCATGTTTTTGTGAATGGGGCAATTGCCTCTAAAATTTGGATTTGGTATGACGATCTATTCAACATTGTCAATTTTAATTGTTCTTTTACTTTATATCAACTTCTTGAAGTTTACTTTGATAATGTAATTAAAGGTCATATTAAAATCATAATCGCCATTGCTCTTATTTGGTTCATATGGATGGACCGAAATGAAGCTAAACATCGTGGGATTCGTATGAATCATATGACGATTATTGCTAGAACTAAAAACAAAATTTGTGACTTGTTTAAAGCCAATTTAATTCATCACAAACATTTTAAAGGTCAAATCAGCAATAAATCGGGCCTCAACCTTCACGACCTTACTATCAAAATGATAGAATGGTTTTGGAAAACCTCTTGATCATATTATTAAAATTAATCATGGCTCTCTTCATAATGGCTCTGGAGGCATTTTTAGGGATTATAAGTGTATAGTTCTATGTGCATTTGCTTATCCCCTTATTTCTAGCACTATCCCTTATACTGAGCTTATGGCAGTCCACAAAGCTCTAGAAATTTGTCTTTAAAATGACTGGCTCAATATTTGGATAGAGGTGGACGCTCTTCTACTGATTGACCTTTTGACTTCTACCAATATGAGCAACGCTTGTTTGTACTACCTTCTCAAGCAAACTAGGGCTCTTCTCTCTCATCTAAATTTTACCATCACTCATGTTTGGCGTGAAGGTAACGCCTGTGCTGTTTACCTTGCAAAATTGGGTGTGAGATTAGACAATATCATCTTCTTTGATCAATTTACATTACCCAAATACTTACGTGGTCTGGTTAACTTGGACAATTCTGGGCTTCCTTACCTCAGAATCTAATTCTCCTCTACGCCTCCCTTTTTTCTGGTTTTCTATTTCCTTGTGTTCTTTATGGATACCTCATAGATATCATTGCTCTTATCTTTGCCATGACTTTGCGCTTTACCCCTTCTCCTTTAGTTGGAAGAATTCTATTTTTGGCATTTACAATATTATGGGGCGATGTTGAACTATATGCACATCAATATCTTGAATTGGAACCCGCTTGAGCCTTGTGTTACTGTTACTAGTTTTATAACCAATCCCACTTGGGACTTTAATTTCATTGATACATTCATTTCTAAACCCGAGAGAATAAACCATTCGGAGGAAGTTATCTCTGTTTTGATGGGTTTAGATTTTAGTACTAACTTCTTTAACCTTTTTTCTCTCCAATATGGTTTGGAGCATTGATGTTGCTTCGAATGGATTAGTGTGCATTATCGGTTGCGCTTTTGTTTTGATGATTATAGTATTTCTTTGGATGCTTACATTCCTTGGGACTCTTTCCTTCTTAAAGGCCTAATTCATAAAGGTTTCAACACTTATCCGAAAGGATTTTGGTGGTCAGGCTTGTGGACTTTTGTATAGGCTATCCTTGCTTATATAATGCCTAACCTCAGCATGCTTCCTGTTTTTCACCTTTTATGCTTTGAGGAAATTATGAAAATCCTGAAGACCATTCTACTCTTCTGCTTATATGTAACCAATGGTCTATCCTATATGCCTACTGATTATGACTGTCAATATCCTTGGCAATACTAGCTTAATGTGACAAAGCAACCTGCTACTGAACTATTTGCTCTTAGGACTGCTATTGAGCACCTATTGGTTGCAATTTTCTTTATTGCTGTTATTTTGTTGATTGGGATATCCCATCTCTACACTAATATCGCTTGGTGAATGGAATTGTGTTATTTTTTTCAATACTAGTCTTGTTTGGTCTTGCTTCCATGATCGGGTTTGGTGTTCTTCAAGGGATTATCATTGTGCATCTCCGAGATTGTGGGCACCGCTACTGGTGGAAAATCCTTGAACTCATACAATTTTACTTTATATCCTTTTTGTACAACAAGTCTCTATTGAAGTTGATTGCTTGGTAGATTTTGCTTTGAACCACCTTTTGGTTTATTTTATGCCTATCATTGGAATTCATTGATCTACCTTTTCTGCTACTGTTTACTTCATCCTTTTTCTATCAAACTTGTATCTATTGTTTTGATTATACTTGATGAGTGGCATCATGGCAAGCTAACTGGTTTTTACTATTTTGGTTGTCTCTTGTCTTGGAGATTTACCTATTTGTTTTACCCTGTCACCTCAGTTGGCTCTTTCTTTGTTGGTTGTAGAATTCGTGGTATCATACCGAAAAATTGTTCATATTCCGTCGATGGTGAGGGTTTTGGTGATTTTGTCGATTTGCCGCCTTCAGATAACTGCTTTTATGGTTTATTTATTTGTTTATCTATTATTGCCATGTCTACTCGATTGAGGAGTTTTATGGCCAATTTGTCAGATCTTCCTATCTTGGATGTTGCCATCTTCTTATTTTCTCGATTTTAATGTTGAGACTCATTTCAATTCACTTGTTGATTTTTTTTATGGCGTTCCAATGTTGTATTAGTTTTGGGGTTGGGTTTTCGATTGCCCGTGCAATTTATCTCTGTTTTCCGATCCGCATCACCTCATTTCATCGTTGGTGCAATCTTATGAGCGCTTATTCTCAAAGAATGGTATTATGGCCGCTTTAGTCCCTTCCTATCTTGGATGTTGTTGCCTTTTCTTGTTCTCTGGATTGATTGTTGATCCGATTATCTAAATGGAGGCCTGAATGTCGCTATTGAGCCGCTGCTAACTGCTTTTTTTTTTGTGCTTATTTTGGTTGGTCGCTCATTCCCTCGTGTTGAGCTATGCTATCTTCCTTTACTATTGCTTTCTCCGTGACATTAATAAGGGATTGTTTCGGGTTGTTTTCCGAAAGATTCATTTACATATCATGTGATTGGGATGGTGTTAATTATAAGCTCATTGACTTATTTAACGGTTTTCGAAGTTGTCTCCTCTGTAATTTTCTTATGGAGGGATTATATCTTGAACTAATTTCTTTCCGAATATGGCTATTCATGAGATTCGCTAAGATGGCTCACTCACTTATGTTTATGTATTCTCATGTCAAGATGACTATATTGATGATATTTTTCTTGAATGAGACTCCTTCTCCTTCAGCTCTTAGCAATTACCTATATATTTTAGATAAGATTTTGCTTAGGTTTGCAGGTAATAAAGCTAACAAGAATATCAACAACTGGGTGCTACCTTCTCACAGGTTTGTTGGCTATGATGGTCGTGATGATCTCACTCCCTATTGGTTCTAGTAGCTCATGTGATGTAACCCTTCTCAAGTTTGGATGCTCATACTTGCATCGCCTCAACAGGTGATTGAGCTGAGCCTTCTCTATCACAATTCCTTACTAACATACTCATATTATGTTATTTTCCTCTAACTTTTATCTCAGATTACCTTAACTGCTCTAATCTCCCTCTTATCATAACATTGCGTGATTCTCTCCTTCTTTTGTAGTTTGCTCCATTATCATGCATTCCCACATCCTCCAGAGCATTGGCTTTAATCTTACTTTAGCTAATTATGTTAATCATCTTATATCTTTTGATTGTTTTTATCCTTTCTTTTACTCTTAGATGTACTTAGATAGGGATTTACCTTTAGGCTAATTGTAGCTCTTTGAGCGAGTTGAGTTTACCCCTTTAAGGACCTTGTAACCCTCTTTTTGTGGCAATAAAATACCCCTACATAGGGCTTCCCCAAAAAAAAAAAACTAAATAAAACCTAAAAATTAAATAAATAAATAAACCTAAACCTAAATATAATAATAAAATAAAATAAAATAAAAACCTAAACCTAAAATTATAAATAAAATATAATAAAATAAGAAAACTAAAATAAAATAAATAAAAACCATAACTAAATTAAAAAGTTAAATATACCTAAAATAAAAAACTAAAATAAACTAAAATAAATAAAAAAATGAACTAAATAAACTAAATAAACATAAACATACTCGTGTACATAATTTTTTTAAAAAAATCCTTAAATCGTATGCTAACCAAAACCCTAAACCCTAAACCATAAAAACCCTAATCCCTAAAGCCTAAGCACTAAACCCTAAACCCAAAACCTTAAACCCTAACCCTAAACCCTAAACCCTAAAAGCTTAAACCCTAAAACCATAAACCCTAAACCCTAAAAACCTAAAAGTAAAATAAACATAAAACTAAACCTAAGAATAAAAAACCAAAATAAATAACCCTAAAATAAATTAAATAAACCAAAGAATAAAAAACCTAAATAAAATAAAATAATCTAAAAATAAACCTAAACCTAAATAATAAAATAAAACCTAAAAATAAACCTAAAATAACAACCTAAAACCTGAACATAGAAATAAAAAATAAAACCTAAACCTTAAAAAAAATAAAAAATAAAACTCAACCAAAAAATAAACCTAAAATTAAACCTGAACCTAGAAAAAAACTAAACTAAAAAACATAACCTAAAATAAATAAACTTAACTAAATAAAAATAAAAAAACCTAAATAAAAAAATAAAATAAACTAAATTAAATAAAAAATAAACTAAATAAACCTAAACTTATCGGTTTACCCAATCTAAAAAAA
Source organism: Cymbidium sinense (assembly GCA_021442155.1). Classification (NCBI taxonomy): domain Eukaryota; kingdom Viridiplantae; phylum Streptophyta; class Magnoliopsida; order Asparagales; family Orchidaceae; genus Cymbidium; species Cymbidium sinense. The sequence goes on along the minus strand of CM038214.1, from coordinate 104,769,158 downwards.
ACTGTAAGCCCTAAAACCTAAACCCTAAATCCTAAATTATAAACCTACAACCCTAAACCCTAAACCTTAAACCCTAGACCCTAATCTTAAACCCAAAACCCTAAAACCCTAAACTCTAAAACCCTTAATACTAAACCTTAAATCCTAAACCCTAAAACCTACAACCTTAAGCCCTAAACGCTAAACCCAAACCCCAAACCCTAAACCCTAAACCCTAAAATCCTAAACCCTAAACCCTAAACCTTAAACACTAAAACCCTAAACCCTAATCCCTAAACCAATAACCCTAAACCATAAAACTTAAACTTTAAACCCTAAGACCTAAACCTTAAACCCTAAAAACCAAGAAACTTAAACCCAAACTAAATAAAACCTAAAAATAATAAATAATAAATAAACCTAAACCTAAATAAAATAAAAAAATAAAAAAAATAAAATCCTAAAGTAAAACCTAAACCTAAACCTATGATAAAATAAAATTAACTAAAATAAAATAAATAAAAATCCAAACTAAATAAATAAATTAAATAAACCTAAGAATAAAAAACCTAAATAACATAAAAACTAAACATAAAATAAAAATAAAATAAACCTAAAATAAACCTAAAATAAAATAAAATTAAAACTAAATGAAAACCTAAACTTAAAAATAAATAAAACCTAAACCATTAACTTAAAAAAACCTAAACCTAAAATAAAAATAAAATAAACAAAATAAAATAAACCTAAACTAAACTAAAATAAACTAAACTAAAATAAATAAAATCTAAAATAAACTAAACCTAAACGTAAACCTAAAATTAAGAAAATAAAATAAACTAAACAAAAATAATAAAATAAATAAAAATAAAAAATAAAATAAACAAAATAAATAAAAAATTAACTAAATAAAGTTGAACATACCGATTTACTTAGTTTTAAAAAATAAAAAAATAAAAACCCTAAACCCTAAGCTAACCCTAAACCCTAAACTCAAAACCCTAAACCCTAAACCCTAAAACCCTAAACCTTAAACCCAAAACCCTAAACCATAAAACCAAAACCCTAAAAAGCTAAACTTAAATTAAATAAAACCTAAAAATAAAATATATAAGATAACCTAAACCTAAATAAACTAAAAAAATAAAATAAAAACTTAAGCCTACAAATAAAATAAAATAAACTAAAATAAACAAAATGAAAACCTAAATCTAAACTAAAAATAATAAAAAACCTAAATAAAATAAAAACTAAATGTAAAATAAAAATAAAATAAACCTAAAATAAAATAAAATGAAAATTAAATAAAAACCTATACCAAAAAAATAAACCTAAAATTAAATAAAAAATAACACTTAAACCCTAAATTAAAAAAACTAAATGAGAAATAAAAATAAAATAAACAAAATAAAATAAACCTAAACCTAAACTAAAATATAATAAACTAAAATAAATAAAACCTAAACTTAAACCTAAAATAAACTATACCTAAACTGAATAAAATAAATTAAAAATAAACTTGAACATAAACAAAATAATAAAACCTAAAAATAAACATAAAATAAAAACCTAAAACCTAAACCTAAAAAAATAAAATAAAAACCTAAACTTAAACCTATAAATAAAAAATAAAACCAAAATCGAAAAAATAATATAAAAATAAAACTAAACTAAGAAATAAACATAATCTGAAACATAGACAAAAAGAAAACTAAAATAAAAAACCTAATCTAAAATAAACAAACCTAAAATAAATAAATGAAATGAAATAACAATAAAAAATAAACATAAAAATTAAATGTAAACTTGCTACTTAATTAAAAAATAATACCTTAACCTCTAAATCCTAAACCCTAAACCCTAAACCCTAAATTCTAAACCCTAAAAACCATAAACCCTAAACCCTAAACCATAACCCTAAACCCTAAATCCTAAACCTTAAATGCATAAACCCAAAAATTCTAAACCCTAAACCCTAAATCATCACTGTAAACCCCAAACCCTAAACCTAAACCTAAAGTTGGAAAATTAATTAAAAAATAAACCTAAACCTTAAAACCTAATCAACCTAAACCTAAACCTAAACCCCAACAATGGGCAAAACCTTGATGTCAGGAACAACACCATCAACCAGGCTCAGTCTAGATCTGATGGTGGAGGCAAAGGTGGAGGCAGCGGTTATCACGATGGTGGTGGGGGATCTTGAGGTGCTGGTGGATATGGAGGTGGTGAGCGAAGTGGTTATGTAAGCTAGAACACGAGGTTACAAATGAAGTGTAGGAGAGATCGGGGATATGATGGTGGATCTACTAGAGTGGCAGTGGTTCGATGGGAACTGAGAAACCAAGAATGACCGAATCTTTCTGGGAATTATGTCTACGAGAGACAATTCTAGTTATCTAGGGTTTTCTATTTGCTTTATGGGTGCTCATTTTTTATCCAAGTCGTTGCTTATGTCTTAGAAAAATTAGTGTGTTGCTTGGTTAATGAAATCGAATAGAATAAATGATGATTCTTAATTTGTTTCTATTAAAAAAACCAAAAACATTAAACCCTAAACTAAAACTTGAACCCTAAACCCTAAACCAAAAAAACCCCTAAATCCTAAACCCTAAACCTTAAACCCGAAACTAACACTAAACCATAAACCCTATATCCTAAAAAGCTAAAAACCTAAACCTAAACTAAATAAAACCTAAAAATAAAATAAATAAATAAACTAAAATTAAAACAAAAAAAATTTATAATAAAATAAAAATATAAACTAAAACCTAAACCTAAACCTAAAATAAAATTAAATTAAATTTAAAATAAAAAAATAAACTAGAATAAAATAAATGAATCCTAAATTAAACTAAAAATAAAATAAACCTAAGAATAAAAAAACCTAAATAAAATAAAACTAGAGCAAAATAAAATAAAATAAACTTAAAATATAATAAAATAAAACTAAATAAAACCTAAGCAAAAATTAAACCTAAAAATAAATAAAAAATAAAAGCTAAAACCAAAACTAAAAAAAAAACTTAAACCATAAATAAAAATAAAATAAAGAAAATAAAATAAACCTAAACCTAAACTAAAATAAATAAAACCTAAACTTAAACCTAAACTAAATAAAATAAAATAAACCTAAACCAAAACTTAAAAATAAAATGTAAAAATAAACCTAAAATAAAAACCTAAAACCTAACCTAAAAAAATAAAATAAAAACCAAGACATAAACCAATAAATAAAAAAACAAAAACTAAAACTAAAAAATAAAATAAAAATAAAACTTATCTAAAAAAATAAAACTAAACCTAAACCTAAACTTAAAAAATAAACTAAAATAAAAAACCTAAACTAAAAGAAATAAACCTAAAATAAATAAACTAAACTAAAAAAATGAACTTAAAAAATAAAAAATAAAGTAAAATAAAATAAATATAAAATAAACTAAATAAAGCTAAACTACTTTTAATTTAAAAGAAACCATAAACCATAAATCCTAAACCCTAAACCCTACCATAAACCCTAAACATACAACCCTAAACCCTAAACCCTAAACCATAAAAAACCCTAAACCATAAACCCCAAAACCTAATCCTAAACCCTAAACCCTAAAAGCATAAACCCTAAAACCCTAAACCCTAAACCTTAAACTCTTAACCCTAAACCCTAAACCCTATACCCTAACCCTAAAGCCTAAACCCTAAAACCCAAACCCTAAACATAAACCTAAAGTAACTAAATAAATTAAAAAATAAACTTAAACCCCAAAACCTAAAAAACCTAATCCTAAACCCTATGAATGGGAAAAACCTTTATGGCAAGAACATCACCATCAAGCAGGCTTATTCTAGATCTAGTGGTGAAGCCAAAGCGGGCAAAGTTATCGAGTGGTGGTGGGGATATAGAGGTGATGGTGGATATAAAGGTGGTGAAGTGGGTGGTAATGGAACCATGAGGTTACCATGGTGGTCGAGGAGGGAGAGATAGGATATGAAGGGATCCTCTACTGAGTGGGCGGTGGTTGATGGGAACTAGAGAAATTCAGGAGCCTCTGATCCGATCTGCTGCTTATGAAACTATGTCTTTATAGTAGAGATGGTTCTAGTTATCTAGGGTTTTTAATTTGGTCTATGCATGCTCATTTTGGATTTATGTCTTTGCTTGTGTCTTAAAAAACTTAGCGTGTTACTTGGTTGATGAAATCAAAAAGAAGAAATGTTGAATCTGAATTTGTTCTCTGTTTAAAAAAAACCAAAAACCCTAAACCCTCAATAAAACTTGAAACCTAAACCTAAAACCTAAAAACTAAACCCTAAACCCTAAATCCTAAGCCCAAAAACCTTAAACCCTAAACCCTAAACCTAAAACCTAAATCCTAAACCCTAAACCCTAAACCCTATTCCCTAAACCCTAAAATCGATAACCCTAAATCCAAAACCCTAAAACCTAAACCATAAATCCTACACCCTAAACCCAAAACCTTAAAAACCTAAAAACTAAACCTAAACTAAATAAAACATAAAAAATAAAATAAAAAAATAAAACCTAAACCTAAATAAAATAAAAACATAAATCTAAACTAAAAAAGAAAATAAATTAAAATAAAAGAAAATTAAAATAAACTAAAATAAAATAATTAAAAACCTAACCTAAACTATAAAATAAAATAAACATAAAAAATAAAAAACCTACATAAAGTAAAATAAAATAATAAACATAAAAAATAATAATTAAAACAAACTAAAATAAATAAAAAATGAACCAAATAAACTAAATAAACCTAAACCTACCAGTTTACTAAATTAAAAAAAAATCCCTAAACCCTATGCTAACCCTAATCCCTAAACCCTAAACCCTAAAAACCCTAAATGCTAAAGCCTAAGCACTAAACTCTAAACCCCAAATCCTTACCCTAAACACTAAAAATCTAAAAATAAAAAACACTAATAAAAATAAAATAAACATAAACTAACCTAAAATAAAAAAAAACCTAAATAAATAACCGCAAACCCTAAACATGAAAAAAAATAAAATAAACCCTAAGAATAAAAACCTAAATAAAATAAAAAAAATTAAAAATAAACCTAAACCAAAATAAAAAAATAAAACCTAAAATAAAACCTAAAACCTAAACCTAAACCTAAACCATAAAAATAAATTAAATAAAACTCAACCAAAAAATAAACCTAAAAAATAAACTAAAATAAGAAACCTAAACTAAAATAAATAAACCTAAAATAAATAAACTAAACTATAAAAAATAAAAAATAAACCTTGATAAAAAATATAATAAACTAAAATAAATAGAAAATTAACTAAATAAACCTAAACCTACTAGTTTACTCAATTTTAAAAAAAAAACCATAAACCCTAAAACCTAAAAACAAAACCTAAACCCAAAACACTAAACCATAAACCTCTAAAAACCCTATACCCTAAACCCTAAAGCCTAAATACTAAACCTTAAACCCTAAACCCTAAACCCTAAACCCTAACCATAAACCTTAAACCCTAAAACCCTAATCCCTAGAACCCTAGAACCCTAAACCCTAAATCCTAAACCTTAAACCCTAAAATCCTAAACCTTAAACCCTAACCTAAACCCTAAACCCTAAAGCTTAAACAGTAAAACCCTAAATCCTAAACCCTACACCCTAAACCCTAAAAGCTTAAACCCTAAAACCCTAAACCCTAAACCCTAAATCGTAAAACCTAAACATTAAAACCTACAACCTTAAACCCTAAGTCCTAAACCCTAAAAATCTAAAAACCTAAACCTAAACTAAATAAAACCTAAAAATAAAATTAAAAAAATTCAAACTTAAAAGAATAAAAATAATAAAAACCAAAACATAAACCTAAAAATAAAATATAATAAAATAATTAAAACAAACTAAAATATAATAAATAAAACCTAAAAAAAAAAAAATAATAAAATAAACCTAAGAATAAAAATCATAAATAAAATAAAATAAAAAATAAACATAAATAAAAATTAAAAATATAATTAACTAAATAAATAAAAAATAAACTAAATAAACAAAATAAACCTAAACCTACAAGTCTACTTAATTTAATAGAAAGAAACCCTAAACCCTATGCTATCCCTAAACCCTAAACCCTAAACACTAAAAATCCTAAACCTTAAAGCCTAAATCCTAAACCCTAAACCCAAATCGTAAACCCTAAACCCTAAACACCTAAACCCTAAAACCCTAAACGCTAAAATGTAAACCCTAAACACTAAAAACCTAAAAACCTAAACCTAAACTAAATAAAACCTATAAATAAAACATATAAAAAAACCTAAACTTAAATAAAATAAAAAATATAATATAATAAAAACTTAAACTAAAACCTAAACCTAAACCTAAAAAATAAAAATAAACTAATAAAAACCTAAACTAAAATGAAATAGATAAAAATGTAAACTAAACTAAAAAATAAAATAAACTTAAAAATAAAAAACCTAAATAAAATAAAAACTTAAACCTAAAGTAAAAATAAAATAAACTAAATAAAATAAATGTAAACCTAAATTAAAATAAACTAAACTAAAGTAAATAAAACCTAAACTTAAACCTAAAATAAACTAAACCTAAATCTAAACCTAAATTAAATAAAATAAAATAAACTAAAAATAAACATAAACCTAAACTAAAAAATAAAATCTAAAAGTAAATCTAAAATAAAAACCTAGAACCTAAACTTAAAAAAATAAAATAAAAACCTAAACCTAAACCTAAAAATTAAAAATAACCTAAAGCTTAAAAATAAAATAAAAATAAAACTCAATTAAAAAATAAACCTAAACCAAAAAAATAAACTAAAAAAAACTAAACTAAAATAAATAAACCTAAAATAAATAAACTAAACTGAATAAAAATAAAAAAATTAACCTAAATAAAAATAACAAATAAAATAAAGAAAAATAAATAAAAAATAAACTAAATAAACCTAAACCTATAGGTTTGTTTAATTATTTTAAAAATGTAAATCCTAAATCCTAAACGTTAAAGCCTAAACCCTAAACCCTAAACCTACAACCTTATACACTAAACCCTAAACCATAAACCATAAACCCTAAAAAATCCTAAACCATAAACCCTAAACCCTAAACCCTAAACTGTAAAAACCCTAAACCCTAAACCCTAAATAATAAACCCTAAATCGTATACCCTAAACCCTAACCTTAAATCGTAAACCTTGAAACCCTATGCTCTAAAATCTTAAACCCTAAATCCTAAACCCTAAAACCTAAAACTTTAAACCCTAAACACTAACCCCAAACCCTAAACCATAAATCCCTAAACAGTAAATCCTAAACCATAAATCGTGAACCCTAAAACCCTAAACCCTAAACCTCAAACCCTAAACCCTAATCCCTAAACCCTAAAACCAACAACCCTAAACCCTAAACCCTAAACACCAAACTCTAAACCCTAAACCCTAAACCCTAAACCCTAAACCTTGAAAACTTAAAAACCCAAACCTAAACTAAATAAAACCTAAAAATAAAATAAATAAATAGACCTAAAGCTAAATAAAAATAAAAATAAAAAAAATAAAAACCTAAACCTAAACCTAAAAATTAAATAAAATAAACTAATAAAAATAAACTAAAATAAAATAAATAAAAACTTAAACTAAATAAAAAATAAAAAAAACTTAAGAATAAAAAACAAAATAAAATAAAAACAAAACATTAAATAAAAAAAATAAACCTAAAATAAACCAAATATAAAATAAAATAAAAACTAAATGAGAACCTAATCTTAAGAATTAAACCTAATAATAAATATAAAGTAAAACCTAAACCATTAACTAAGAAAAACTAAACCTAAAATAAAAATAAATTAAACAAAATAAAATAAACTCAAACCTACACTAAAATAAACTAAACTAAAATAAATAAAACCTAAAATAAACTAAACCTAAACCTAAACCTAATAAAAATAAAATAAAATAAACTAAAAGTAAACTTAAACTTAAACTAAAAAAAATAAAACTAAAAAATAAGCCTAAAATAAAAACCTAAAACCTAAACCTAAACAAATTAAATAAAAACCTAAACCTAAATCTAAAAATAAAAAATAAAACCTAAACCTAAAAAAAATAAAATTAAAAATAAAAGTCCATTAAAAATTAAACCTAAACTTGAAAAATAAAGAAAAATAAAAAACATAAATTTAAATAAATAAACCTAAAATAAATAAACTAACAAAATAAGAAGAAAAAATAAACAAAAATTAAAATTAAAATTAAAATAAAATAAAGTAACTAGAAAATAAACTAAATAAATTTATACATACCGATTTACTTAATTTAAAAAAATAAAAAAAATAAAATCCCTAAACCCTAAGCTAACCCTAAACCCTAAAAATGTTAAACCCTTCCCTAAACCCTAAGCTAACCCTAAACCTTAAAAATGTTAAACCTTAAAGCCTAAACATTAAACCTTAAACCCTTAACCCTAAACCTAAACCCTAAACCCTAAAAGCCTAAACCCTAAAACCCTGAAACCTAAACCCAAAAACCTAAACCCTAAACCCAAAACCCTAAAATCCTAAACAAAATTAAACTTAAAAATAAAATATATAAAATAACCTAAACCTAAATAAAATATTAAAATAAAATAATAACCTAAACCTAAAAAAATAAACTAAAATAAACTAAATAAAAATCTAAATCTAAATTAAAAAAGAAATAAACCTAATAATAAAAAAACTAAAATAAAATTAAAACTAAAAGTAAAATAAAAATAAAATAAACGTAAAATAAAATAAAATGATAACTAAATAAAAACCAAAACAAAAATATACCTAAAAATAAATAAAAAATAAAACCTAAACCTTAAACTAAAAAAAAACTAAACCAAAAATAAAAATAAAATAAATAAAATAAAATAAACCTAAACCTATACTAAAATAAAATAAACTAAAATAAATAAAACGTAAACCTAAACCTAAAATAAACTAAACCTAAACCTAAACCTAAACTAAACAAAATAAAATAAACTAAAAATAAACCTAAACCTAAACTAAAAAATAAAACCTAAAAATAAACAAAAAATAAAAACCTAAAACCTAAACCTAAATAAATAAAATAAAAACCTAAACCTAAAAATAAAAAATAAAACCTAGAGCCAAAAAATAAAATAAAAATAAAACTGAACTAAAAAATAAACATAATCCTAAACCTAAACCAGATAAATAAACGAAAATAAAATACGTAAACTAAAATAAATAAACCTAAAATAAATAAATGAAATGAAATAATAATAAAAAATAACCCAAAATAAAAAAATAAAATAAAATAAACTAAAATAATTAAATAAATAAATAAACTAATTAAACCTAAACCTACTGAATTACATAATTAAAAAAAAATAAAACCTTAAACCCTAAATCCTATACCTTAAACTATAAACCCTAAAACCTACACCCTAAAAACCATAAACCCTAAACCCTAAACCCTAAACCCTAAACCGTAACCATAAACCCTAACCCTAAACCCTAAATCCTAAACCCTAAAAGCATAAACCCAAAACCACTACACCCAAAACCCGTAAACCCTAAACCCTAAACCCTAAACCTTAAACCCTAAACCTTAAACCCTAAACCCTAACCCTAAACCTTAAACCCTAAACCTAAACCAAAAGTAAGTATACAAATTAAAAAATAAACTTAAACCCTAAAACCTAATAAAACTAAACCAAATCCTAAACCCTAAGAATGGGCACAACCATGACGACAAGAACATCACCGTCAACCAGGCTAAATGTAGATGTGGCACTGGAAGCGAAGGTGGAGGTGGCAATTATCATAGTGGTGGTGGGGGATCTGAAAGTGCTGGTGGATATGGAGGTGGTGGTCGGAGCTATGGTGGTTATGTAGGAGGAAAAAGCGATGAAGGTTACAGCTATGGTGGTGGCAGAGGGAGAGATCATCGATATGATGGTGGATCTAGCTACTCGAGAGACCAAGGGTTCCGATGGGGAACTAAAGAAATCAAGAACGCCAACGATCCATCGATGCTTATGGGACTATGTCTTTATAAGAGAGAGGTTCTAGTTATGTAGGTTTTGATTTGTTTCTATGCTCATTTTTTATTTATGTCGTTGTGTCATAGAAAACTTGGTGTGTTACTTGGTTGATGAAATCAAAAAGAAGAAATGATGATTCTTAATTTATTTCTATTAAAAATTAAAAAAACTAAAACATTAAACCCTAAACTAAAATTTGAACCCTAAACCTAAAACCTAAACCCCAAACCATAAACCATAAACCCTAAACAAAATAAAAAATACTAAACCCTAAACCCTAAACCCTAAAAAGCTAAAAACATAAACCTAAACTAAATAAATCCTAAAAAATAAATAAATAAAAAAACCTAAACAAAAATAAAATAAAATAAAACAAACTAAAATAAAATAAAAACATAAACTAAAACCTAAACCTAAACCTAAAAATAAAATAAAATTAAAAATTAAAAAAAACTAAAATAAAATAAATAAAAACCTAAACTAAACTAAAAAATAAAATAAACCTATGAATAGAAAACATAAATATAATAAAAACTAAACTTAAAATCAAAATAAATAAACCTAAAATAAAATAAAATAAAAACTAAATAAAAACATAAACTGAAAAAATAAACACAAAAATAAAACCTCAAAAGAAATAAAATATAAAACCTAAACCCTAAATGAAAAAAAACCTAAACCTAAAATAGAACTAAAATAAATAAAATAAAATAAACCTAAACCTAAGCTAAAATAAACTAAACTAAAATAAATAAAACCTAAACCTAAAACTAAAATAAACTAAACATAAACCCTAAACTAAATAAAATAAAATAAACTAAAAATAAATCTAAACCTAAACTAAAAAATAAAACCTAAAAATATACATAAAATAAAAACCTAAAACCTAAACCAAAAAAAGTAAAATGAAAACCTAAACTTAAACCTAAAAAGAAAAAAATAAAATATAAACCTCAAAAATAAAATAAAAATAAAGCTAAGCTAAAATATAAACATAAACCTAAACCTAAACTTAAAAAATAAACTAAAATTAAATACCTAATCTAAAATTAAATTCCTAAACTAAAATAAAAAAACCTAAAATAAATATACTAAACTAAATAAAAATAAAAATAAACCTAAATAAAAGTAAAACTAAAAAATAATCTAAAATAAATAAAAATAAACTTAATAAACTAAATAAACCTAAACCTACTAGTTTATTTAATTTTTTTTTAAAAACTCTAAACCTTAAACCCTAAATCCTAAACCCTATACCATAAACCCTAAACCCTAAACCCTAAAACTAACCCTAAACCTACAACCTTAAACCTTCAACCCTAAATCCTAAACCCTAAGCAAAACCATCAATCATAAACCCTAAACCCTCAACCCTAAACCCTAAATCGTAACACTAACTTTAAACCCAAAACCTACCCTAAACCATAAAACCATAAACCCGAAACTCTAAAGTAACCCTAAACCCTATACCACTAAAAATCCTAAACACTAAACCATAAACCATAAACCCCAAAAACCCTAAACCTTAAAGCTTAGACCCTAAAGCCTAAAGCCTAAAACCATAAACCAACTAAATCTTGCTAACCCTAAAGCCTAAACACTAAATCCTAATCTATAAACCCTAAACCCTAACCCTAAACCTTAAACTTGAAACCCTAAACCCTAAAAGCCTAAACCCTAAACCCTAAATCTTAAACCATAAAGCCTAAACCATAAACCCTAAAAAGCTAAAAACATAAACCTGAACTAAATAAAACCAAAAAATAAAATAAATAAATAAACCTAAACATAAATAAATAAAAAATAAAAAAAATTAAACTAAAACCTAAACCTAAACTTAAAAATAAAATAAAATAAAATATAAAAATAAACTAAAATATACTAAATAAAAACCTAGTATAAAAAACCTAAATAAAATAAAAATAAAACATAAAATAAAAATAAAATAAACCAAAAATAAAATAAAATAAAAAAACATAATAAAAATCTAAACCTAAAAACTAAACCTAAAAATAAATGTAAAATAAAACCTAAACCCTAAACTAAAAAAAAACTTAAACCTAAGATAAAAATAAAATAAATAAAATAAAATAAACCTAAACCTAAATTAAACTAAACTAAACTAAAATAAATAAAACCTAAACCTAAACCTAAAATAAACTAAACCTAAACCTATGCCTAAACTAAATAAAATGGAATAAACTAAAAATAAACCTAAACCTAAACTGAAAAATAAAACCTAGAAATAAACCTAAAATAAAAACCTAAAACCTAAACAAAAAAAATAAATAAATAAAACCCTAAACCTAAACCTAAAATAAATAAACCTAAAATAAATAAACTAAACTAAAAAAATATATAAACCTAAATAAAAATAAAAAATAAAGTAAACAAAAATAAATAAATAATATACTAAATATGCTAAATAAATTGAAACCTACCGGTTTACTTAATTTAAAAAAAACCTTAAACCCAAAATCCTAAATCTTAAACCCTAAACATACAACCCTAAACCCTAAACCTAAACCCCAAACCTTAATCATAAACTTTAAGTATCTAAATAAAATAAAAAATAAACCTAAACCCTTAGAATGGGCAGAACCTTGACGACATGAACATCACCATCAACCAGGCTAAGTCTAGATCTGGTGATGGAGGTGAAGGTGGAGGTGGCTACTGCAGGGTGGTGGGGAAGGGTGGTGGATATGGAGGTGGTGCAAGGGTTATGTAGGTGGGAGGAGCTATGGTGGGTATCTGGAGGTGTTGGTGAATATGCATTCTCATTTTTTTTATCTATGATGTCACTTGTGTCTTAGAAAACTTGGTGTGTTACTTGGTTGATGAAATAAAAAAGAAATGTTGAATCAATTTGTTCTATTAAAACTAAAATCCTAATGCTAAAACCTAAACCCTAAACCCTAAAAATCGTAAACCCTAAACCCTAAGCATTAATCCCTAACTCCTAAAACTCTAAACTGTAAATCATAAACCCTAACCCATAAACAATCCTAAACCCTAAACCCTAAACCCTAAATCCCAAACCCTAAGCCCTAAACCTTGAACTAACCCTAAACCCTAAACCTAAAACCCTAAACCTAAATTAAATAAAACCTAAAAAAATAAAAAAATTTAAAACAAAATAAAATTAAAAAATAAAATAAAATTAAAACATAAACTAAAACCTAAACCTAAACCTAAGAAAAAATAAATAAAAACTTAAACTTAACTAAAAAAATAAAAAGCCTAAATAAAAGAAGAACTAAATATAAAATAAAAATAAAATAAAATTAAAATAAAGTGAAATTAAAACTAAATAAATACCTAAACGTAAAAAATAGACCTAAAACTAAAACCGAAAAATAAATAAAAAATAAAACCTAAACCCTAAACTAAAAAAAACCTAAACATAAAATAAAAAGTAAAATAAACCTAAACCTAAACTAAAACAAAATAAAAAAAACATAAACCCAAACCTAAACTAAATAAAATAAAATAGTCTAAAAATAAACCTAAACCTAAACTAAAAAAACTTAAAAATAAACTTAAAAAATCTAAAACCTAAACTAAAAAAAATAAAATAAAAATATAAACCTAAACCTAAAAAAAAAAACCTAATCCTAAAAAATAAAATAAAAATAAAACTACACTAAAAAATAAGCCTAAACCTAAACCTAAACCTAAAAAATAAACTAAAATAAAAAACCTAGACTAAAATAAATAAACCTAAAATAAATAAACTAAACTAAATAAAAATAAAGATAAACCTAAATAAAAATTATTAACAAAATAAACTAAAATAATAAAGATATCCACTAAATAAATTAAATATAATTAACCCTACCAGTTCACTTAATTAAAAAATATAAAAAACTAAATAAAATTAAAAAAATTAAAAAAAAACTCTAACCCTAAACTCTAAACCCTAAAACTAACCCTAAACCCTAAACCTACAACCCTAAACCCTAAACCCTAAACCACAAACCCTAAACCTTGAACCATAAACCCTAAACCCTAAACCTAAAACCCTAAAAACCTAAAAACCTAAACATAAACTAAATAAAACCTAAAAATAAAATAAATAATAAAACTTAAACCTAAATTAAATAAAAAATAAAATAAAAAAACCTAAACTAAAAGAAACCTAAAAAGAAATAAAAAAAATAAAAACTACACCCTAAACTAAAAAAAAAAAAACTTAAAACTAAATAAACAAAATAAAATAAACCTATACTTAAACTAAAAAAAACACTATACTAAAATAAATAAAACTAAACCTAAACCCTAAACTAAATAAAATAAAATAAAATAAAAATAAACCTAAACCTAACAAAAATTAAAACCTAAAACTAAACCTAAAATATAAACCTAAAACTTAGACCTAAAAAGATAAAATAAAAACCTAAACCTAAACCTGAAAATAAAAAATAAAATACAAACCTGAAAAATAAAATAAAAATAAAACTAAACTAAAAAATAAACCTAAACCTAAACCTAAACTTAAATAAATAAACTAAAATAAAAACCTAAACTAAAATAAATAAACCTAAAATAAATAAACTTAATTAAATAAAAATAAAAAATAAGCCTAAATAAAATTAAAAATAAAATAAAATGAAATAAATAAACTAAATAAACATAAACTTACTACTTTACTTAATTTATTTTAATAAAAATCCTAAAAACTAAACCCTAAACCCAAAATTGTAAATCCTAAACCCTAAAACTACAACCCTAAACCCTTAACCCTAAACACTAAACCCTAAACCCAAAGCCCTAAAAAACCCTAAACCCTAAACCCTAACCCTAAATCCAAACTCTAAACCCTAAACGCTAAAAAAATTAACCCTAAAACCATAAACCCTAAACCCTAAACCCTAAACCCTAAACCCTAAACCCCAAACCCTAAACTTAAATCTAAAGTAACTAAATAAATTAAAAAATATACATAAACTATAAAACCTAATAAACCTAAACCTAAACCAAAACCCCAAGAATGTGTAGAACCTTGATGGGAACATCATCAAGCAAGTAGGCTTAGTCTAGATGCAAGGGAGGCAAGGTGGAGGCGGTGGTTATCATAGTGGTGGTGCGGGATCTAGAGGTGATGGATGGATATGGAGGTGGTGGTTAGAGTAGTAGTGGTTATAGAGGTGGGAGGAGTGATGAAGGTTACATCCTTGGTGGTGGTGGAGGGAGAGATCATGGATATGATGGTGGATCCCGCTACTCAAGAGGCCATGGTCATTTTGATGGGTACTGGAGAAACTGAAGAATGGTCAATTTGATATGCTACTTATGGACTGTGTCTTTAAGATAGAGACTATTCTAGTTATCTAGGGTTCTTGATTTGCTATATGTAAACTCATTTTTTATCTATGTCATCACTTATGTCATGGAAAACTTGGTGTGTTACTAGGATGATGAAATCGAAAAGAAGAAATGTTGAATCTGTATTTATTCTTTATTAAAAAAATAAACATAAATAAAAACCATAAACACTAAACTAAAACCTGAACCCTAAACCTAAAACATAAACCCTAAACCTTAAACCCTCAAAATAGAAAAAAATAAAAATAAAAAAATCCTTAAGCCTAAACCCTAAAACCTAAAACTAACCCTAAATCCTAAACCATAAACCTACAACACTAATCTTACAACCCTAAACCCTAAACCCTAAAAAACCCTAAACCTTAAACTCTAAACCCTATACCCTAACCCTAAACCCTAAACCCTAAAGTAAACTAAATAAACCTAAACCTACCAGTTTACTTAATTTTTAAAAAAAACCTAAACCCTAAATCCTAAACCCTAAACATTAAACCTTTAACCGTAAAACTAACCATAAACTTTAAGCCCTGAACTTATAACCCTAAACCCTAAACCCTAACACCCCTAAAACCTAAACCCTAAACTTGAAACCCTAAAACCTAAAACCTAAAAGCATAAATACTAAAACCATAAACCCTAAACCCTATACCCTAAACCCTACACTATAAACCACAAATCCTAAACCTGAGCCTAAAATAACTAAATAAATTAAAAAATAAACCTAAACCCTATAACCTAATAAACCTAAACCTAAACTTAAACCCTAAGAATGTGCAGAAGGCGGTGGATGTGAAGGTAGAGGTGGTAGTTATCGCAATGGTGGTGGGGGATATGGAGGTGCTGGTGGATATGGAGGTTATGGTCAGAGTAGTGTTGGTTATGGAGCCAGGAGGAGCGATGGAAGTTACAATCATGGTGGTGGTAGAGGGAGTGATCAGGGATATGATGGTGGATCCCACTAATCAACAGGCCTGGGGTGGTTCTAATGGGAACTGGAGAAACTAAAGAACGGCCGATCCAATCTGCTACTTATGGAATTGTCTTTACAGTAGAGATGCTTCTAGTTATCTATGGTTTTTGATTTGCTTTAAGCATGCTCATTCTAGATCTATGTCATCACTTGTGTCTTAGAAAACCTGGTGTGCTACTTGGTTATTAAAATCAAAAAGAATAAATGTTTAATATGAATTTATTCTCTATTAAAAAAACCAAAAATGCTAAACCCTAAACTAAAACCTGAATCCTAAACCTAAAAGCTAAACCCTAAACCCTAAAAATAAAAAATAATAATAAAAAAAAAAACATAACCCTAAACCCTTAAATGTACAACCCTAAACAACAAACCCTAAACCCTAAACCATAAACCCTAAACCCTAAACCCTAAATGCTAAACTCTAAACCCTAAACCATTAAACTCTAGTAACCAAAAAACCTAAACCTAATAAAGAAACCTACAACAACAACAACAACAATAACAACAAGCCTTAATCCCACTAGGTGGGGTCGGCTACATGAATCATTCGTCTCCATTGTGTCCTATTATGTGTCAAATTCTCATTTAAATCAAGTATACTCAGATTATTTTTTATACATCATAACCAAGTGTTTTTAAGTCTACCTCTAGCTTTCTTAACATAAGGCAAACCTAATGCATCTACTCTCCTAATCGGGTCATCGGACAGCTGATGCTTTATGTGGCCAAACCATCTAAGGCGACTCTCCCTAATCTTATCTACCACTGGAGCTACTCCAACTTTTTCCGAATATACTCATTTTATATTCTATCTCTAAGAGTAAAGCCACTCATCCACCTAAGCATCCTCATCTCTGTAACACTTAACTTAGTCTTATGCTTCTCTTTTATTGGCCAACATTATGCACCATAAGTCATTACAGGTCTTACCACCATCTTATAAAATTTTCCTTAAGTTTAAGTGGAACTTTTCTATCACATAATAGGCCGATGCATTCCTCCACTTCAACCATCCAACTTGAATTCTACTAATAACATCTCCATCTATTTCACCAACATTTTGAACAATAGAGCCTAAATATCTGAAACGCTCACTCTTATTAATGACTTGATCACCTAATGTCACAACACTACCACTATAACTTATACAACGAAAATTACACTCCATATATTTAGTTTTAGATCTACTTAAACGAAAACCTTTAGACTCTAGAGTTGACCTCCATAATTCTTGGACCCTCTCTAGTCTTATCAACAAGAAAAATGTCATCAAAAAAAGCATACACCAAGGTACATCTTCTTGTAAATGCCTAAGAACATCCATAACTAAAGTAAAAGATAAGGGCTTAAAGTTGATCCTTGGTATAATCCAACTGAAATAGGAAAATATTTTGTCAATCCTCCTTGTGTTTGGACACAAGTAACAGCTCTTGTATACATATCCTTAATGACTTGAATATAACCAATATTAACTCCTTTCTGTTCTAGAACTCTCCAAAGAACATCTCTTGAAACTTTATCATAAGCTTTCTCTAAATCAATAAATATCATATGTAGATCCTCCTTACTTTCTCTATGCTTCTCCATCAAACCCCTTAACAAATGTATAGAATCCATAGTAGATCTACCTGGCATGAAACCAAACCGATTGTGAGAAACTTTTGTATCACATCATAACCTATGCTCAATTACTCTCTCCCATAATTTTAATGTATGGCACATTAACTTAATTCCTCTATAATTTGCACACTCTTGTGCATCACCTTTATTCTTAAATATAGGAACCAACAAACTCTTTCTCCACTCATCTCGACATCTTTTAGTCTTTAAAATGACATTAAAAGATTTGTAAGCCAAGAAATTCCTTGATCTCCTAAACATTTCCACACTTCTATTGGAATATTATCCGGTCCTATTGCTTTTCCACATTTCATTTTCTTTAAAGCTTCACTAACTTCGATTTACTACAATGATAAAAATGAAATTCTCTTTTTTTGTTTAGGGTATTAAGGTTGCTAAAATCAATCGTACTTTTAAATCCTTCATTGAAATGTTTATCAAAATACATCATCCACCTATTTTCAATATCCTTTTCTAAAAAAAACATTTTATTATTTTCATCCTTAATATACCTCACTTGAACTATGTCTTTACTTTTGTTATCTCTTTGGTTGGCAAACTTATACATACATCTTTCACCTTCTTTGGTATCTAATCTATTGTATAAATCACTAAAAGCTAAATTTTTTGCATCATATATTGCTTTCTTAGAATCTCTACAGGCCACTTTATATCTTTCCCAATTCTCTGAGTTTTACATTTAAACCAAGTTTTATAACAATACTTCTTTTTTTTATCTTTTCTTGCACACTCTCACTCCACCACCAACTATTCTTATTAAAGAAGCTTTTCCTTTTGATTCTCCAAGCACATCTTTAGCAACTTGCTTAATTTCACTTGCTATTTTTTTCCACATAATGTTAGCTTCCTCATGAATGTAGCTTGCTCTTAAAAATATTTTTATTTGTGTTCTTTAAGTGTCCCCATCTAATTCTAGGACAATAATTTAGTTTATTTTTTCTCTTACAACCTTTCATCTTAAAATCTAAACTAATGATCAATTTTGGGGGACACTTAAAGAACTAAACTAAAACCTAAACCTAAACATAAACTTAAACTTAAACCTAATAATAAAATAAAATAAAAAATAAAAACTAAACTAAAATAAAATAAATAAAAACTTAAACTAAAGTGAAAAATAAAATAAACCTAAAAAAACCTAAATAAAATAAAAACTAAATTAAAATAAAATAAAATAAACCTAAAATGAAATAAAATAAAATTAAATAAAAAAACCTAAACCTAAAATAAAT
Source organism: Cymbidium sinense (assembly GCA_021442155.1). Classification (NCBI taxonomy): domain Eukaryota; kingdom Viridiplantae; phylum Streptophyta; class Magnoliopsida; order Asparagales; family Orchidaceae; genus Cymbidium; species Cymbidium sinense. The sequence goes on along the minus strand of CM038214.1, from coordinate 104,749,965 downwards.
AAAAAATAAAAAAACTAAACCAAAATAAATAAAATAAAATAAACCTAAATCTAAAATTAAATAAACTAAACTAAAATAAATAAACTAAACTTAAACCTAAACTAAACTAAATAAAATAAAATAAGCTAAAAATAAACCTAAACCTGAACTAAAAAATAAAACCTAAAAATTAACCTAAAATAGTAACCTAAAACCTAAACCTAAAAAAAATAAAATAAAAACCTAAACTTAAACCTAAAAATAAAAAATAAAACCTAAACCTAAAAAATAAAATAAAAGTAAAACTAAACTAAAAAAATAAACATAAACCTAAACCTAAACCAAAAAATAAGCTAAAAAAATCCTAAACTAAAATAAATAAAGTAAACTAAATAAAAATAAAAAATAAACCTAAATAAAAATAAGAAATAAAATAAAATAAAATAAATAATCAATAAATAGAATAAAGTAAAAAAACCTAAACCTAACAGTTTAATTAATTTAAAAATAAACCTAAACTAAAACCCAACCATAACCTAAACCTAAACGCTAAAAAAATTAAAAATAAAACCCTAACCCTAAACCCTTTTTAACCTAAAACCCTAAACCCTAAACAATAAAATGTAAACCTTAAACCCTAAAACCCTAAACCCCAAACCCAAAACACTAAACCTTAAACCCAAAACCCTAAACCCTAAACCCAAAAAACCATAAAAACCCTAAGTCCTAAAGCCTAAACACTAAACCCCAAACCCTAAACCCTAACCCTAAAACCTAAACCCTAAACCCTAAAACTATAAACCCTAAACCCTAAACCATAAATCCTAAGCCCTAAACCCTAAAGCATAAAAACCTAAAAGTTAAGCTAAAAAATAAAATAAAAATAAAACTCAACTAAAAAATAAACCTAAACATAAACCTAAACTTAAAAAATAAACAAAAATCAAAAACCTAAACTAATATAAATAAACAAAACTAATTAAAAATTAAAAATGAACCTAAATAAAAATAAAAAATAAAATAAACTAAAATAAATAAAAAATAAACTAAGTAAACTAAATAAACCTAAACCTTCTTTTACTTAATTTTTTAAAAAAAACCTTAAACCCTAAATCCTAAACCCTAAACCCTAAACCCTGAACCTAAAAATTAACCATAAACCCTAAACCCTAAACCTACAATGCTAAACCCTAAACCCTAAACCATAAACCATAAAAGTCTCTAAACCCTAAACCCTAAACCCTAAACCCCAAACCCTAAACTTTAATCCTAAACCCTAAACCCTAAAGGCATAAACCCTCTTAAACCCTAAAGTCTCTCACACCTAAACCCTAAACCTTAAACCCTAAACCTTAACCCTTAACCCTAAACCCTAAACCACAAACACTAAACCTAAACTTAAAGTAACTAAATAATTTAAAAGATAAACCTAAACCATAAAACCTAATAAATCTAAACCTAAACCTGTTCTAAGTGAGTCATCACCGCATTGACTACGCCCCCGCCTCTACCATCACAAACCCACACACACCTCCTAGCCTCGAGCTCGATTCTTTTCCCTCTCATTTTGGCTTTCGATGCTTGATGGATGTTGGCATGATTCTCACCGATTCTAATTGATGCCCATTGGCCACTTTGTTTTACTTGGAGTGACGCGGGCTGGCATCTTCCTGATTCCATGTGGAAACATGGATCCAATGGATCCTAATTGGGCATCAACTACCTTGGCTTTGGTCGCTTTGAAATCATTCAAAGACTCCTTTCTGTAAGGATAGTTGTTCGTGTGAGTCCCGGAACTTATTTTGACTTCTTTTCAATGCATGTGCTATGATCTCGAATGGAAAAGCTTTTGAATTCACTTTGGTTGGATAGTTTACTCTTTGTAGGCCGAATCTAGAAAACATTCACTCTTTCTTTCATAGTCTGACACTTTCAGGTACTTTTAGGATTAGTTTAATTGATCCTCGCCACATTTTGATTCAGTTAACAAATGATTTGGATTACTCATGTGTTTTTGCTCATCGTTCTTATTTTATTTTCAATTTCGAAATGAGGTTGCTAAAATGGACTCCACTATTTGATATTAGGGAAGAATCCCCAATCGTTATGGTTTGGATTTCTCTCCCCAATATGTGAATTCATTTCATTAATCATCAATTTCTTTTGGGTGCTTTATTTGGTCGGCCATTACAAATTGATGCAATAGCTACAAAAATCTCTTCTCTGCTAGAATCCTTATTGAATTGGACATTACCAAGAAATACCCCAAAGAAATCTAGTTGGGATCTAAAAATTATAGTTATATGCAAAGTTGATTTTAAAAATTTCCTTTTGTTCTCATTGTAAAATCCATGGGCATGATAATTCTAAATGTTTCATTGCATCCTCACCTAAAAAAAGAAAATTCCTATTAAGGAAACTATTGTTACAAACCCTAGGTCAATCGTTAAATATAAAAAAAGTTTATTTAGAAAAATTATTCATTGAATGTTCCTAATGGCTATTTTACCTCTTATTTCTTTTATGCAATTGAAGGTTTCTAATGTGGAAAATAATAATTTCTCTAAACTTTTGGATGACAATTCTTTTCCTCTCAACTCACATCCATATCGATTTTGATTGACAAAAATGATGCTTTAATTTAAAATATTAATGAGGATATCAACTTTATGCATCATTCAAATTCAATGGAGAATATGGCTTTGGTTTCTCATGATATTCATTTGAAATTTTGACTTTACTTTAGTTCGTGATGATTTAAATTCTCAAAAGATTTGGTTTTGTCAAATAATTTGGGTATTGAAGAAGAAGGGTTGGATGTTCACACTTGCCTTCTTAATAAATTTGTTTTGGTTCTCTGCTATAATGCTCATTTTCCTTTAATAAATTCTAATAACTTGGAAGAAGGAGAACTCACTTCTATACAAGAGAGACTTCCCTAAATCTATGACTAATATTGCTAAATCCTTCACGGATGATGATTTTATGGGAAAAGGAAATGGTTTCCAAACTTATCATGCTAAAAAGAAAAAAATGTTAAAAACATCCCTACCAAATTGTCCAAAAACACTAGATCTACTACCTCCCTCTCTCTCTCTCTCTTAATTAACCTTTTCTTAACCCCTTTTTATTTCCTTATGTTTAATTTTTTTTGTTTGGAATGTTAGAGGGATCTATACCTTATCTATTCATAATCATATTAGAAACCTTTATCATTCATAATATTTCTTTTACTTATTATTTTGGAGCCTCTTATTCATGCAAACAAAATTAACCATGTTGCCAAAATGATCGGTTTCAATAAATTTTAATCTAATGTTAGTAAAAATTTGGTGTTTTTTTGAATAATTTTGTGGAGATTTCTATTCATGATGATTTTCAACAAGTTGTCAATGCTCAAATATCTTATGGTGACTATTGTGTTTTGGGCTCTTTTGTCTATGCATCTTGTAATAGATCTGGTAGAAATTTTCATTGGGAAAATTTGAAGAATTTTGCTATTCAATAATATTCCTTGGTTTGTTTTATTTCAACACTATTTTATATTCTAAAATGAAGTAGTGGTTGCTCTAATACTCATTCCAAGGAATAATTTTTCAATATGATCCTTGATTGAAATTTGATTAATATTGGCTTTAAGGGTTCAAATTTTACTTGGTAAAACTCTAGACTTTTGCAAAGGTTAGACCAGAGTCTTTTTAATACTCATTGGATTACTCAATGGCCTATTACTTTTGATCATTTAAGCAACCTATCATATCATGATCCTTTGGTTTCTATTAAAGATAACTCTAATAGAATAAAAATTTCTCATTTTAGATTTCAGAACATGTCAATAGCATATTGATTTCTTAATGTTGTATAAAATTGAAAGCTCCTTACATCTTGACAATTCATTATGGGATGAATAGATTTTCAAGCTTAAAAAAAGACTTAAACAAAATTTGGTTGGAACAAGCATTATTTTAAAACCTTTTTTTTCTATATCAAACAAATGGAAAAATTTGTTTGTGATCTTGAAGTCTCTATTATGTCGATCCTACTAAGATTAAGGACTTGAGAGGTGAAAGATAAACTTGTTAATTATCAAAAATATGAAAGAGACTTATTAGTGCTAAAAGCTAGCAAACATATTATGGATGGTGACAGAAATATTAGATATTTCTATGATTTAGTTAATAAAAAGAGTGCTTTAAATAATATTCAAAAAATTAAAGATGACAATGGCAAATGGATTACAAAGAATAATGATATTAAGGATTTGACTATTAATATTTTTAGAAATATGCTTAATAAGAGTTTCTCTTATGAAGCTATTTCTAAATCACTTGATTCCTTCTATTATAACCAATAATGAAATGAATTGCATAATATTGTACTAATGAAGAGAAATTTTTGTTCTTAATAGCATGAACATAGATTCTATTTTCCATTTCACTACACAATTTTTTTTCAAAATCTCTATTAAAAAATGATTTGGTTGTCTTTTTTTTTTTTTAATGGTAATCCTTTTCTAGATATTTTTCTAGCACTTCTATTGTTCTCATACCTAAGAAAGAGATCATCTGACTATTGGAGTGATTTTAGATTATTAGTCTTTGTCCTTCTTCTAAGTTATTTTAAAATTTCCAATAATCTCTATTTACTTCATGATCATCTATCTAAACCAAACTAGTTTTTTTTATGGTAGATCTATTTCTAAAATATTCTTCTTGCTCATGAATTAATTCATGATTTAGATGCTAAGACTATTACAAATTTCTATTCAAATTAGATATTACAAAGCTTTTGATAATATATCTTTGGGATTTTATCCATATTCTAAATTTATTTATGTTTTCAATAAATTTATCATTCTTATTAAAAATTGTATATATAATGCTTTGTTTTTATTTTTCTTAAAAAGCCTTGGGATTCTTTCCTTCTTCCCATGATAAGACTAATCCTCTATCTCCTTCCTTATTTATTATTTTTGTTGAGTACTTATCTAAGAAAGCATCAATGATCTATTCAAACAATCCATATGTATTATAAACTTTGGTGGTCTTCATGTTTCTCATTTAATCTTTTGTAGATGATTTCATTATTTTTGAATCTTCTATTCATCATATCAAGAATATCAAGATTTTTTAAATAAATTTTGGTAGAAAGTAGCTCATCTATCAATGATAACAAGTTATTTTATTACTTATTCAAGCATCTCCAATAATAAAATTAATCAAATCCTGTATATCACTAACTTTAAACATCAACACCTTCCTCTTAAGTACTTGAGTGCACCTTTTAAACAAAATGATCTCTTCTAATGAGTTTTCAAAGAATTTTAAACAAATTTTATTTGGGAATTTCATTTACTTTTTCATTAAACTTTAGAACAATATCATTCCTTCCCATTTTTTATTGGTTTTAGCTTGGAGGATTTTGAATAACTTTGTCTGTGGACTCTTTGTTCTAGAATAAAGGGTTTTATTTCCCTTCAAAGTGCTATTGTTGCTTTCATATTGAAATATTAATCATGTTTTTTTGTCAATGGTGCTATTGCTTCTAAATTATGGTTATGGTATGATGATTTATATAATACCAACTACTTTCATGGCTCTCTTTCCATATATGAACTTCTTGAAGTCTGTTTCCAAAAAATTATGAAAGGTCATATCAAAGTTCTTATTGTTATTACCCTTATTTGGTTCATCTTGATGGACAGAAATGATGCAAAATATCATGGTATTCCTTTGAGCCTTAAAAGGATCCTGGCTAGAACCAAAGATAAAATTCATGCTGTTTAATGCCAATCTTATTAGTAACATTCATTTTAGAAGCTATAAATTTGTGGCTAAAAAATTGGGTGTCATTCTGCCTGATGTTGACTTTTATAAAAGAGCAAGGATTATCCATTGGATCAAACCCAAAGAAAATTTGATTAAAGTGAATACTGATGGTTCTATTGCTTCCAATAAATATGGTTGTGGTGGTATTCTTAGGGATTCTAAAGGTATTGCCATTTGTGCTTTTACGTATCCTCTCAAAGCCTGCTCTGTTATCTATGTTGAGCTTATACTTGTCAATAAAGCTATTAAAATTTGTTTGAATAAAGGTTTCCTCAACATCTGGATTGAAGTTGATGTGCTCTTGCTTCTTGACATGCTAAACTCTAATAGAATAGGAAATGTTGATTTATTTTATCTTCTCAATCATACTAAAAATCTTCTTTCTCAAGTTTGTTATAAAATTTCTCATATCCTTTGTGAAGGTAATGCTTGTGCTAATTTCTTGGAAACTTTAGGTGCCAAATTAACTGATTTCACTTTATTTGACAATCAAAATTTGCCTAAACTATTAAGGGGTTTGGTCAATCTAGACAACACTGGATTACCTTATTGCATATTATAATTTTCTTGGCTTAGTTTTATCAGTTGGTTTTTGATGAGCCATTGCTTTTGGTTCCCCTTTCATAAACCCTCTTTGGGTTGTGGCTATTTACTTATTTTCACTCTTGGGCCTGTGCTAGGTTTTATTTTTGAGCTCTTGCTTTTGGATTGGCCTAATGGTCACTACCTGGTGGTTCCAATTTTTTTTGCATGGGTTATTTTGGTTTTTTCATCCTAGTGGCTACTGTTTGCTTGGCTGGGTGATTATTATTGCTTGGTTGCATTTAGTGACCTTCATTTGGGTGGTGGCTTTTCCTGCTATTTTCTATATTATGTTTGCCATATTTTTGGGCTTGTTGCTTTTTCAACTGAGTTAGTTTTTTTATTGCTGTTGTGGTTGGCTAGGTGGCCTTGTTAATTGGCTTGGTCTATGTTGGAGCTAGGTTGGTTAATGTGTTGGTTGGTTTCTCCGCTTCTGTTGGTGGAAAATCAGAGGGGCTGTTGGTGGTCTAATTTTGGATTGGATTTGGCAAGGTGGAGGTTATTTGTTGACTGTTATTTCTTCTTTTTTGTGGATTAGGTTTTGAGGGTCAATTTTGCTAGTTTGGGTTTGTTTCTTTTGGTTGTAGTTTTGGCCTCTTCTTGGCTGTAGCTGCTTTTATTTTTGTTGCTATTTTGGGTTGGCTGGCTGATGGCTATTTAGTGGCTGTTGTTTTGCTTTGGGATCTAGTGACATGGTTTGGTGTATTGGTGCTTAACTTGGGTGATTATGATGCTTGCACTCATTAATATTTCTCCTGCTTTTTGTTGTCTGCTTTGGTGGTGTTCCTGTTGTATTGCTATTGCTCTTGATGGATGGCTTTTAGTCTGTCTTACTATCTTCACTTCATTTTGTTTTTGGCTGGCTATTTATCTCACCTGGATCAAAATATATGCTACTTTGGTTGGGTTTGGTGGATGTTGTTGTTTGCTTCTACCCTTTTCCTAATTGTCTTGGGTTGTTTTGGCATGATGGATGTTGATGGTCTTTTCACTGATTTGGATTTTCTGCTATTGTGGTGGTTGGCTAGGAGGCTAAGTTGGCTGGCTGGGTTGGTTAGTTGTGTAGGCTAGCTGGGTTGTTGGATGGGTGGATGTTTTGGCCTTTCTTTTCTGCTCTCTTAGTGACATGCTAGTTGGCCTACTCCTGCTATGGTTCTCCTCTATTGGCTGCTGTTGCTTCCCTTTTTCTGGTTTAGGTGATAGCCTTGCTGCCATTCTTGTTTGCTAGTGAAGGATATGAGCTCTTGTGTTTTTTTTGGTTTGTGTTGTTAAGGTCATTATGCTTGCTCCCTTTGATGTTGTTATTCTTCTTTGGTGGTGTTCCTACTGTACTGCTGCTGTCCTTGATGGTTGGTTGATCTTCTGCCTTATTGGGCTTATTTTTTTGGTGGCTTTGTGATGTCTGCTGCTTGGAGGAGTTTGCAGCCTTGCAGGATGATGGACTTGGGATGATGGGCTACAAGAGGTATGTTGGCAATGATGGCCTTGATATTTCCCTCTCTATCTTCTTTTGGCTAGTAGCACTACTACATGTGTAACCCTTCTTCAAGTTTGGAATCTTATAGTGTTTCTCCTTGAGATGATTATAACTAAGCCTGAGCCTATTTTTACTTTGCACCTTTTCTTTTCTCATACTCTTTATGCTTGCTTAATTTTACTGATCCTTTCAATAGTATGTTGCAGATTTCTTCTATAGGTTTGGAGAATTTTACAGGTGGATCTTGGTGCTATCAAAAGGACCTAGTGGATGTTGCTGTTGCGCACATGGACATGTTATTGTTGCCGATTTTGTTTTGCTTTTATTTTTTTCCTTATATAATTGTAATAGTTAGGGGTTTATCTCTTTTTATTTATTATGGCTCTTTGAGCACGAGATTAGATTTACCCCTCTAAAGACTTTGTACTTTTCTTTGTAGCAATAAAATTCCCCAAATTTCTTTAAAAAGAAAAATTTAAACTCTAAGAATAGGCAGAACCTTGACGGTAAAAACATCACCGTCAACCAGGCTCAATCTAGATCTGAAAGTGGAGGCGAAGGTAGAGGCGGCAGTTATGACAATGGTGGTGGGTGATCTGGATGTGCTGGTGGATATGGATGTGGTGGTCGGAGCAGTTGTGTTTATGGATGCGGGAGGAGCGACGGAGGTTACAGCCATGGTGGTGGTGGAGGGAGAGATTTAGGATATGATGGTAGATCCCACTACTCAAGAGGCCAGGGTGGTTCTAATGAAAACTAGAAGAATGGCTAATCCGATGCTTATGGAATTCTGTCTTTACAGTAGAGATAGTTCTAATTATCTAGGAGTTTTGATTTGCTTTATGAGTGCTCATTTTTGATCTATGTCATCGGTTGTGTCTTAGAAAACTTGGTGTGTTACTTGGTTGATGATATCGAAAAGAAGAAATGTTGATATGAATTTATTCTATGTAAAAAAAACCAAAAACCCTAAAACCTAAACTAAAACCTGAACCCTAAACCTAAAACCTAAACCCTAAACCCTAAAAACCCCTAACCCACCCCACCACACCCTCCACCCTAAACTCACAAACCCTAAACCCTAAACCATAAACCCTAAACCCTACCAAAATCCTCTCTATGCCCATAAACCTCACCTAAAACCTACCACCATAAATACCCTAAACCTAAACCCTGACCCACCTACCCCCACCAACCCTACTACACTGGCTCTCCCTAAATCCTAAAATGTTCCACTCTTCTCTGGGCCCTGGGCTCTGGGCTCTAAAACCAAGGCTCTGAGGCTGAGCCACTGGGCCCTACTAGATCCTGAGCCACACCTGGGTTGACACTGGCTGATCACTATGCTGACCTACCAACTGACCTGGGCCACACCCCCTGGGCCCTGGGCCCTACCCTGGGCCAAGACCCCACCTTAAAACCCTAAACCTAGGCCTGAGCCCAAAACTGATCAACTCTAAAATGAAATAAAATAAAATAAGATAAAGAAAGAAAACTAAACCTAAATAAAATAAATAATAAAGAAAATAAAACATAAAATAAAACCAAAATCTAAACTAAAATAAAATAAAATAAACTAAATAAAATAAATAAAAAAAACTAAATAAAATAAAATAAACTATGGATAAAAAAATAAAATAAAACTAAAATAAAATAAAATAAAATAAAAATAAAACTAAATAAATAAACCTAAAAATAAAAAAAATAAACTTAAAAATATAAAAAAATAAAAAAACCCTAAACTAAAAAAAAACTTAAACCTAAAATTAAAAAAATAAACAAAATAAAATAAACATAAACCTAAACTAAAATAAACAAAACTAAAATAAATAAAACCTAAACTTAATCTTAAAATAAACTAAACATAAACTTAATAAAATAAAAATAAAATAAACCTAAATCTAAACTATAAAATAAATCTTAAAATAAACCTAAAATAAAATAAAACAAATAAATAAAATAAAATAAACCTAAACACCTAAAATAAAATAAAATAAAACCTAAAATAATAAAAAATAAAACTCAACTAAAAAAATAAACCTCCTTGAAAAAAACTAAAATAAGAAACTAAGCTAAAATAAATAACCTAAATATAAATAAACTAAATAAAAATAAAATAAACCTAAAATACATAAAATACAATAAACTAAAATAAACAAAATAAACTAAATTAAATAAACCTAAACCTACTGGTTTACTTAATTAAAAAAAATCCAAAATCCTAAACCCTAAATGCTAAACCACACCTACACACCCTAAACCCAAACATAAACCAAAAACCCTAAACTATAAACCCTAAACCCTAAACCCAAAAGCATAAACCCTAAACCCTAAACCCTAAACCCTAATCTAAATCTAAATTAAAACTAAACCTAAAAAAACTAAATAAATTAAAAATAAACCAAAATAATAAAACCTAATATAATTAAACCTAAAACTAAACTCTAAGAATGGGCAGAACCTTGACTACAGGAACATCACCGTTAACCAGGTTCAGTCTAGATCTAAGGGTAAAGGCGATGGTGGAGCGATGGTTATCGCAGTGGTTGTGGGGGATCTAGAGGTGTTGGTGGGTATGGAGGTGGTGGTTAGAGCAGTAGTGGTTATGGAGGTGGGAGGAGCGATGGAGGTTACAACTGTGGTGGTGGTAGAGGAAGAGATCGTGGATATGATGGTGGATCCCTACTCGAGGAGGTGGTTCGATGGGAACTAGAAAGCGAAGAACGGCCAATCGATCTCGCTTATGGAATTGCGTCTTTACATTAGAGCAGTTCTAATTATCTAGGGTTTTGATTTGCTCATGCAAACTCATTTTTATCTATGTCATATGTCTTAAAAACTTGGTGTGTTACTTAGTTGATGAAATTGAAAAGAAATGTTGAATTTAAATTTGTTCTCTATTAAAAACCAAAACCCTAAACCTAAACTAAAAACTTAAACCACATAACTAAAGCACAAACTCTAAACACATTAAGCCTAAACCCTAAAAACACCCTACCAACCCACCCTAAATGCTAAACCTAAACCACTACTAAACCCTCTAAACCTCTCTAAACTCTAAACCACTAAACCCTAAACCTTAAAAAAACCTAAACCCTAAACACCCTAAAACCTATGAACCATATACAAACCCTAACACTAACTGACACTACCACTACCTACACTAAACCCTAACCTTAAATAAAAAAAATAAAAGGCCTCTAACCTAAAAACTCTACCTGAGCCACACCTAAACTCTCCACCACTGAGCCTACCTGAACACACCAAAATCTAGACCAATACTGAGCCAAACCACTCTACCCTGGGCCCTGAGCCCCAGGCCTAACCCTGGGCCTACCACACCACTGACCTAAAACCTAAACTAAATAAAACTAAAAATGATAAATAACCCCTAAATAAAATAAAACTAAAATAAATACCACTAAACCTCAACCTAAACCTAAACCTAAATCTAATCTAAAAAATATTAAACTAAAATAAAATAAATAAAACCTAAACTAAACTAAAAATAAAATAAACCTAAAATTAAAAAACTTAAATAAAATAAACCAAATGTAAAATAAAATAAAATCCTAAAATAAAATAAAATAAAACTAAATAAAACCTAAATGAACTTAAAATAAAACATAAAATTAAATAAAATAAAATCTAAACCCTAAACTAAACCTAAACCTAAAATAAAACAAATAAAATAAATAAACCTAAACTAAATTAAACCAAGCTAAAATAAATAAAACATAAACCTAAACAACTAAACTAAATAAAAATAAAAAAAAATAAACCTAAACTAAACTAAAAAAATACCTAAAATATAAACCTAAAATAAAATAAAACCTAAACCTAAACCTCAAAATAAAAATAAAACCTAAACCAAAAAAAATAAAATAAAATAAAACTAAAGAAAAAAATAAACATAAACTAAAACCTAAAATAAATAAAAATAAATTAAGTAAAATAAATAAACTAAACTAAATAAAATTAAAAATGAACCTAAATAAATAAAATAAATAAACTAAAATAAATAAAATAAACTAAATAAAATACCTTGGGTTTGCTTGGTTTTTTTTTAAACTACCCTAAACCACACCCTGACCTACCCTAAACAACACACTGTAAAACCCTACCACAACATAAAACTACCTTAAACCCTAGGCCACTTACAAAACTGAAACAGGCCACCCCAGGCCACCCAGGCTGACCTGACACTGACACCTTGGGCCCTAAACTGAAACTGGGCCCTTCTAACAGACCCTAAACTAAACCTGGGCTCTACTGTCTAAACCTGGGCTGGGCTAACACTGACCAAAACCAGGCTGGGCAAAACCTAGGCCCAAACTAAACTGACCACAGGCCCTGGGCCCAACTGAGCCTGGGCCTTTGACCTACCACTGCCCAAACTCCAAACCTGGGCCACTTACCTCCTGTGTAAACCTACTATACTAAAAATAAATAATAACTAAACCTAAAAGTGAAATAAAACCTAAATAACATACCAAAACATAAATAAGATAAAATAAATTATATAAATAATTAAACCTAAAAATAAAATAAATTAAACCTAATAATAAAAAACCTAAATAAAAATAAAATTAAACTTAAATTAATAATACTAAAATAAAATAAAATAAATAAACCTAAAATGAAATAAAATAAAATAAAACTAAATAAAAAAAACTAAAAAAAATAAACCTAAATAAAAAACCTAAAAGAAATAAAAAAAAAATAAAACCTAAACCTAAATGAAAAAACCTAAACCTAAAAATAAAATAAGATAAACAAAAATAAAATAAACTAAACCTAAACATAAAAAAATAAAATAAACCTCAAAATAAAATCAAAATAAAACTCAGTAAAAATAAACCTAAACTAAATGTAAACCAAAATAAACTAAAATAAAAAACATAAACTAAAATAAATAAACTAAACTAAATAAAAATAAAATAAACCTAAAAAAAATAAAGTAAACTAAAATAAATAAAAAATAAACTAAAATCTATATAAACCTAAACTTCTTGGTTTACTTAATTTAAATAAATAAACCTTAAACTCTAAATCCTACTAAATCCAAACCAACCCCAAACCAAACCCTAAACCCACACCACAGAAACCTAACCCCCTAAAACCTAAACCCTAAACCCTAAAATAATAAACCCTAAACCCCAAACCCCAATCTCTAAACCACAAACCCTAAACCCTAAACCCACAAACCCTAGCCCAAACCTAAACTCTAAACCCCAAACCCTAAACTAAACCTAAAGTAACTAAATAACTTAAATAATAAACCTAAACCTTAAAACCTAATAATCCTAAAAACCACATAAGAATGGAGAACCTTGATGGTGGGGAAAGGGAGGCAGATTATCAGTGGTGGATTTAAAGGGTCTTTGGGACATGGAGGTGGTGGTCAAAGCAGTGGTCATTATGGACACGGGAGGAGCAGTGGTGGGGATCTGGAGGTGCTGGTGGATATGCGTGCTCATTTTTAATCTATGTCATCACTTGTGTCTTGCTAAACTTGGTGTGTTACTTGGTTGATGAAATCAAAGAGAAGAAATGTTGAATCTGAATTTGTTCTCTATTAAAACAAAACCTACACAAACTAAAACCTAAATCAAAACCTAAAACCTCAACCCTAAACCCAAAACCCTAAACCCTAAACCCTAAAAACCTAAACCCTAAACCCTAAACCAAACCCTCACTCCACCACTCTCCTACCAACCCTAAACCCTAAACCCTAACCCAAAACCAACCCAAAACCCTAAACCTAAACCCCTCCCAAAAAACCACCCAACTAACTAGGCTAAAAAACCTAAACCAACTAAATAAAACCTAAAAATAAAAATAAATAAAACCTAAATTAAAATAAAATAATAAAATAAAATAAAACATAAACATAAACTAAACCTAAACCTAAACCTAAACCTAAAAAAAATAAAATAAAAAAAAAATAAAAACTAAAATAAAAAAATAAAAAACCTAAACTAAACAAAAAAATAAAATAAACCTATGAATAAAAAACCTAAATAAAATAAAAATTAAACTTAAAATAAAAATAAATAAACCTAAAATAAAATAAAATAAAAACCTAAAGAAAAAAAATAAACCTAAAATAAAACCTCAAAGAAATAAAATTAAACTTAAACCTAAACAAAAAAACCTAAACCTAAAATAAAACTAAAATAAACAAAATAAAATAAACTTAAATCTAAGCTAAAATAAACTAAACTAAAATAAATTAAACCTAAACCTAAACTAAAATAACTATAAACTCTAAACTAAATAAAATAAAATAAATTAAAAGTAAATCTAAACTTAAACTAAAAAATAAAACCTCAAAATATACCTAAAATAAAAACCTAAAACCTTAAGATAAAAAATAAAATAAAAACCAAAACCTAAACGTAAAAATAAAAAATAGAACATAAACTTAAAAAATAAAATAAAAATAAAACTAAACTAAAAAATAAACATAAACTAAACCTAAAACTAAAATTAAAACCTAAAATAAAATAAATAAACTAATTAAATAAAATAAAATAAACCTAAATAAAAGTAAAAATAAAATAAACTAAATATATAAAAATAACTATAAACTAAATAAACTTAAACATGGTTTTTTAAAACACTCTAAACCCTAAATCTAAACCCTGCCCTGACCCTAAACCACTACCTCCACTGCCTGACCACACCCTGATACTACTACTGACCCTCAATCCTGACCCTACCACCCTGAGCCACAGGCCACCCACCCTGACCCAAACCTCCAGGCTCTAAACCCACTGAGCCCAGGCCTTAAACACCAGGCCACTGGGCCCTGAGCCTGGGCCATAACTAGCCCTGAGCCCAGGCTACCCTACCATGCTGACACTGACCTACACTAAATCTCTAAACCCTACCCTGACCTAATATGAGCCTAGATCCTAAACCCTAAAGCCCTAAGGAAACCTAAAGCCTAATCCTAAACCACAAAAGCTAAAGCATAAACCTAAACTAAATGAAACCTAAAAATAAAATAAATAAATAAACCTAAACATAAAAAAAAATAAAAATAAAAACCTAAATTAAAACCTAAACCTAAACCTAAAAAATAAAATAAAATAAAAATAATTAAACTAACATAAAAATAGACCTAAACTAAACTAAAAAATAAATAAAGGAATAAAGGCCTAAATAAAATAATAAATAAACCTAAAATAAAAACAAAATAAACCAAAAATAAAATAAAATAAAAGCTTAATAAAAACCTAATCCAAAAAAAATAAACTTTAAAAGAAATAAAAATAAAACCTAAACCCTAAACTAAAAAAACCAAAACTAAAAAACACATAAACTTAAAATTAAAATAAAATAAAGAAAATAAAATAAACATAAACCTAAACTAAAATGTAAACTAAAATAAATAAAATAAATAAACTAAACCTAAATTAAATAAAATAAAATAAATAAATAAACTTAAGCTAAAACTAAAAAATAAAACCTAAAATAAAAAAATAAAACCTAAAATCTAAACCTAAAAAATAAAATAAAACCTAAACTATGTAAAAATAAAAATAAAACTAAACTTAAATAATAAAATAAAAATCTCAACTAAAAAATAAACACGAACCTAAACTAAGCCTAAAAAATAAACTAAAATAAAAAACCTAAACTAAAATAAATAAAATAAAATAAATAAACTAAACTAAATAAAATAGAAATTAAACCTAAATAATAAAAAAATAATGTAAACTAAAATAAATAAAAAAATAAACTAAATATACTAAATAAACCTAAACCTTGGGTTTACTTAAAAAAAAACTTAAACCCTAAATCCTAAACCCTAAACCCTAAGCTCCAAACCCTAAACATAAACTTCAAGTAACTAAATAAATTAAAAAATAAACTTAAACCCTAAAACCAAGTAAACCTAAACCCTAAGAATGGGTAGATCCTTGACAACAGGAACATGACCGTCAACCAGGCTCAGTCTAGATCTGGTGGGGGAGGTGAAGGGGGTGGTGGCAATTACGCAATGGTGGTGGGGGATCTGGAGGTGCTGGTGGATATGGAGGTGGTGGTCAAAGCAGTGGTGGATATGGAGGCAGGAGGAGCAGTGATGGTGGATCTGGGTGTTGGTGAATATGCGATCTCATTTTTTATCTATGACATACCTTGAGCCTTAGAAAACTTGGTGTGTTACTTGGTTGATGAAATCAAAATAAAAAAAGTTGAATCTAAATTTGTTCTCTATTTAAAAAAAACTAAAAACTAAAAACCCTAAACTAAACCTTGAGCCCTAAACCTAAAACTTAAGTGCTAAAACCTAAACCCTAAACCCTAAAACCTTAAACCCTTACCTAAACATTAAACCTAAAACTCTAAACCCTAAACCCTAAACCCCAAACCCTACCCTATACTTATCCTAAACCATAAATCTTAAAAGCTAAAAACCTAAACCTAAATTAAATAAATAAATAAATAAACAAAATAAAATAAACATAAACTAAACTAAACCTAAACCTAAATAAAATAAAATAAATAAACATAAAACTAAAATAAAAACTTTAAAAATAAAACTAAACATAAATAATAATAAATAAAATAAAATAAAACTAAATAAACTAAATAAAAAAACTTATAAACCTAAACCTAAAAAAATAAATAAAATAAACCTAAATCATAAATAAACCTCAACCCAAACCTAAACTAAATAAATAAAATGGACTAAAATAAAACTAAACTAAAATAAACTTAAAATACCTAAAAAATCTAAAAAAAAAAATTAAATAAAACTTAAACCTAAACCTAAAATAAAATAACCTTAAACCTAAAATATTAAAATAAAACTAAACTTAAAATAAACCAAAACACTAAACCTAAAGATAAACTAAAATAAAAACCAAAACTAAACTAAATATGCTAAATAAAATAAATAAACTAAATAAAAAAATAAATAAAATAAAATAAATATAAAATAAACTAAAGTAATAAAAAAAAATCAACTAACTAAACTAAATAAACATAATACTACTATTAAATTAATAAAAATTAAAACATAAAAAAAAAATAAAAAATCACTAACCCTAAACCCTAAACCAACCCTAAACCCTACCTAACCTAAACCATAAACCCTAAATCCCAAACCCTTAACCTAAACCAGACTCTAAACCCTAAACTTAAACCTAAAATCTAAAACCTAAATCTAAACTAAATAAAACATAAAAATAAAATAAGTAAAAAAACATAAACCTAAATTAAATAAATAAATGAAATGAAACAAAAACCTAAACTAAAATAAAACCTAAAAAGAAATAAAAAATAAAAATTAAACCCTAAACTAAAAAAACCTAAAACTAAAATAAACAAAATAAAATAAACCTAAACCTAAACTAAAATAAACTAATCTAAAATAAATAAAGCCTAAACCTAAACTAAACCCTAAGTAAATAAAATAAAATAAACTAAAAATAAACCAAACCTAAACTAAAATAAAACTAAAATAAACCTAAAATAAATTGAAAACCTAATCCTAAAATAAAATAAAACCTAAAAAAAAATAAAATAAAACATAAACCTAGATAAAATAAAACTAAATAAAATAAACCTAAACTTACCTAAATAAAAAATAAACTAAAATAAATAAAATCTAAAATAAACTAAATAAATAAACCTACTTTTATCTTTTTTAAATCTTTAAACCTACTACACTACCAAAATCCTAAACCCTAAACCCTAAACCTACTAAACCTTAAACCTAAACCAAACCCTAAACCTCCAAACCACACCCTAAACCCTAAAACCTAAATAAATCTTTGCTGATTAAACCTAAAAACCACCCTCAAAACCATAAATCCTAAACCCTAAACACTAAACCCTAAACCCTAAACTACAAACCTAAAGTAACTAAGTAAATTAAAAAATAAACCTAAGTTGTAAAACCTAATAAACCTAAACCTAAATCTAAACCCCAAGAATGGGTAGAACCTTGATGGCAGGAACATCACCATCAAACAGGCTGATCTAGATGCTATGGAGCGAAGGTGGAGCGGTGGTTATCGTAATGGTGGTGGGGATCTCAGGTGGTGGATCTGAGGTGGTGGTTAGAGTAGTGGTGTTATGGAGGCAAGAGGAGCGATAGTTACAACCATGGTAGTGGTGGAGGGAGATCGGGGATATGATGGTGGATCCATACTCGAGGCGTGGTGGTTGGTGGCTGGAAAGCGAAGAACAAGCGATTGATCACCACTTATGGATTGTGTCTTTAAGATAGAGACTATTCTAGTTATCTAGTGTTCTTGATTTCTCTATGTATGCTCATTTTGTTCTATGTCATATCTTAGGAAACTTGGTGTGTTACTAAGTTGATGAAATAAAAAAAAAGAAATGTTGAATCTTAATTTGTTAAAAATAAAAAAATAAAACCCTAACACTAAACTAAAACTTGAACCCTTGAACCCAAACTATAAACCCTAAACTCAAAAAAACTCTAAAATAAAAAATAAAAATAAAAATCCTAACCCTAAACCCTAAAACTAAAACTACACTAAACCTATACAAACCATAAACCTACAACATTAAACCTACTAAACCATAAACCCTAAAAATAATGAACCCTAAACTCTAAACTAAACTAAACCTAAAAGCATAAACACTAAAACCAAACTAAATAAATAAACCTACAGGTTTACTAAATTTAAAAAAAAAACCAAAAGCCCTAAACCCTAAATCCTAAACCCTAAACCTTAAACTAAACATTAAACCTTAAACCCTAAAACTAACCTTAAAACCCTAAACCCTAAACCTACACTGACATACAACCTGACCTAAACCTAACTAAACCTAAACCCTAAACCTAAATCCAAAACCTAAACATAAACTAAAGTAACTAAATTAATTAAAAAAACCTAAACCTAAGAATGGGCATAACTTGATGATGGAACATCACACGGTCAACTAGGGTCAATCTCAAGTGGTGGTGAGGTGACCATTATCGCGGTGGTGGTAGAGATATGGAGGTGGTTGATATGGAGGTGGTGGGAGGCGATGGTGGTTATGGAGGTGGGAGGAGGAGCGATGGAGGGTCGTGGGTGTGGTGGGAGAGATCGAGGGGATATGATGGTGGATCCTTCTACTCATGAGAGGGTGGTTCTGGTAGAGAAATTGAAGAATGGTCGATCCAATTTGTTGCTTATGGAAGTGTGTCTTTACAGTAGAGATAATTCTAGTTATCTAGGTTTTCTGATTTGTTTTATGCATGCTCATTCTTGATCTATGTCATCTTGTCTTACAAAACACGGTGTGTTACTAGGTTGTTTTAAATCAAAAAAAAGAAATGTTGAATCTAGATTTGTTCTCTTTTAAAAGAAAACCAAAATCTAAACCCTACTAAAACAACCTAAACCTAAAACCTAAATAAACCCTAAACCCTAAAAAATAAAAAATAATAATAATAAAAAAACCCTAACCCTAAACCCTAAATGTTAAACCCTACAACAACCTAAACCATAAACCTAAACCACTAAACCCTAAACCTAAACCCTAAACCCTAAACCTAAACCTAAACCTACACCTAAACCTAAACTAAATAACTTAAAATAAATAAATAAAAACCTAAAAAAATAAAATAAAATAAAAATAAAAAAACTAAACTAAATTAAAATAAAAAAACCAAACTAAAAAAATAAAATAAACTAAAAAAAAATAAAACCTAACTAAAATAAAACTAAATGAAAATAAAAACAAAATAAACTTAAAATAAAATAAAATAAAAAACTAAAATAAAAAATAAACCATAAAATAAAATAAAAAAAAATATAACCTAAACCAAAATAAAATAAAATAAAATAAACCTAAACTAAAATAAAGATTAAACTAAAATAAATAAACCTAAACCAAACCTAAACCCTACTATAAAATAAAATAAACTAAAAATAAACCTAAACCTAAATTGAAAATAAAACCTAATAATGAACTTAAAATAATAACCTAAACCTAAACTTAAAAAAAAATAGAATAAAATCTAAACATAAACCTAAAAATAAAAAATAAAACATAAACCTAAAGAATAAAATAATAAAATAAAACTAAACTAAAATAAACATAAACCTAAACCTAAACCTAAAATAAACTAAAATAAAAAAAACTAAATAAAATAAATAAACCTAAAATAAAGAAAATAAACTAAATAAAAAAAAAAATAACATAATAAAAAAAAAAAAAAATAAAATAAATTAAAATAAATAAACTAAAAAGAAATCCTAAACCTAACAGTTTACTTAATTTAAAAATAAACCTAAACTAAAACCTAAACCCACCATGACCTGAGAAATGTTTAAAGAAACCTTGACCCTCCTAAATCCTAAAGCTGACCAGGCAACTGAGCCCTAAACTAAAACCCTAGGCCTAGGCCTGAAACCCAGGCCCCACCAAAACCCTGGGCTAAGGCCCTAAAGCCTAGATCCTACCTAAACCTGAGCACTACTGGGCCATAAACCTGACCCTAACTTGCTGTATACTTTAAAACCCAAAACTGGCCCTGAGCTAATCCTGGGCCCTGGGCCACTAAAATCTAAACTAAACCTAAAATAAATAGTAAAACTCACTAAAATGAGCCATCTGATCTAACCTAAAAGATAAAATAAACCTAAACTAGATAATAGATATAGATAAAATAAATAAAATAAAAAATAAAATACCTAAATAAAATAAAAGAAAATAAACTAAAATAAATAAAAAATAAACTAAGTAAACTAAATAAACCTAAACCTACCAGTTTACTTAATTTTTTTAAAAAAAACCATAAACCCTAAATCCTAAACCTTGGACCCAAAAACTAGCCATAAACTCTCAACCCTAAAACCTAAAAGTCCTTAAACCCTAAGCATAAACCTAAATCCCAAATCATTAACCTAAATCCTATGAGACCCTAAAGCATAAACCCTAAACCAACCCTAAACTACTTAAACCTTCTAAACCCTAAACCCTAAAATCTAAACCCTAACCCTAAACCCAAAACCAAAAAACCAAAACCTAAACATAAAGTAGCTAAATAAATTAAATAATAAACTTAAACCCTAAAACTGAATAAATCTAAACTTAAACTTAAATTCCTAGTAAGCTTGAGTCATCAGCTTGTGTTGACTACATCCATACCCTTTGTGCACATCACCAAACTCACCCAGCCCTGGACCTCGTGCTCTGGCTTCCCCTTTTCCCTCTCATTTTTGGCTTTCTAGTCACTGCTTGACGGCTATTTGGCATGATTCTCACTGGATTCCTTTTGGAATGGAATCGATGGACGTTGGCCACTTTCGTGTTTTACTTGGAGTCACACCGTGGCTTAGCGTCTTCCATAAATATTTCGTGGGGGAAACCAATGGATCTAATGGATCCTACTAGGGCATCAACTACCTTGGCTTTCGCTTCTTCGAAATCATTCAAAGACATCTTTATTAGTAAGGATAGTTGTTCAGGTGATTCCTTGGAACTTATGTTGACTTCTTTTTTGGCATGCCTATGGTTATGTGCTCTGATCTAATTGTGGAAAGCTTGCTAAGCCATTTGAATTCAAATTTGTTGGAAAGTATACTCTTCATAGGCCAATCTAGAAAACATTTGTTATTTCTTTCATAGTCTGAAACTTTCAGGTGCTTTTATGATTGGTTTAATTGATCCTCCCCATATTTTGATTCAATTAACAAACGATTTGGATTACTCCTGTGTTTTTTCTCATCATTCTTATTTTTGTTTTAATTTCTAGATGAGGTTACTGAAATGGACTCCACTATTTGATATTAGGGAAGAATCTCTAATCATTATGGTTTGGATTTCTCTCCCAAATATGTGAATTCATTTCATTAATCATCAATTCCTTTTTGTTGTGAGTGCTTTATTTGGTGACCATTGCATATTGATCAAGCAACAACTAATAATCTTGACCTTCTCGGTTTGATTCCTTGTTGAATTGGACATTACCAAGAAACACCCCAAAGAAATCTAGTTAGGATCGAAATTATAGTTATATGCAAAAGTTGATTTTAAAATTTCCCTATCTTTTGTTCTCATTGTAAAATCCACGGGCATGATAATTACGAATGTTTCTACATCCTCACCTAAAAGAAAATTCTTGTTAAGGAAACTATTGTTCCTAACCTAGGCACTTGTTAAATATCAAAAGTTAATTCAGAAAAAAAATTCATTGAATGTTCTAATTTGGTTGTTTTACCTCTTATTTCTTCTATGCAATTGAAGGTTTCTAATGTGGAAAATAATAATTTTTCTAAACATTTGGACAATTATTTTTCTCTAAGTCGATCATTTCATCCTTACCAATTTTGATTAATGAAAATGATGCTTTAATTGAAAATATTAATGAGGATATAAATGTTATGCATCATTCAAATTCAAGGGAGAATATGGCTTTGGTTTCTCATGATATTGATTTGAAAAAAACGACTTTACTTTAGTTAAGGATGATTTAAATTCTCAAAAGATTTGGTTTTGTCAAATAATCAGGTATTGAAGAAGGGATGGATGTTCACACTTGCCTTCTTAATAAATCTATTTTGACTCCTCTTCTATACCAGCCCATTTTGCTTTAATAAATTCTAATAACTTTGAAGAAGGAGAACTCACTTCTATGAGACTTCCCTAAATCTATGACTAATGTTGCTAAATCCTTCGGATGATGATTTTATGGGAAAAGGAATTGGTTTCCAAACTTATCATGCTAAAAAAAAAGTTAAAACATCCCTCCAAAATTGTCTAAAATATTAGATCTTATGACCTCCCTCTCCTCTTTAACCTTATCTTAACCTTTTTTATTTCCTTATGTTTAATTTTTTTTGTTTGGAATGTTAGAAGGATCTATACTTATTTATTCATAACCGTATTAGAAACCTTTGATTCATAATATTTCTTTACTTATTGTTTTGGAGGATCTTATTCATGCAAACAAAATTAACCATGTTGCTAGAATGATCAGTTTCAATAAATTTTTTCTAATGTTAGTAATAAAACTTGGTTTTTTGGAATAATTTTATGGTGGTTCCATTCTTGATGATTTTCAACAAGTTGTCAATGCTCAAATATCTTATGGTGACTATTGTGTTTTGGGCTCTTTTTATGCATCTTGTAATAGATCTAGTAGAAATCTTCTTTAGGAAAATTTGAGAAATGCTACCTTTATCAATAAACCTTGGTTTGTTGGTTTGGGATTTCAACACTATTTTATTCTCTTGAATGAAGCGGTGGTTTCTCTCTAATATTCATTCCATGGAAGAATTTTTCAATATGATCCTTGATTGCAATTTGATTGATATTGGCTTTAAGGGTTCAAATTTTACTTGGAAAAACTCTAGACTTTGGCAAAGGTTGGACTGGATTCTTTTTATTACTCATTGGATTACACAATGGCCTATTACTATGATCATTTAAGCGACCTTATCGATCATGATCTTCTTTTGGTTTCTATTAAAGATAACTCTAATAGATTAAAATATGGGGATTTAGCAAATTAATTTGTTTAATGTTGTGGCTAACAATTGGAATGCTCCCTTACATCCTGACAATTCCATTATGGGGATGAATAGATTTTGGTTTAAGCTTAAAAGACTTAAACAAAATCTAGGTCTGTGGAACAAGCATTATTTTAAAAACCTTTTTGCTAATATCAACGAAATGGTTTGTGATCTTGAAGTCTCTGTTATGTCTAATCCTACTAAGATTAATCACTTGACTGAGGCAAAAGATAAACTTGTAAATTTTCAAAATATGAAAGAGACTTATTAGCGCTAAAAAGCTACTAGCAAAAATATTGTGGTTGGTGATAAAAATACTAGATATTTCCATGCTTTAGTTAATAAAAAGAGAGCTTTAAATAATATTCAAAAAATTAAAGATGACAATGGAGAATGGATTATGAAGAATAATAATATTAAGGATTTGACCATTAATTACTTTAGAAATATGCTTAATAAGAGTTTCTCTTATGAAGCTATTTCTAAATCACACTTGATTCTTTCTTTTATAACCAATAATGACAATGATTGCCTTACTATTGTATAATTAAGGAAATTTTTAAAGTTCTTAATAGCTTAAACATAGAGTCTGTTGTTCGTCCAGAGGGTTTCACTGCCCAATTTTTTCAAATATGCTGGTATATTATTAAAAATGATTTAGTTAAGGTTGTGATTGGTTTTTTTAATGGTAATTCCTTTCCTAGATATTTTTCTAGCACTTCTATTGTTCTCATACCTAGAAAGATAATCGGACTATTGGGTGATTTTAGACCTATTAGTCTGTGCACCTTCTTCAATAAGTTGATTTTCAAAATTCTAACTAATAGGCTCAGTCCTTTACTTCATAGGATTATCTATCTAAACTAAACTAGTTTTGTTAGAGGTAGATCTATTTTTGATAATATTCTGCTTGCTCAAGAATTAATTCATTATTTAGATGCTAAGACTAGAGGTGGCAACATTATTCAAATTAGATTTTAAGCTTTTGATAATATCTCTTGGGATTTCTTATCCATATTCTAAATTTTTTTTGGGTTTTCTAATAAATTTATCTTTCTTTTTTAATTTATATTAATAATGCATGGTTTTCTATTTTTTCTTAATGGGGGAAGCCTTAGGCTTCTTTCCTTTTTCCCATGGACTAAGATAAGGGGATCCTCTATCTCCTACCTTATTTATTATTATTATTATTGAGTAGTTATCTAAGAGCATCAATGATCTATTATGAAATAATCCTAGTATGTATTACAGAACTCTTGGTGGTCTTCCTGTTTCTCATTTAAGCTTTGTAGATGATTTCATTATTTTTTGCAATGCTTCTATTCATCATATCAAGAATCTCAAGATTTTTTTAAAATAAATTTAGTAGAGAAAGTAGTCAATCTATCAATGATAATAATTATTGTTTTATTACTTCTTCAAGCATCTCTAATAATAAAATTAATCAAATCTTGCATATCACTAACTTTAAACAACAACACCTTACTCTTAAGTACTTTAGTGCTCCTCTTTTTAATGATCCAAAATGATCCCATCTTTTGGATGAGTTAATTCAAAAAAATTTAAATAAAATTTCTATTTAGGAATTTCATTTACTTTCCTTTGGTGGCAGGCTCACTATTCTTGAAGCACTCTCAATTCAATGCCTCTTTATTTGATTCAAACTATTATCCCCACTAATGCTACTCTTATCAGAATTGATTGCTTGCTTAATAAATTTTTTTGGTGATCCAATAATTCTACTAAAAGAATGCATTGGACTTCACGGCATAAATGTTGTGGTCCCTTGGGTGAAGGTGGTCTCGTTGCAAAGATTAAATTATTACTACCTTCTCTCATAGGCTCTGGTGGAATTTTAGAAAGAATGATAGCCTTTGGGCTAATTTTATGATAAAAAAATATTTCCAAGGTAAACACCCTCTTATCTATGATTATAAAGTTGGTGACTCTCTGGTTTGGAAAAGGCTTTGCTCCATTAAATAAGTTGTTGAACCCTTAATATCTTAGGGTATTCATTTGGGTTCTTCTTTTGGCAAGATAATTGGATTGTCAATGGCTCTATTGACTCCCTTTTATCTACCCACTCTTTGCTATCAAAGTTAACTCTTTCTTGCATAATAACACTTGGAATGAGAACAAACTTGAGAATTATATCCTATTTCTCTTTTAGATAACTTTAGAAATATCTATTTTCTCTAACAAACTTGACCAAATTCTCTTTAAGATTTCTTACAATGGTGATTTTTTTCTTAAGAGGTTTGGACTTTTATTAGAGATAAGCAAAACTCCTCTAATGTTTTCTTTAAACTTTGGAACAATATCATTCTATTTCTTATTTAATTTTAGCTTTATTCTTGGACTCTTTTTGAATAAAGGGTTTTATTTGCCTTCAAAGTGCTATTGTTGCTTTCATATTGAAAATGTTAATCATGTTTTTGTTAATGGTGCTATTGCTTCTAAATTATGGTTATGGTATGATGATTTATTTAATACTAACTACTTTAATTTCTCTCTTTCCATGTATCAACTTCATGAAGTCTATTTCCAAAAAAGTGTGAAAGGTCATATCAAAGTTCTAGTTGCTATTACCTTTATGGTTCATCACGGATGGACATAAATGATGCTAAATATCATGGTATTCCTATGAGCCATAAAGGATCTGCTAGAACCAAAGAAAAAATTCATGCTCTGTTTAATGCCAATCTTATTTGTAACATTCATTTTAGAGGCTATAAATTTGTGGCTAAAAATTAGGTCATTCTCCGATGTTCACTCTTATAAAGAGCCAAGATTATCCATTAGATCAAACCCAAAAAAAATTTGATTAAAGTGAATACTGATGGTTCTATTGCTTCCAATAAATATGGTTGTGGTGGTATTCTTAGGGATTCTAAAGTTTGTCATTTGTATTGTGTATCCTCTTAAAGCCTACTCTTATCTATGTTGAGCTTATGCATCAATAAAGCTATTCAAAATTTGTTTGAATAAAGGTTTCCTCAACATCTGGATTGAAGTTGATGCACTCATGCTTCTTGACATGCTAAACTCTAATAGAATAGGAAATGCTGATTTATTTTATCTTCTCAATCATACTAAAAATCTTTTTTCTCAAGTTTATTATAAAATTTCTCATATCCTTTGTGAAGGTAATGCTTGTGCTGATTTCTTGGCTACTTTAGGTGCCAACTTAAGCGATTTAACTTTATTTGACAATCAACCTAAACTACTAAGGGGTTTGGTCAATCTGGATAACATTGGATTACCTTATCTCAGATTATAATTTTCTTGGCTTGGTTTTTTTAGTTGGTTATTGATGATCTATTGCTTTTGGTTCCCCTTTGTTAAACCCTCTTTGGGTTGTGTCCATTTGCTTATTTTCACTCTTGGGCTCAGGGTTGGTTCGGCTAGTTGTGTTGGATGGTTTCCGCTTCATTGGTGGCGATCAGGGGATGTTGATGGTCTAATTTTGGATTGGATTTGGAAAGGTGGAGGTTATTTGTTGACTTACATCTTCTTTTTGTGGATTGGGTTTGAGGGTCAATTTTGCTGGTTTGGGTTTGTTTCTTTTGGTTGTGGTTTTGACCTCTTCCTGTAATGGTCTTCCTCTCTTGGATGTAGTTGTTTTTTTTGTTGTTATTTTAGGTTGGCTGGATGACAACTATTTAGTGGTTGTTTTTTTGCTTTGCGATCTAGTGACAAGGTTTGGTGCATTGGTGCCTGACTTGGTTGTGGTTATGATGCTTGCACTCATTGATATTTCTCCTCCTTTTTGCTATTGCCTTTGGTGGTGTTCTGTTGTATTGCTCTGATGGATGCTCATCTTACTATCTTCGCTTCATTTTATTTTTGGCTAGCTATTTACCTCACCTGGATTAGAATTTCTACTGCTTTGGTTGGGTTTGGTAGATGCTGTTATTTTCTTCTACCCTTTTCCTGGTTGTCTTGGGTTGTTTTGGCATGATTGATGTTGTTGGTCTTTTCACTGAATTGGATTTTCTACTGTGGTGGTTGGCTAGGAGGCTATGTTGGCTGGCTAAGTTGGTTGGATGGGTGGCTATTTTTGCCTTTCTTTCTTGCTGTGTTCGTGACATGCTGATTGGCCTACTCCTGCTATGGTTCTCCTCTCTTGGCTGCTCCTACTTCCCTTTTTCTGGTTTAGGTGACAACCTTGCTGCCTTTCCAGTTTTCTTGTCGAGGATATGAGCTCTTGTGTTTTTTTCTTTTGGTCTTAGTTTTCTAGTTTGTGTTGTTAAGGTCATGATGCTTGCTCCCTTTGATATTGTTATTCCTCTTTGGTGGTGGCTTTGGTGGTGTTCCATTGTATGTTGTCCACGATGTTTGGTTGATTTTACCTTATTGGGCTTATTTGTTTTGGTGGCTTTGTGGTTGGCTATTATGTCCGCTTGAGGAGTTTGCGACTTGCAGATGATGTACTTGGGATGATGGGCTACAAGAGGTATGCTGGCAATGATTGCCTTGATGTTTTCCTCTCTATCTTCTTTTGGCCGGTAGTACTATATGTAATTGCCCTTCTTCGGAAGTTTGGATGCTTACATATAGTGTTGTTCTTTGAGATGATTGTAACTGAGCCTAAAATTTTTTTTTTCTTTGCTCCTTTTCTTTGCTCATACTCTTTATGCTTGCTTAATTTTACTGATTCTTTCATTAGTATGTTGCAGATTTCTTTTATAGGTTGGGAGAATATTGCAGGTGGATCTTGCCAGTATCAAAAGGACCTAGTGGATGTTGCTGTTGTGAACATGGATATGTTGTTGTTGTTGATTTGGTTTTTCTTTGTTTTCTTTCCTTATATTATTGTAAAGTTATGGGTTTTATCTCTTTAGGACTTATTAGCACTTTGAGAATTAGTTTAGAGATTTACCCCCTCTAAGGACATTATACATTTTCTTTGTGGCAATAAAATTACCCTAATTTACTTTAAAAAAAATTTAAACTATAAGAATTGGCAACCTGACGTAGAACATCACCCAACCGTGGCTCAATCTAGATCTAGCGGTGGAGGTGAAGGCGAGGAAGTTATCGAATGGTGGTGGGGGATGTGATGTCGTGGATATGGAGGTGGTGGTGAGCGTGGTTACGGAGGCTGGAGAGATGGAGGTTACAAGTGGTGGTGGCGAGGAGAGATCGGATATGATCGTGGATCCCGCTACTCAAAAGGTCGGGTGGTTCGATGGAAACGGAGAAAGAAGAACCAATGACCGCTGCTATGGAGTATGTCTTCATAGGAGACGTTCTAGTTATCTAATTTGATTTGCTCTATGCTCATTTTTATCCGTCATTGCTTGTGTCTTAAAAACTTAGTGTGTTACTTGGTTGATCAAATGAAAGAAAAAAATTGAGATATTGAAAAATTCAAAAAACTAAAAAAACTAAAACCTAAACCTAAAACAAACTAAAAAAAACAAACTAAATAAACCTAACTAACCTAAACAAACTAAAAACCTAAACTAAATCTAAAAAACTTAAGAACTACTAAAACCTAAACTTAAACTTAACAAAAACTTAAACTAAACTAAACCTAAAAAACTAAATAAAAAAAACTGACCTAAACAAAAACAAACCAACCTAAACCCCAAAACCTAAACCCTAAACCCTAAACCCTAAACCTGAACCCTAAAATCTAAACCATAACCTAAACCCTAAACTTAAACCCTAAACCCTAAAACCTAAAACCTAAAACCCAAACTAAATAAATGTAAAAAATAAAATAAATAAAAGAACCTAAACTAAATAAAATAAAATAATAAAATAAAATAAAAATATAAACTAAAACATAAACCTAAACCTAAAATAAAATAAACTAAATAATAAAAATAAACTAAAATAAAAGAAATAAAAACCTAAACTAAACTAAAAAATAAAATAAACCTAAGAATAAAAACCTAAATAAAATAAAACTAAAGTAAATAAAATAAAATTAACCTAAATAAAATTAAATACTAAATAAAACCTAATCTAAAAAATAAACCTTAAAATAAAATTTAAAAAATAAAAAACAAATAAAAAACAAAAACCTAAACTAAACTAAACCTAAAATAAAAAAAATAAACAAAATAAAATAAACATAAACCTAAACTAAAATAAACTAAACTAAAATAAATAAACCTAAACAATAAAATAAACTAAACCTAAACCTAAACCTAAACATAAACCTAAATAAATAAAATAAAATAAACCAAAAAATAAACCTAAAATAAAACATAAAACTTAAACTAAAAAAAAATAAAATAAAAAACTTAAACTTGAACCTAAAAATAAAAAAAATAAAACCTAAACCTAAAAAAATAAAATAAATAAAACTAACTAAACCCAACCTAAACCTAAAAAAATAAAAAAATAAAAAACATAAACTAAAAAAATAAATAAACTAAACTAAATAAAAAATAAACCTAAATAAAATAAAAAAATAAAACAAACTTAAATAAATAATAAATAAACTAAGTAAACTAAATAAATAAACCTAAAATTTAAAAAAAATCATAAATAAATAAAATAAATAAATAAACCTAAACCTAAACCCTAAACTAAAAGAAACTAAAATAAACTAAACCTAAACCCTAAAAGATAAACCCTAAACCCTAAACTAAACCAAACCTAAACCTAACCTAAACCACCCTAAACTAAACCCTAAACTCTAAACCCTAAACCTAAACCAAAAGTATAAACCCTAAAACATAAAACCCTAAACCCTAAACCCTAAAACCATAAAAGCATAAACCCTAAAACCCCAAACTGAAACCCTAAACCAAACCCTAAACCCTAAACCCTAAACCCAAACCCAAACTAAACCTAAACTTAGTAACTAAATAAATTAAAAAATATATCTAAACTTTAAAACCCACAACCTAAACCTAAACCTAAACCCTAAGAATAAGAGAACAGACAACAATATCATCATCAACCGGCTCTAGATCTGGTGGTGGAGACAAGGAGGTGATCCGTGGTGGAGGAGGATTTGGAGGTGCTAGTGGGTATGAAGGTGGTGGTCAGAGTACTGGTGGTTATGGAGGTGGGAGGAGCAACATAGGCTACAACCGTGGTGGTGGAAGAGAGAGAAATTGAGGGTATGATGGTGGATCTCGCTACTCGAGAAGCCAAGGTGGTTCTGATAGGAACTAGAGAAATTGAAGAACGATTGATATGATCTGCTGCTTATGGAATTGTGTCTTTATAGTAGAGACAGTTCTAGTTATCTAGGGTTTTGATTTGCACAATGCATGATAAATTTTGATCTATCTCATCGCTTGGGTCTTAAAAAACTTCGTGTGTTACTTAGTTGGTGAAATCGAAAAGAAGAAATGTTGAATCTGAATTGTTCTCTGTTAAAAAAAAAAACCAAAAACCCTAAACCCTAAACTAAAACCTGAACCCTAAACCTAAAACCTTAACCCTAATCCCTAACTCTAAAACCTAAACCCTAAAACCCTAAACCCTAAACCCTAAAAAACTCTAAACCCTAAACCCTAAAGACTAAACCTAAACCTTAAACCCTAAAACCTAAACTAACCCTAAACCCTAAGCAAACCCTAAACCTAAACCCTAAACCTAAAACCCTAAACACTAAACCTAAACAATAAAAATCTAAACCTAAACCCCTAAACCCTAACCCCTAAACCCCTAAACCCTACCCTAAAACCTAAACCCAAACCCTAAAACCTAAAACTTAAAGCTAAACTAAATAAAACCTAAAATAAAATAAATAAAGAAACCTAAACCTAAATAAAATAAAATAAAATAAATATAATAAATAAAACCTAAACTAAAACCTAAACTTAAACCATAAATAAAATAAATAAACAAAATAAATAAAACCTAAACTAAACTAAAAATAAAATAAACATAAGAACAAAATGTAAATAAAATAAAACAGTAAAATAAAAAATAAAATAAACTTATAATAAAATAAAATAAAAATTAAATAAAAAACTAAACATAAAAAATTTATCTAAAAATAAAACTTAAAAAATAAAAAATAAAACATAAACCATAAAACCTAATAGACCTAAACCTAAACCCTAAGAATAGGCAGAACCTTGATGGTGAACATCATCACAAGCTCCCTAGTTCTACGTGGAGACGAAGGTGAGGCGTTATCAAGTGGTGGTGGGGATCTGAGGTGCTAGTGGATATGGTGGTGGTTGGAGAGGTAATTATGGATGGGATGATCGATGAAGGTTATATGGTGGTGGCGGAGGGTGAGGTCAGGGATATGATGGTGGATCCCGTTACTCTAGAGGGGGTGGTTCGATGGAACCGGAGAACTAAAGAACGACGATCCGATACTTATGAACGTTGTCTTTACAGAGATTTAGTTATTTGGTTTTTATTTTCTCGTGATCATTTTGGATATGTCATTTGTCTTAGAAAACTTTGTGTTACTGGTTGATGAAATCAAAAGAAGAAATGTTGAATAATTTATTCTCTATTAAAAAAACCAAAAAACTCTAAACTCTAAACCCCAAACTCTAAAACCTAAACCCTAAACCCTAAACCCTAAACCCTAAAACCCTAAACAAACCTAAAACATAAACCCTAAACCCCAACCTAAACCCCAAACCCTAAATCCTAAACCAACCTAAAACAACCCTAAACCCTAAACTATAAAAAGCTAAAAACCTAAACCTAAACTAAATAAAACCTAAAAATAAAATAAATAAAAAAAACCTAAACTAAAATAAAATAAAATAAAAATTAAATTAAACTAAAACCTAAACCTAAACTAAAATAAAAACTAAGCTAAAATAAAATAAATAAAAACATAAACTAAAAAAAAAATAAAACCTCAATAAAATAAAACTAAACCTAAAATAAAATAAAATAAACCTAAAATAAAATAAATAAACCTAAACCCTAAATTAAACATAAACCTAAACCTAAACCTAAATAAAAAATAAAACTAAAAAATAAATAAAAACTAAAACTTAACCCTAAAATAAAAAAATAAACCTAAACCTAAACCTAAAATAAACTAAACGAACCTAAACCTAACTAAATAAAATAAAATAAACTAAAAATAAACATAACCCCAAAAAAAAATAAAATAAAATAAAATAAACCAAAAACAAACCCTAAACCCTAAAACTCTAAACCTAAAACCCAAAACCTAAACCCTAAACCCTAAACCTAAACCCTAAAATTGAAAAACTTAGAGACCTAAACCAAAAAATAAACTAAATAGAAAAACCTAAACTAAAATAAAATTAAAAAATAAAATAAAATAAAAGCCTAAACTAAAACCTAAACTTAAACCTAAACCTAAACTTAAATATAAAAATAAAATAAAACAAAAAATAAAAACTAAACTAAAATAAAATAAATAAAAACCTAATCTAAACTAAAATAAATAAATTAAACCTAAAAGTAAAAAACCTAAATAAAATAAAAACCAAACGTAAAATAACAAAAAATAAACCTAAAATAAAATAAAATAAAAACTTAAACTTTAAAAATAAACCTAAAAATGAATAAATAATAAAACCTAAAACTTAAACTAAAAAAAACTCCTAAACCTAAAATAAATAAAATAAAATAAACATAAACCTAAACTAAAATAAACTAAACTAAAATAAATAAAACTTAAACCTTAAACCATAAACCATAAACCCTAAACCCTAAAACCCTAAACCCTAAACCCTAAACCCTAAAACCCTAAAAACCTAAAAAAACCTAAAAAACCTAAACCTAAAACTAAATAAAATCTAAAATAAAAAAAACATAAACCTAAATAAAATATAATAAATAGATAAAATAAAACCTAAACTAAATCAAATCCTACACCTAAACCTAAACCTAAAAAAAATAAAATAAAAAAATAATAACTAAACTAAAATAAAATAAATAAAAAACCCAAACTAAACTAAAACATTAAATAAATTAAAATATAAACCTAAATAAAATAAAACCTAAACATAAAAGAAAAATGAAATTAACCTAAAATAAAATAAAATAAACCTAAATAAAAACCTAAACCTAAACAATAAACCTAAAAATAAAATCTAAAAATATATAAAAAATAAAACATAAACCCTGAATTAAAAAAAACTAAACCTAAAATTAAAATAAAATAAACATAAACCTAAACTAAAATAAATAAAACCTAAACCTTAACTTAACTAAACCTAAACCTAAACTCAATAAAATAAAATAAACTAAAATAACCCAAACTTAAACTAAAAATAAAACCTAAAATAAAAAACCTAAAACCTAAACCTAAGAAAATAAAATAAAACCTAAAGCTAAACCTAAAAAAATAAAAAAAATAAACCTAAACTAAAATTAAAATAAAATAAAACTAAAATTAAAATAAATATAAACCTAAACATAAACTAAAATTAAATGAAAATAAAACATAAATAAAAATAAAATATAAAATAAACTAAATAAACCTAAACTTTTTAATTTTTTTTAAAACTTAAACCCTAAACTAAATTTAAACCAAACTAAATAAACCCTAAACTAACCATAAACCCTAAACCAAAAATACTAAACCTAAATAAACTAACCCTAAACCCTAAACCATAAACCCTAGGCCCTAAACCCTAAACACTACACCCTAAATGCTAAACCCTAAACCCTAAATCCTAAAGCCTAACCTAACCCAAACCTGGACCAAAACCCTAAAACTAAAACCTAAACCAAACCCTAAACTAACCCTAAACCTAAACTAAACTAAACCCTAAAGTTTAAAACCTAAACTAAACCTAAACCCTAAGCTAACAAACCTAAAACCCTAAACCAAAAGCATAAACACTAAACCTAAACCTAAACTCTAACCCTAAAATCATAAACCTAAAAATAAACCCTAAACCTAAACCAAAACAAAAAAACCTAAACCTAAACTCTAAATAAAACATAAAAAATAAAATAAAATAACCTAAACTAAATAAATAATAAATAAAATAACATGAAAAATTAAACTAAAACCTAAACCTAAACCTAAAAATAAAATAAAATAAATAAAAAAAATAAAATAAAATAGGTAAAAACCTAAACTAAATTAAAAAATAAAATTAACCTAATAATAAAAAACCTAAATAAAATAAAAATTAAAAAATAAAAATAAAAGAAACTTAAAATAAAATAAAAACTAAATAAAAACCTAAACCTCAAAAATAAACCTAAAAATAAAACCTAAAAATAAATAAAAAATAAAACCTAAACCCTAAACTAAAAAAAAACCTAAACATAAACTAAGAATAAAATAAAATAAATAAATAAACCTAAGCCTAAACTAAAATAAACTAAACTAAAATAAATAATACCTAAACCTAAACCTAAACATAAACTAAATAATATAAAATAAACTAAAAATAAACCTAAATCTAAACTAAAAAATAATGCCTAAAAATAAACCTAAAATAAAAACCTAAAAGCTAAACCTACAAAAACAAAATAAAAACCTAAACCTAAAAATAAAAAATAAAAGCTAAACCTAAAAAATAAAATAATAATAAAAAATATAAACTAAAAAAAAAAAAAACTTATATAAAATTAAAAATAAAGTAAACAAAATTAAATAAAAAATAAACTAAATACACTAAATAATCCAAAACCTACTAGTTTATTTAATTTTTTTTTTTAAAAAACCTTAAACCATAAATCCTAAACCCTAAACCTTACACCCTAAACCCTAAACCCTAAAAGCAATAATCCTAAAACCCTAAGCCCTAAACCCTAAACCCTAAAACCAAATACTAAACCATAAACCCTAAACCCTAAACCCTAAACCCCAAACCCTAATCCTAAACTTAAAGTAATTAAATAAATTAAAAAATAAACCTAAAACATAAAACCTAATAAACCTAAACCTAAACCTAAACCCTAAGACTAGGAAGAACCTTGATGACAGGAACATCACCGTCAACCAAGCTCAGTCTAGATCTAGTAGTGGAGGTGAAGGAGGAGGCGGCAGTTATCTCATTATGGTGGGGGATCCAGAGGTGCTGATGGATATGGAGGTGGTGGTCAGAGCAATGGTGGTTAGGTGGAGGGGAGGAAAACAGATTACCGTGGTGGTGGTGGAGAGATCGAGGATATGATGGTTGATCCCGCTACTCGTGAGGCCTAGGCAGTTCTGATGGGAACTAGAGAAAATGAAGAACGACCGATCCTATCTGATGCTTATAGAACTGTCTTTATTGTAGAGATGATTCTAGTTACCTAGGGTTTTTTATTTGCTTTATGCATGCTCATTTTTAATTTATGCCATTGCTTGTGTCTTAGAAAACTTGGTGTGTTACTTGGTTGATGAAATCAAAAAGAAGAAATGTTGAATCTGAATTTGTTCTCTATTAAAAAAATAAAAAACCAAAAACCTTAAACCCTAAACTAAAACTTGAACCCTAAACCTAAAACCTAAACCCTAAACCCTAAAAATTAAAACCTTTAAACCCTACACACTAAACCCTAAAACCTTAAACGCTAAACCCTACACCCTAAAACCCAAACCCTAAACCCTAAAGCCTAAACACTAAATCATTAACTATAAACCCCAAACCCTATACTTGAAACCCTAAACCCTAAATTAACCCTAAACCCTAAACCCTAAACCCTAAAAAGCAAT
Source organism: Cymbidium sinense (assembly GCA_021442155.1). NCBI lineage: Eukaryota > Viridiplantae > Streptophyta > Magnoliopsida > Asparagales > Orchidaceae > Cymbidium > Cymbidium sinense. Next base: position 104,714,019 of record CM038214.1, on the reverse strand, counting down.
AAATGTAAACCTAAACTAAATAAAACCTAAAAATAAAATAAATAAAAATCCAAAATGAAAATAAAATAAAGTAAAAAATACAAATTAAAACCTAAACCTAAACCCAAAAAGAAAATAAAATAAAAAATAAAAACTAAACTAAAATAAAATAAATCAAAACCTAAACTAAACCTAAAAATAAAAAACCTAAATAAAATAAAAACTAAACTTAAATTAAAAATAAAATAAACCTAAAATATAATAAAATAAAAACTTAATAAAAATAAAAACTTAATAAAAATATAAACCTAATAAGTAAACCTAAAAATAAATAAAAAATAAAACCTAAACTAAAAACTAAAAAAAAAACCTAAACCTAAAATAAGAAAGTAAAAAAACCTAAACCTAAACTAAAAAAAGCTAAACAAAATAATTAAAATGTCAACCTAAACCTAAAAAAAACAAAACCTAAAATATACTAAACCTAAACCTAAACTTAAACTAAATAAAATAAAATAAACTAAAATAAACCTAAACATTAACTAAACAATAAACTTAAAAATAAAATGCAAAAAAACACAAACCTAAAAAAAATAAAATAAAACCTAAACCTAAACAAAATAAAAAATAAAAAACCTAAACCTATAAAATAAAATAAAATAAAACTAAACTAAAAAAATAAACATAAACCTAAACCTAAACCTAAAAGTAAACTAAAATAAAAAACCTAAACTAAAAATATTAAACTAATCTAAATAAAAATAAAAAATAAACCTAAATAAAAATAAATAAAATAAATTAAAATAATTAAAAAATAAACTAAATAAACTAAACCTACCAGTTTATTTATTTTTTTTTAAAAAAACCCTAAATCCTAAACCTAAACCCTAAACCCTAAACCTTAAACCCTAAACCCTAAACCCTAAACCCTAAACCCTAAATCATAAACTCTAAACCCTAAATCTTAAACTATAAAACTGACCCTAAACCCTAAACCTACAACCCCAAACCTACAACCCTAAACCCTGAACCATAAAAAATCCTAAACCCTAAACCCAAAATACTAAATAAAATAAAAAAAATTTAATGAAAAACCCTAACCCTAAACTTAACCCTAAACCCTAAACCCTAAACCATAAAACCCTTGACCCTAAACCTTAAACCCTAAACACTAAAACCCTAAACCCTAAACCCCAAACCCTAAACACTAAAACATATAACCCAAAACCCTAAACCCTAAACCCTAAACCCTAAACCCTAAACTCTTAAAACCTAAAAACATAAACCTAAATTAAATAAAACACAAAAATAAAATAAATGATTAAACTTAAATCTAAATAAAATAAAATAAAATAAAACCTAAACCTAAACTAAAATAAAATAAAATAAAATAAAATTAAACTAAAATAAAATAAATAAAACCTAATCTAAACTAAAAAATAAAATAAATCTAAAAATAAAAACCTAAATAAAATAAAACCAATGTAAAATAAAAAATAAAATAAACCTAAAATAAAATAAAATAAAACTAAATAAAACTTAAACCTAAAAAATAAACCTACAATCAAACCTAAATAGAAATAAAAAATAAAACTTAAACCCTAAACTAAAACCAAAACCTAAAATAAACAAAATAAAATAAACCTAAATGAATACTAAAAAAATAAAAATTAAAATAAATAAAACCCTAAACCCTAAACCCCAAACCCTAAACTAACCATAACCCTAAACCCTAAACTAAACCCTAAACCTAAACCTAAAGTAACTAAATAAATTAAAATAAAGCTAAACCCTAAAACCTAATAAACCTAAACCTAAACCTAAACCCTAAGAAAGGGAGAACCTTGACAACAATAACATCATCAACCGCTTAGTCTAGATCTAGCGGGAGACAAGAGAGGCAGTTATGCAGTGGTGGTGGAGGATGGAGGTGCAGTGGGTATGAAGGTGGTGGTAGTAGTGGTGGGAGGAGGGAGCAACATAGGCTACAACCGTGGTGGTGGTAGAGAGAGAGATCGAGGGTATGATGGTGGATCCCGCTACTCAAGAGGCTGAGGTGGTTCTGGTAGGAACTAGAGAAACTGAAGAATGATCGATCCGATCTACTACTTATGGAATTATGTTTTTATTGTAGAACTAGTTCTAGTTATCTAGGGTTTTTGATTTTCTCTATCATGGTAAATTTTGATCTATCTCATCGCTTGTGTCTTAGAAAACTTGTGTGTTACTTGGTTGGTGAAATCGAAAAGAAGAAATGTTGAATCTGAATCTGTTCTCTATTAAAAAAAACCAAAAACCCTAAACCCTAAACTAAAACCTAAACCCTAAACCTAAAACCTAAAACCTAAACCCTAAACCCTAAAACCCTAAACCCTAAACCATAAAACCTAAACCCTAAAACCTGAAACCATAAACCCTGAAGCCTAAACCCTAAGATTTAAACCCTAAACCCTAAACCCCAAAAAAAATCCAAAACCCTAAACCCTAAAAAGCTAAAACCCTACAACTAAATAAAATAAAACCTAAAAATAAAATAAATAACTAAACCCTAAACTAAAATAAATAAAATAAAATAAAAATATAAACTAAAACTAAAACCTAAACCTAAACTTAAACCTAAACCTAAAATGAAGATAAAATAAAAAATAAAAACTAGACTAAAATAAAATAAATAAAAGCCTAAAAAACTAAAAAAATAAAAAACCTAAATAAAATAAAAACTAATCCTAAAATAAAAATAAAATAAACCTAAAATAAAATAAAAACCTAAACTTAAAAAATAAACCTAAAAATAAAACCAAAAAATAAATATAAAATAAAACCTAAACCATAAACTAAAAAGAAAATTGAAACCTAAAATAAAAAAAACCTAAACCTAAACTAAAATAAATAAAACTTAAACCAAAACCTAAACTAAATAAAATAAAATAAACTAAAAAAAACCTAAACCTAAACTAAAAAAATAAAACCTAAAAATAAACCTTTAATATAAACATAAAACCTAAACCTAAAAAAATTAAATAAAAACCTAAACTTAAACCTAAAATAAAAAAATAAAACCTAAACCTAGAAAATAAAATAAAAATAAAACTAAACTAAAAAATAAACCTAAACCTAAACCTAAAAAAATAAACTAAAATAGAGAACCTAAACTAAAATAAATAAACCAAAAATAAATAAACTAAACTAAATAAAAATAAAAATAAACATAAATGTAAATAAAAATAAAATAAACTAAAATAAATAAAAAGGAAACTTAATAAAGCTAAACCTACTAGTTTACTTAATTAAAAAAAAAAAAATCCTAACCCTAAATCCTAAACCCTAAAACTAACCCTAAAATTGAAACTCTAAACCTTAAACCTTAAACCCTAAACCCTAAACCCTAAACCCTAAACCCTAAAAAGCCCTAAAGCCTAAATCCTAAACCCTAAATGCTAAACCCCAAACTAACCCTAAACCCTAAACCCTAAACCAAAAAACCCTAATCGCTAAACCCTAAATCGAAACCCCTCTCCCCCTAGAGCGCTCTCTCATTCTCAGATGATTTTGAATCCTCTTGGTGCGATCCCCGACTGGGATTTTTTTGGCTTTGATTTGATCAATTCAAAGGCTTGAATGTAATCTGGCCATTTGCGTGATGCTTCATCATTGAATGTGTATGCAGTGAGTTCTATTCCTTGGGCTCCACCTCAAATTATGGATTCGCTAGAGAATCGATAATTTGGGGCTTGGTGGTCCTAATGTCGCTTCTACTAAATCATTTAAGGAAGCGCTCTCCTTAAGATTCTCCCTGTTGATTTGGTTAATCTCATTTTGACATCTCTTAGAGGTTTGCCGGCCATTAAGTGTTTTGATGTGGATGTTGAAAAGTTGGCAAAACCATTTGAATTTTCTCTTATCGGTAAATTTGCTTTGCTTAATACAAATTTGGATAAGATCCACTCTTTTTTCCATAATCTCAAGCTTACGGGTCTTGATTGTTCTTATTGACCCTCGACATATCCTGATTCAACTTTCTAATGATCTGGATTATTAACATGTTTTTTTGCATCATTCTTATTTCATCTTTAATTGTCAAATGCATTTGTTGAAGTGGTCACCCCTTTTTGACATTAAGGAGGAATCTCCTATTATTCCTGTGTTGTTATCTATTCCTAATATGCACATTCATTTTGTTACCCATCATGTGCTTTTTGTTATCCGGGCTTTATTTGGTCAGCCTTTGCAACTCGACCAAGTGACCACTGAGCAATCGTGCCCATCTGTGGCTCGAATCCTCATGAAATTATACATAACTAAAAATACCCTAAGGAAGTTTGAATTGGCTCAAAAAATATAGGTATTCATAAAGGTTGAATTGGATAACCATCCAATTTTTTATTTACCGTAAAATTCACGGTCATGATAAGGGTTTTATTCTCCATCCCCACTTAAAAAAATGAAATCCTCTAAAGAGAATGTTGTTCTTACCCATAAGCCAATCCCTGCTTATGTTCAAAAATTTGCCTCGGATCCTAAGAATGGTATGAAGCTTATTGAGGTTGATTCCTGGATATCGGGTTAATCTATTGAACAAGTTTGGCTCCCGTTGATATAGATGAGGCTAATTTTGAAAATTGGAAGGATGACTTATCTCTTTTTCCTTCTTCGAATTTGAATATTTCTAATGCGAAGAATAATAAATTTTCAAAGTTATTGGAAGATGATTTTGTTTCTCTAATTCTATTCCTACATCTATGCCGGCTTTGATTGATGAAAATGAAGCTTTTAATGATGATTTAAATGATGTCAAGCATGAAAATATTTTTGATCCAGATTTAACTACTCATGCTTTAAATGGTTCTAAATCATCATCGTCTCTCATTTCTAATCTTGATATTCATGTTAATCCTACTTTTCGACAATGGATTTGGAAGAGGTGAACCCCTCCAAATACTTGAGAATTATCCTAAATTTGTGACCAATGTTACTAAATCTTACTTGATGATGAGGGGAAAAGAAATGGTTTGCAAACTTATCATGCAAAAAAGAAAAAAAGTGTTAAAAATTACCCTCCCAAATTGTCCAAAAACACTAGATCTGCTGCAGCCTCTCACTCCTCTCTTAATTAACCTTTGCTTAACCCCTTTTTATTTTACTTATGCTTAAATTTCTTGTTTTGAATTTTAGAGGGATCGGTACCCTCTCTATTCATAAACATATTAGAAATCTTTGTCACATTCATAATATTTATTTACTTATTATTCTGGAACCTCTTATTCATGCTAATAAAATTAACCATGTTGCTAGAATGATCGCTTCAAATTTTTTCTTTAATGTTAGTAATAAGATTTGGTGTTTTTGGAAAAATTTCATTGAGGTTTCTATTATTGATGATCCATAAGCACTAAATCCTACACCATAAACACTAAAACCTAAACCCTAAAACTAACCCAAAACCCTAAACCTACAACCCTAAATCATAAACCCTAAACCCTAAACCCTAAACCCTAAACCCTAAACCCTAAAAAACCCTAAATCCTAAACCCTGAACTCTAAACCCTAAACTTTGAACTCATGGGAACTGGAGAAATCAAGAATGGTGATCTGACTGCTATCAATGTGTCTTTAAAGTAGAGATATAGTTATGGGTTTTGGTTTTCATGTTGCATTTTTATCTATGTCATCGCTTGTGTCTTAGAAAACTTGCTGTGTTACTTAGTTGATGAAATCCAAAAGAAGAAATGTTGAATATGAATTTGTTCTCTGATAAAAAAAAACCAAAAACCCTAAACCCTAAATTAAAACATGAACCCTAAACCTAAAACCTAAACCCTAAACCCTAAACCCTAAACTTAAACCATAAAACCCTAAACCCTAAACACTAAACCCTAAACCCTAAACCCTAAACCCTAAACCCTAAACCCTAAACCCTAAAACCTAAAACCTAAACCCTAAACACTAAACCCTAAACCCTAAACCCTAAACCCTAAAACCTAAACCCTAAACCCTAAAAGCTCACAACATAAACCTAAATTAAATAAAACATAAAAGTAATATAAATAAAAAAACCTAAACCAAAATAAAATTAAAAAATAAAATAAAATAAAAACATTAACTAAAACCCAAACCTAAAAAAGAAAATAAAATAAAAAATAAAACTGAAATAAAATAAAATAAATAAAAACCTAAACTAAAAAAAAAAATAAAACCTAAATAAAATAAAACTAAACCTAAAATAAAAAATAAAATAAACCTAAATTAAAATAAAATAAAACTAAATAAAACCTAAATAAAAGTTAAAATAAAAATAAACCTAAACAAAAATAAAAAATAAAATAATCTAAAATAAATAAAAACTAAATAAACCTAACATACTAATTTACTTAATTTAAAAAAAAACTTCTAACCATAAACCCTAAATCCTAAAACTAACCCTAAACCCTAAACCCTCAACTCTAAACCTAAACCTAAACTAAATAAAACCTAAAAACAAAATAAATAAAAAACCTAAGCCTAAATAAAATAAAAACCTAAACTAAAACCTAAACCTAAACCTAAAAAAATAATATAAAAAATAAAAAATAAAAAATAAACTAAAATAAAATAAATAATAACCTAAATTAGACTAAAAAATAAAATAAACCTAAAAATAAAACCTAAATAAAATAAAAACAAAACCTAAAATAAAATAAAATAAATACTAAATAAAACCTAAACTTGAAAAATAAAACCTAAAAATAAATAAAAAACAAAACATAAACCATAAAAAAAACCTAAACATAAAATAAAAAATAAAATAAAATAAACCTAATCCTAAACTAAAATAAACTAAACTAAAATAAATAAAACCTAAGCTAAAACTAAAATAAACTAAACCTAAATCCTAAATTAAATAAAATAAGATAAACTAAAAATAAACCTAAAACAAACTAAAATAAAACCTAAAAAATGTAAAATAAAACCTAAAACCTAAAACTAAAAATTAAAATAAAACCTAAACCTAAACCTAAAAATAATCAATAAAACCTAAACCTAAACAAAACAAAAATATAAACAAGACTAAAAAATTAACATAAACTTAGACCTAACCCTAAAAAATAAACTAAAATAAATAAACTAATCAAAATAAAAATAAAAAATAAACCTAAACCTATTGATTTACTTAATTTTTTTTGTTTAAAAAACCCTAAGCCATAAATCCTAAACCCTAAACCCTAAATCCTAAACCCTACAACCATAAACCTTAAACCCTAAACCCTAACCCTAAACCCTAAACCCTAAAAGCATAAATCCTAAAATCCTAAACCCTAAACCCTAAACCTAAACACCAAACCTTAAACCCTAAACCCTAAACCCTAAACCCCAAACCTTAAACCTAAATTCACTAAATAAATTAAAAAATAAACTAAGCCCTAAAAACTAATAAACCTAAACTTAAACCTAAACCCTAAGATTGGGCAGAACCTTGACGAAAGGAACATCACCGTCAACTAGGCTCAGTATAGATCTGGCAGTGGAGGCGAAGGGGGAGGCAGTGATTATCGAAGTGGTCATGGGGGATCTGGAGGTGCTGGTGGATATGGAGATGTTGGTCAGAGAAGTGGTGGATATGGAGGCTGGAAGAGTAGTGGTGGGGGATTTGGAGGTGCTAGTGGACATGCATTCTCATTTTTGATCTATGTCATCACCTGTGTCTTAGAAAACTTGGTGTGTTACTTGGTTGATGAAATCAAAAGTAAAATGTTCAATATGAATTTCTTCTTAAAAAAAACCAAAACCTTAAACCCTAAACTAGAACCTGAACCCTAAACCTAAAATCTAAACCCTTAGCCCTACCCTAAAATCTCTGAACCATAAACCTAAACCCTAAACCCGAAAACACTAAACCATAAACCCTAAACCCTAAAACCTAAACCATAAACCCTAAACTAAACCCTAAACCCTAACTCATAAACCCTAAACCCCAAACCCTAAATCCTAAACCCTAAACCCTAAACTAGCCATAAACCCTCAACCTTAAACCCTAAACCATGAATAGCCAAAAGCCTAAACCTAAATTAAATAAAACCTAAACCTAAACCTAAACCTAAACTTAAACATAAATAAAAAAAAACTAAACTAAACTAAAATAAATAAAACCTAAACTAAACTAAATAAAAAACCTAAATAAAATAAAAACTAAACCTACATTAAAAATAAAATAAACCTAAAATAAAATAAATTAAAACTAAATAAAAGCCTAAACCTAAAAAATAAAACCTAAAATTAAAAAATATAAAAAAACCTAAACCTAAACTGAAACTCAAATAAATAAAACCTAAACCTAATCCTTAAATAAACTAAACCTAAACCTAAACCTAAACTAAATAGAATAAAATAAACTAAAAATAATCCTAAACATAAAATAAAAAAATAAAACATAAAAATAAACCTAAAATAAAAACATAAAACCTAAACCTAAAAAATAAAATAAAACAACCTAACCAAAATAAATAAAAAAAATAAAAAACCTAAACTAAAATAAATAAACCTAAAATAAAACTTAACTAAATAAAAATAAAAATAAACCAAAAATAAAAAAATTAAATAAACTAAAATAAATAATAAATAAAATAAATAAACCTAAACCTACCGTTTACTTAATTAAAAAAATAAAAAAAATAAAACCCTGTCTAAACCCTAAACCCTAAAACTAACCTTAAACCCTAAACTCAAACCCTAAATCTACAACCTAAACCCCAAACCCAATCAAACCCTAAACCAAACCCTAAACCCTAAACCCTAAACCTAAAACCCTAAAACCTAAAACCTAAACCTAAAATCAAAATTAATAAATAAACTTAAACTAGATTAAATTAAAAAAATAAAATAAAAAAACCTAAACTTACCTAAACCTAAACTTAAACCTAAACCAAAAAATAAAACATAAGAATAAAATAAAATAAAAATAAAACTAAACTAAAATAAATTAAATGAAAACCTAAACTAAACTAAAAAATAAAATAAACCTAAATATAATAAAACTAAATGTAAAATAAAAATTAAATAAGCCAAAAATAAAATAAAATAAAACCTAAACCTAGAAAATCAACCTAAAAATAAAGAAAAAATAAAACCTAAACCCTAAACTAAAAAAAAACCTAAACTTAAAATAAACAAGATATTAAACCTAAACTAAAGTAAAATAAATAAAACCTAAACCTAAACCTAAAATAAACTAAACCTATACACTAAACTAAATTAAATAAAGCAAACAAAAAATGAACCTAAAATTAAGCTAAAAGAATAAAACCTAAAATAAAAACCTAAAAGCTAAACCTAAAAAAATAAAATTAAAACTTAACCTAATTATAAAATAAAACCTAGACCAAAATAAAATAAAATAAAAGTTAACTAAAAATAAACATAAACCTAAACCAAAAAAAATAAACTAAAATAAACTAAACTATAATAAATAAACCAAAAAATAAACAAACTAAATTAAGTTAAAATAAAAAAACCTAAATAAAAATAAAATAAATAAAATAAAATAAATAAAAATAAACTAAATAAACTTAAACTTACCGGTTTACTTAATTTAAAAAATTTAAAAAAAACCTAAACCCTAAGCCCTAAGCCCTAAACCCTAAATCCTAAACCTTAAACCCTAAACCTACTAATTTACTTAATTTTTTTAAAAACCCTAAGCCTTAATCCACAAACCATAAACCCTAAAACCCGGAAAGCCAAAACCCTAACCCTAAACTAAATAAAACCTAAAACAAAATAACAAAGTAAATAAAATCATAAACTAAAACCTAAAAAACCTAAAATAATAAAATAAAAAATAAAAATAAATTAAAATAAAATAAATAAAAGCCTAAATAAAACTAAAAAATAGAATAAACCTAAGAATAAAAAAACTAAATAAAATTAAAACTAAACAAAAATAAAAATAAAATAAACCTAAAATAAAATCAAAACTAAATAAAAACTTAAATATAAAAAATAAACCATGATATAAATAAAAATTAAAACCAAAACCCTAAACTTAAAAAAAAATTGAACTTAAAATAAAAATAAAATAAACAAAATAAAATAAACCCAAACATAAACAAAGTTAAATAAAACCTAAACCTAAACCTAAAAAAAGCTAAACCTAGACCTAATCCTAAAATAAATAAAATAAAATAAACTAAAATAAACCTAAGCCTAAATTAAATAATAAAACCTAAAAATAAAATAAAAATAAAAACCTAAAACTTAAACCTAAAAACATAAAATAAAAACCTAAACCTAAAAATAAAAATAAAACTAAAAATAAAGCCTAAACCTAAAAAATAAAATAAAATAAAACTCAACTAAAAATTAAACCTAAACCTAAACCTAAAAAATAAACTAAAATAAAAAACCTAAATTAAAATAAATAAACTAAAATAAATAAAATAAAAAATAAACCTAAATAAAAATAAAAATAAAGTAAACAAACATAAACAAAAAATAAACTAAATATTCTAAATAAACCTAAACCTACTGGTTTACTTAATTTAAATAAAAAACCTTAAACCCTAAACCCTAAACCTTTGAAGCACAAAACTTAAAACCATAAGTCCTAAACCCTAAACCCTAAATCAAAACCCTAAACCATAAAACCCAAACACTAAACCTAAACCTAAAGTAGATAAATAAATTTTAAAATAAACTTGAATCCTAAAACCTAATAAACCTAAACCCTAAGAATGGGTAGAACTTTGACGACATGAACATCACCGTCAACCAGGCTCAGTCTAAATCTGGAGGTGGAGGTGAAGGAGAAAGTGGTGCTTATCATAGTGGTGGTGGGGGATCTAGAGGTGGTGGTCATAGTAGTGGTGGTTATGGCGTGGAGGTTATGCCTTGGTGGTGGCGGAGAGAGAGATAGGGGATATGATGGTGGATCCCGCTACTTGAGAGCTAGGGTGGTTCTGATGGGAACTGGAGAAACTGAAGAACAACTGATCCAATCTGCTAGTTATGGAACTGTCTTTACAGTAGAGACAGTTCTAGTTATCCAAGGTTTTTGATTTGCTCTATGTCGTCACTTGTGTCTCAGATAACTTGGTGTGTAACTTGGTTGATGAAATCGAAAAGAAGAAATGTTGAATCTGATTTTGTTCTGTGTTAAAAAAACCAAAAGCCTTAAACCCTAAACTAAAACCTAAACCTAAAAAAAAAACCTAAACCAAAACCTAAACCCTAAAACTCAAAACCCTAAACCCCAAACAAACCCTAAAACCAAGAAAACATAAACCTTAAAGCCTAAACCTTAAACCCTAAACCACAAACCCTAAACCCCTAAACCCCAAACCCTAAACCTTTAAACCCCAAACCTTAAACCCCAAACCCTAAACCCTAAACCCTAAAAAAACCTAAACCTAAACTAAATAAAATCTAAAAAAATAAAAATAAAAATACCTAAACCCTAAGTAAGATAAAATTAAAATAAAATAAAAAAACATAAACTAATATGTAAACCTAAACCTAAACCTAAACCTAAAAAGAAAATAAAATAAAAAATTAAAAACTAAACTAAAATAAATAAATAAAACCTAAAGTAAACTAAAAAATTAAAAAAAACATAAATAAAATAAAAACTAAACCTAAAATAAAAATAAACCTAAAATAAAATAAAATAAAAACTAACTAAAAACTTAAACGTAAAAAAATAAACCTAAAAATAAATAAAAAATAAAACATAAACCCTAAACCTAAAATAAAAATAAAATAAACCTAAACCTAACCTAAAATAAACTAAACTAAAATAAATAAAACCTAAACCTAAACCTAAAATAAATAAAACATAAACCAAACCCTAAACCAAATAAAATAAAATAAACTATAAATAAACCTAAACCAAAAAAAACTTGAAAATAAACCAAAATAAAAACGTAATACCTAATTCTAAAAAAATAAAATAAAACCTAAACCTAAACCTAAAAATAAAAAATAAAACTTAAAACTAAAAAAAAAAATAAAAAAAACTTAACTAAAAAATAAAACTAAACCTAAACCTAAACCTAAAAAATAAACTAAAATAAAAAACTTAAACTAAAAGAAATAAACTAAACTAAATAAAAATAAAAATAAACCTAAATAAAAACAAAAAATAAAATAAAGTAATTAAAAAAAATAAAAAATAAACTAAATAAATCTAAAAGTACCAATTAACATAACTAAGAAAAGTAAAAATAAAATAAAAATAAGAAAACCATAACCCTAAACCTAAACCCTAAACCTAAACCATAAACCCTAAAACCTTAAACCCTAAACCCTAAACCCTAAACCCAAACCCAAACCCTAAACCTCTAAAGAAAACCCAAAACAAAATAAAAAAACCTAAACCAAAATAAAATAAATATAAGAAAATAAAATAAAACATAAACTAAAACCTAAACCTAAACTTAAACCTCCTAAAAAAGAAAATAAAATAAAAATAAAACTAAACTTAAATATAATAAATAAAAACCTAAACTAAACTAAAAAAACCTAAATAAAATAAAAATAAACCTAAAATAAAATAAAAATAATAATTAAAAACTTAAAAATAAAAAATAAACCAAAAAATAAAACCTAAAATAAATAAAAAATAAAACCTAAACCTTAAACTAAAAAAAACCTAAACCTAAATAAAATAAAATAAACCTAAACCTAAACTAAAATAAACTAAACTAAATAAAACCTAAACCTAAAAAAATAAAATAAAAGCCTAAACCTAAACCTAAAAATAAAAAATAAAATCTAAACCTAAAAAATAAATGAAAATAAAATAAACTAAAATAAAATAAATTAACTAAACTAAATAAAAAAATAAACTTAAATAAAAAATAAAATAAACTTAAATAAAGAAATAAACTAAATAAACCTAAACCTAACGGTTTACTTAATTTAAAAAAATACCTAAAACCTATACCCTAAACCCTAAACCCTAAATCCTAAACCATAAACCCTAAACTCTAAAAAACCCTAAACCTTCAACTACCCTAAACCCTAAACCTAAACCCTAAACCCTAAACCTTAAACCCTAAACCCTAAACCCTAAACCCTAAGCCCCAACTCTAACCATAAACTCTAAACCATAAACCCTAAACCCTGTACCCTAAATTAACCCTAAACACTAAATGCTAAACCCTAAAAACACTAAACTCTAAATGATAAACTAACCCTAAACCCTAACCTAACCCTAAACCCTAAAACCCTAAACCCTAAAACTTTAAACCATAAACCATAAACCCTAAACCCTGAACCCTACACCCTAAAAACCTAAAAAGCTAAACCTAAACTAAATAAAACCTAAAAATAAAATAAATAAAAACGTAAACCTAATTAAAATAAAATAATAAAATAAAATAAAAACTAAACAAAAACTAAACTTGAACCTAAAAGATAATAAAATAAACTAATAAAAATAAACTAAAATAAAAACTAAACATAAAATAAAAATAAAATAAACCTAAAAAAATAAAATAAATAAAATAAAAACTAAATAAAAACCTAAACCTAAAATATAAATCTTAAAATAAAACTTAAAAATAAATAAAAAATAAAACCTAAACCTAAAATAAAAATAAAATAAACAAAATAAAATTAACTTAAACCTAATCTAAAATAAATAAAACTTAAACCTAATCCTAAAATTAGCTAAACCTAAATCTACACCTAAACTAAATAAAATAAAATAAACTAAAAAATAAACCTAAACCTAAACTAAAAAATAAAACCTAAAAATAAACCTAAAATAAAAACTTAAAACCTAAACCTAAAAAAATAAAATAAGAACCTAAACTTGAACTTAAAAATAAAAATAAAACCTAAACCTAAAAAATAAAATTAAAATAATGCTCAACTAAATAATAATCCTAAAGCTAAAAAATAAACTAAAATAAAAACCTAAACTAAAATAAATAATCCTAAAATAAATAAACTAAACTAAATAAAAATAAAAAATAAACCTAAATAAAAATAGAAAATAAAATAAACTAAAATAAATAATAAAACTAAATAAACCTAAACTTACTAGTTTACTTAATTTTTTTAAAAAAACCATAAACCCTAAATCCTAAACCCTAAACCCTAAACCCTAAAAAACACTAAACCATAATCCCTAACCCAAAACCCAAAACCCTAAAAGCATAAACCCTAAAATCATAGACCTTAAACCCTAAACCCTAACCCTAAACCCTAAATGCTAAACCCCAAACCCTAAACCTAAACCTAAAGTAACTAAATAAATTAAAAAATAAACCTAAAACCTAATAAACCTAAACCCTAAACCCCTACTCTACATGGATGAATAAAGCAAGGTTTATTTAAGATGGATTTTAAAGTTCCATATGGGCAAGCCCCATAGTTAATTCATCCTAAAGAAGGTGAGTTCCTTAGAATACTCTGATTAAAGTAGGTAATTATTCTCCAAATATTTCAAAGATAGACCATTAATAGCTATGTTTAAAAAATCAATCGATAAATCAAAAAAGGAGAGACTTATTATCAAAGCCAATTGGAGATGAATAGGAATGATGATACTAGGAAAGCTAGTAAGCATTCCACCTATCCTATGGTTAGACTTTATATGTTTGAAGTTGAGGAGAATTATATGTTTGAGTTGGAATTTTATTAGAAACCTAGACTTATAATCTCATAACACAGGTTGTGGAAATACAAGAGGTGAGGATTTATACATATAGCCGAGGGAAACATCAACCTTAGATCCTAAATCTAGGAGCTTTAGCGAGGGGGCTAAAGCTCCTCCTGCCTAAATGATAAGATGGTTGATTCGATCTATCACTTATGGAATTGGTCTTTATAAGACAAACGGCTCTAGCTTATCTGTGGTTTTGATTTGTTCTATGCATGGTTATCTATGTCATCACTTGTGTCTTATAAAACTTGGTGTGTTACTTGGCTAATGAAATAAAAAAGAACTATTGAATATGAATTTGTTCTTTATCAAATAAAACCAAAACCCAAAAACTCTCAAATAAAAGCTAAACCCTAAACCTAAAACCTAAACTCTAAATCCTAAACCCTAAACCCTAAAAAACCCTAAACCCTAAACCCTAAACCCTAAACCCTAAAACCTAAACCTAAAACCCTAAACCTAAACTCTAAACCCTAAACCCTAAACCCTAAACCTTAAACTAACCCTAAACCCTAAAAATCTAAAAACCTAAACCTAAACGAAATAAAACCTAAAAATAAAATTAATAAAAAAAACCTAAACTAAAATAAAATACAATTATAAAATAAAATAAAAACATAAACTAAAACCTTAACCTAAACCTAAAAAGAAAATAAAATAAAAAATAAAATTAAACTAAAATAAAAAAATGAAACCTTAAACTAAACTAAAAAAATAAAAAACCTAAATAAAATAAAAAGTAAAACTAAAATAGAAATAAAATAAACCTAAAATAAGATATAATAAATACTAAATAAAAACCTAACCTAAATAATAAATCAAAAAAATAAAACTTAAAAATAAATAAAAAATAAAACCTAATCCCTAAACTAAAAAAAGCCTAAACCTAAAATAAAAATAAAATAAACCTAAACCTAAACTAAAATAAACTAAACCTAAACCTAAACCTAAACTAAATAAAATAAAATAAACTAAAAATAAACCTAAAGCTAAACTAAAAAATAAAACCAAAAAATAAACTAAAATAAAAACATAAAGCCTAAACCTAAAAAAATAAAATAAAACCTAAACCTAAACCTAAAAATAAAAAATAAAACTAAACTAAAAAGTAAACTTAAACCTAAATCTAAATTTAAAACATAAACTAAAATAAAAAACCTAAAGTAAAATAAATAAACCTAAAATAAATTAAATAAATTAGATAAACATAAACCTTCGAGTTTACTTAATTTTAAAAAAATAAACCCTAAATCCTAAACCCTAACCCTAAAACTGAAACTCTAAACCCAAAACTTACAACCCTAAACCCTAAACCCTAAACTCTAAACCCTAAACCCTAAAACCCTAAAACCCTAAACTCTAAACCCTAAACCCTAAACCCTAAAAAACTCTAAATCATAAACCCTAAACTTCCCTTAAACCCAAACCCCTATCCCCCCCAAGCTTTCTCTCATTCTCTAGCAATTTTTGAATCCACCTTGGTGGCATTTCCCCAATTGGGGATTTTTATGGCTTTGGCCTTGGTTTTAACAATTCAAAGGCATGAATACCGCCATTTGTGATGCTTCATCATTGATCATGGCTGTGGTGAGTTCTATTCCTTGGGCTTCACCTCAAATTATGGATGCTTCGGCTAGGGCATCCGAGACTTTGGGGCTTGGCAGCCCTGATGCTGCTTCTTCTACTAAATCTTTTAAGGAAGTGCTCTCTGGTAAGCCTTCTCCCTCTGTTGATTTGGTTAATCTCATTTTGACATCTTTAGAGGTTTGACAATGGTAATGTGCTCTGATGTGGATGTTGAAATGTTGGCCAAATAATTTTTATTTTCTCATATCGATAAATTTGCTTAGCATCGTCCAAATTTGGATAAGATCTGCTCTTTTTTCCATAATCTCAAGCTTGCGGGTGCTTTCTCGATTAGTCTTATTGATCGACGGCATATTCTGATTCAAATTTCTAATAATCTAGATTATTCACATGTTATTTTTAGTCTTTCTTATTTCATCTTTAATTATCAAATACGTTTATTAAAGTGGTTATCTTTATTGACCCCTTTTTGACATTAAGGAAGAATATCCTATTATCCCTGTGGGGTTATATCTTCCTAAAATGCACATTCATTTTGTTACCCATCATATGCTTTTTACTATCTGTGCTTTATTTGGTCAGCCTTTGCAACCCAATAAGGACCAATCTCACCCTTACGTGGCTCAAATCCTCATGGAATTAGACATGACTAAAAAATACCCAAAGGAAGTTTTAATTAGCTCTAAAAAATATGGGTATTCACAAAAGGTTAAATTGGAGAACCTTCTAATTTTTTGTTACCACTATAAAATTTTTGATCATGACAATTCGAAATGTTATAATCTCCAGCCCCACCTAAAAAAAATGAAATCCTCCTAAGGAGAATGTTGTTCCTTCCCATAAGTCGATCCCTATTTATGTTCAGAAATCAGCCTCGGATCTTAAGAATGGTATGAAGGATATTATTGAGGTTGATTCCTTGGATATCGGGGTTAATCCTATTGAACAAGTTTTAGCTCCTACTTATATAGATTGATTGATTTTCAAAATGGGAAGGATGATTTAATTTTTTCCTTCTTTGAATTTGAATATTTCTAATGGAGAATAATAAATTTTAAAGTTATTAAGACGATTCTATTTCCTCTGATTCTATTCTGCATCTATGACTGATCGATGAAAATGAAACTTTTATGAGGATTTAAATGATTTTAGCATGCTAAAAATATTTTTGATTCTGTATTTAACAAATTGTGTTTTAAATGGTTCTAAATCATCAGCCTCTCATTTCTAATGTTAATATTCATGTTAATCCTTCAACTTAATATGGATTTGGAAGATGGTGAACTCTCCAAACACTTGGAGAATTCTACTAAATTTACAAGCATAAATCTTACTGGATGACGATTGGGAAAAGAAAATGGTTTTCAATTTTCAAGAAAAGAAAAAAAAAATGTTAAAATTACTTTCCCAAATTGTCCAAAAATAGATCTATTGTGGCTCTCTCTCTTAATTAACCTTTGCTTAAATTATTTTACTTATGTTTAATTTTCTTGTTTGGAATGTTTGGGGAAGATCTCTCTATTTGTAATGATTAAAATCTTTGTCACATTCATAATATTTATTAACTTATTATTCAAGCCTCTTATTCATGCTAATAATATTAACCATGTTGCTAGAATGATGATCAACAATAAACTTTTCTATAATGTTAGTAATAAGATTTGGTGTTTTGGATAATTTCAGGTTTCTATTATTGATGATTTTCAACAAGTTGTCAATGCTCAAATCTCTATGGTGAATATTGCATTTTGGGCTCTTTTGTTTATGCATCTTATTATAGATCCGTAGAAATCTTCTTTGGGATAATTTGAGGAATTATACCAAAGAACCTTTTGTGGTGATTTTAACACTATTTTATTCTCTTCTAAACAAAGTGGTGGTTGCTCTCCCAATATTCATCCTATGGAAAATTTTTCCAATATGATCCTTGATTGTAATTTGATTGAAATTGGCTTTAAGGGTTTTAATTATACTTGGAAAAACTCTATACTTTGGCAAAGGTTGGACCGGATTCTTTTTAATACTCATCAGTTTACTCAATGGCTGATTTAAGCATAACCTTGTCTAATCATGCTCTTTTTAGTTTCTATTAAAGATACTTCTAATAAATTACATAATTCCATTTAGATTTCAAAACATGTGGATTCAGATATTAATTTTTTTTATGGCTAATAATTGGAAAGCTTTACATCTTGATAATTTGATTATGGGGATGAATAGACTTCTTAAACTCAAAAAACTTATACAAAATTTGGGTTGTGGAACAAACATTATTTTAAAACCTTTTCTTAATATTTTAAGATATGGAAAAATTTGTGATCTTGAAGTCTCATTTATCATATCCTTCTAAGATTAAGGACTTAATTTTCTTTCAAAATATGGAAGAGACTTACTCAAAAAGCTTCTAAAAATTGGTGATAGAATACTAGGTATTTCCATGCTTTATAATAAGAAGAGAGATTTAAATAATATTTAACAAATTAAAGATAACAATGGTGTTTGGATTATGGAGAATAATGATGTTAAGGAATCTATTAATTAGTTTAGAAATATGCATAAGAGTTGCTCTTATGAAGCTATTTCTAAATTGCATTTGATGTATTATTACATGATGATAAAGATTTGCACCATCTAAGATAAAATTTTAAAGTCTCTTAATAGCTTGAATATAGATTTCCTTGAGGAATCACTACTCATTTTTAAAATGTTGGTTTATCATTAAAATTTGATTGAGGTAGTTTTTTAATGGTAATTTCCTAGATATGGTATTTCTATTATTCTCATACCTAAAAGATAATCCAAACTATTGGAGTGATTTTAGACCTATGGTCTTTGCACTTCATCAATAAGTTGATTTCCAAAATGCTAGTCCTTTACTTAATAAAATTCTCAACCAAACTAGTTTTCATAGAGGTAGATCTTTCGATAATATTTTACTAGCCCAAGAAATAATGATCTTGATGCCAAGATTATGGTCACTTTTCAAATTAGATATTACCAAAGACTTTGATAACCTTTCTTGGGACTTTCTTTCCATATTCTAAATTTATTTGGTTTTGATAAATTTATTTTTCTTTAAAAATTGTAATTCTAGTTTTGATTTTTCTTAATGAAGCCTTATTCTTTCACTCTTCACATGGCTTAAGATAAGGATCCATTATCTCTGTTTTATTTATTATTGTTGGTTAGTACCTATCTAGCAATGATTTATTCTTCTTTAACAATCCAAATTACATAATTCTGGTCTTCCTATTTCCCACTGCTTGTAGATGATTTCTTATCTTGAATGCTTTATTCATTAAGCATCTCAAGTATTTTCTAAACTTTGGAGAAAGTGGCCTTTCTATTAATGGTAACAAAAGCTATTTGATCACTTCCTCTCATATCTCCAACTAAAATAAATCAAATTCTTATATCACTAATTTTAAGCATCAACACTTACCTAAATTATGCTTTGCTAAAATGATCCCATATATTTTTGATGAGTTAATTTATTTAAATAAAATTTCCATTTTCCATTTACTTTCTTTTGATGTTTGTCAAAAAAATTATCAAGTGAAAGGTCATATAAAAGTTTTAATTGTGATTTTCCTGGTTCATCCGAATGGATATAAATGATGCTAAATATAATGGCACTCATATGAACCACAAAAGGATTCTAGCTATAACTAAAGAAAAAAAATGCATGCTCTGTTTCATGTTAATTTTATTAGTCACATTCATTTTAGAGGCTATAAATTTGTGGCTAAAAAATTGGGTATCATTTTACTTGACTTGAACCCATATAAAGGTGCTAGGATAATCCGTTGGATCAAACCTAACAATAACTTGATCAAAGTGAATACTGATGGTTCTGTAGCTTCCAATAAATATGGTTGTGGTGGTATCCTTAGGGATTCTAAAGGTACTTGTCATTTTGCTTTTCCTATCCTCTCAAAGCTTTGTTATTTTATTAAGCTTATATGTTAATAAAGCGATTGAAACTTGTTTAAATAGAGGTTTTCTCAACATCTAGATTGAAGTTGATTCTCTATTGCTTCTATACATGTTTAATTCCAATAGAAATGGGAATCGAATTATTTTATTTCCTTAATCATACAAAAATCTTATTTCTCAAGTTTATTTTAAAATTTCCCACATCTTTCATGAAGGTAATGCTTGTGATGATTTCTTTGCTAATTTAGGTGCCAACTTAACTGAGTTCACTTTATTTGACAACCAAACATTGCCTAAACTATAAAGAGGCTTGGTTAATCTGGATAATACTGGATTGCCTTATCTTAGATTATAATTTCTTAGCTTGGGTTCTTTTGTGTTGGTTTTTTATGAGCCTTTACTTTTGTTTTCCCTTTGTTAAACCCTCTTTGGGTTGTGGTTATTTGCTTATTGTCACTCTTTGGCCGAAGCTGGTTGTTACTTTTGACCTTTTACTTTTGGGTTGGCCTAGTGTTTACTCCCTGTTGGTTATTATCATTGCAACCTCGGTTGATTTGTTTTTCCCTGGTGGTCACTGCTTGGACCACATTTTTTCCTTGGCTATTTTGATAACCTCTTATTAGGTTTTGTCTACTATTGGTTTTCCTCTTGTATGGGTTTTACCTCATTAATTGCTCACTTACTTGTTTTGGATCTCTGTGGTTGGATGGGTGGTTTTTTTGTGTTGGTTAGGTTGGCTAGTTGGTTGTTTTGGCTATCTTTTCCTTTCTATTGGTGACACATCCGGATCCTGGGGACTATTGGTGGTTTAGCTCTAGGTTCATTTTAGAATGGTGGAGGTTTTGTTTGGCTATTACTTTCTTCATCTTATGACGGGCCTTAGTAGTCGGTTTGTTGATTCTATTTTATTCTTTTTTGGTTTTGGTTTTGTCCTCCCTATTTTAGCCTTCCTCCTTGGCTATTAGTTACTTTGGGTTTGGTTATTATTCTAGGTTGGCTAGTTGAGGCTTTTGGTGGTTATTACTTTCTTGGCTATCTTGGGTGTTTTGGCTTGACTGATGCCCCCTTTACATTTACTTGGGTTTTCTAGCTATGGTGTTTTGCTAGTTTTTTACTTTACTTGCTAATGGGGATCTTTCCTTTGTTTTACTAATGATTGTTCTCCACCTTATGGATGTTTTTTTTTTACTTTGGTGGGAGGACTTTAGTTATTCTAGGAATCTTAGTTGGCTTTCTCTTTATTAGTTATTTTTCTTCTTCTTCTTGGCCAATTTGTTACAGCCTTTTGGTCCTAAACCTTTGTTGATCCTTCTAAATTTGGATTTTTGGTTTCTGGTGGTTGGTGGCTGCCATTGGCTTCCTTCTGTGTGTGTTGGTCTTGGTTGTTGGCTTGTTCATGTATGCTAGTGGTGGTTTTTATAGTGTTGTTGCTTGGTTCCATTAGCTTGGCCAATGATATTGTAATAACTTCTGGGTTGCTAGCTTTATGTGATTGGCCTATTGTGGGTTTTAGTTGGTGGGTTTCCTGCTTAATGTCTACTAGCTAGTTGTTTTGTTTGTTTGTTTAGTGCATGACTGCATCACTATGAACTACTTGCCTTGGATGGTAGGTATCGGTATGTCGGCTTTGATGGCTTTGATGTCACTCACCAGCTCTCTTTGGTTGCTAGCTTTACATATGATTAAAACCCTTCTTATGAAGTTTGGATGCTCATATGTATTGTTGCCCCTTGAGATGATCTTAACTGAAGCTGAGCCTTTTCATTCTCACTCTCTCCTTTTGCTATCTTTATCCTTATCCTTTTAGCTATGACTTTTTTCTTGGTAGAGTTTTTTGCAGAATTCTTTCATAGGTTGGAACTCTACCGAAGGCCTGGCTATTTATCAGTCATCCCTACTATTGTTGTTGTGGAGCTTGCTTATTTTGCTTTATTAAAAGAATCATGAACTGTTGCTGACTCAACCTTTTTCTACTTTCATGCTTTGTTTTGTTTTACTCTGTCATTTTGTTCTCATGCTTTATAGTTGTTGTTTTTGCCTATTTTTTCTTCTACTAATGTACTTAGATGAGCTCTTTAGGTTTCTTGTAGCTCTATGACCGATAAAATTCTGAGCTTTACCCCTTTTAAGGACATTGTATTTTTTCCTTTTATGGAAATAAAATTCTAACTTTTTTCAAAAAAAAAAACAAAACAAAATAAAACCCTAAACCTTAAACTCTAAACACTAAACCCTAAACTCTAATGCTGGCCCTAAACCTTAAACCCTAAACCCTAAAACCCTAAACCCTAAATCCCTAAACTTAAAAACCCTAAACCCTAAACCTAAAACCCTAAGCTAACCCTAAACCCTTAATATTAAACCCTAAACCCTAAAGCCTAAACATTAAACCCTAAACCCTAAACCCTAAAATCTACACTAAACCCTAAACCCTAACCCTAACCCTAAACCCTAAACCCTAAACCCTAAAACCCTAAACCCTAGACCCTAAACCCTAAACCTAAACCCTAAACCCTAAAAACCCTAAACCTTAAACCTTAAACCATAAACCCTAAACTAATCCTACACTTTAAGCTAACCCTAAATCCTAAACCCTAAACCCTAAACCCTTAAATTTCTAAACCCTAAAGCCTAAACAATAAACCCTAAACCCTATACCCTAATCCTAAACCCTATCCCCTAAAATCCTTAACCCTAAATTAAACCCTAAACCAAAAAACTTAAACTTGAACTAAATAAAACATAAAAATAAAATATAAAATATAAAATAATATGAAAACCAAAACTAAAACTTAAACTTAAACCTAAAAATAAAATAAAATAACTTAATAAAAATAAACTAAAATAAAATAAATAAAAACCTAAACTAAACTAAAAAATAAAATAAACCTAAGAATAAAAAACCTAAATAAAAATAAAATAAAATAAAATAAAAACTAAATATAAACCTAAACCTAAAAAATAAACATAAAAATAAATAAAAAATAAAGCCTAAACCCTAAAACCTAATAAACCTACACCTAAACCTAAACCTTAAGAATGGGCAGAACCTTCACAGAACATCACCAACCGTTCGCCTAGATCAAGTGGTGGAGGAAAAGGGAGGGTTATGCATGAAGGGTGCGGGATCTTGAGGTGCTTGTGGATATGGATGGTTGGAGCTGGTGGCTAAGCATGAAGAAGCAGAGGTTACAGCCATGGTGGTGGCGAAGGGAGAGATGGGGGATATGATGGTGGATCCCACTACTCGAGAGGCCGGGGTGGTTCTGATGGGAATTGGAGAAACTGAAGAACAACAGATCTGATCTGCTGCTTATGGAACTATGTCTTTATACTAGAGATGGTTCTAGTTATCTAGGGTTTTTTATTTGTTCTATGTGTGCTTATTTTTTATCTATGTCATCGCTTGTGTCCTTAAAAACTTGAGGTGTTACTTGGTTGATAAAATCAAAAAGATGAAATATTGAATATGAATTTATTCTCTATTAAAAAAAAATCAAAACCCTGAACCCTAAAAATCCTAAACCCTAAACCCTAAACCCTAAACCCTATACCCTAAATGCTAAACCCTAAACTGTAAACCCCCAACCCTAAACTAACACTAAACTTTAAACCCTAAACCCTAAACCATATAAAGCTAAAAACCTAAACATAAACTAAA
Organism: Cymbidium sinense; assembly: GCA_021442155.1. NCBI lineage: Eukaryota > Viridiplantae > Streptophyta > Magnoliopsida > Asparagales > Orchidaceae > Cymbidium > Cymbidium sinense. Next base: position 104,690,215 of record CM038214.1, on the reverse strand, counting down.
TAAAAAACCAAAACAAGAAAAAAATTAAAAACTAAAATAAAATAAAAACATAAACTAAAGCTTAAACCAAACCTAAACCTAAAAAAAAATACAAAATAAAAACTAAACAAAAATAAAATAAATAAAAACCTAAACTAAATTAAAAAAATTAAAAATAAAATAAAATAAAAATAAAATAAAATAAAAACAAAATAAAAACCTTAACCTAAAAATAAACCTAAAAATAAATAAATAATAAAACTTAAACCCTAAACTAAAAAAAACTAAACCTAAAATAAAAATAAAATAAAAATAAAGCTAGTTAAAGAAACTAAATTAAAATAAATAAAACCCAAACCTAAACCTAAAATAAACTAAACCAAAACCTTAACCTAAACTAAATAAAATAAAATAAATTAAAAATAAACCTAAACCTAAACTAAAAGTAAAACCTAAAATAAAACCTAAAATAATAAAATAAAAACCTAACCCTAAACCTAAAGATCAAAAATAAATTCTAACCTAAAAAAAAAAATAAAAGCAAAAATAAACTAAAAAATAAACATAAACTTAAACGTAAATCTAAAAAATAAACTAAAATAAAAAACCTAATCTAAAATAAATAAATCTAAAATAAATAAAATAAACTAAATTAAAAATAAAAATGAACCTAAATCAAAATAATAAATAAACTAAACTAAAATAAATAAAAAATAAACTAAATGAACTTGAACCAGCTAGTTTCCTTAATTTTAGAAAAATAATAAAATAATAAAAAACCCTAACCCTAAATCCTAAACCCTAAACCCTAAACCCTAAACTCTAAAACCCTAAACCCTAAGCCCTAACCTCTAATCCCTAAACCATAAACCCTAAAAAACCCTAAACCCTAACCCCTAAACCCTAAACCCTAAACATTATCCCCAACCCTAAACCCAAAACCCTTAACCTTAAACTCTATAAACCTAAAAACCTAAAAACCTAAACCTAAATTAAATAAAACATAAAAATAAAATAAACAAATAAACTTAAATCTAAATAAAATAAAAACCTAAAACTAAACCTCAACCTAAACTAAAAAATAAAATAAAATAAAAAATAAAATAAATAAAAAGCTAATCTAAACTAAAAAATAAAACAAATCTGAAAATAAAAACCTAAATAAAATAAAACCTTAATGTAAAATAAAAATAAAATAAACCTAAAATAAAATAAAATAAAAACTAAATAAAAACTTAAACTTAAAAAATAAATCTACAAATAAAATGTAAACATAAATAAAAAATAAAACCTAAACCCTAAACTAAATAAAAACCTAAACCTAAAATAAAAAAAATAAAATAAACCTAAATGTATACTAAAATAAACTAAACTAAAATAAATAAAACATAAACCTAAACCTAGAAAAAAATAAAACCTAAACCTAAAAAAAGAAAATAAAAGTAAAACTAAAAATAAAAGATAAACTTAAACCTAAACCTAAACATAAAAAATAAACTAAATGAAAAAACCTAAACTAAATTAAATAAACTTAAAATAGATAAACTAAACTAAATAAAAGTAAAAAATATATCTAAATAAAATAAACTAAATTAACTAAAAAACCTAAACATATCTGTTTACTTTATTTTTTTAAAAATAAAACCTTAAACCCTAAACCCTAAACACTAAACTCTAAAACAAACCTTAAAACCAAAACTTTAAACCTACCTAAACCCTAAATCCTAAACCCTAAACCCTAAATCCTAAAAAATATAAACCAAAAATAAAATAAATTAAAAACAAAATAAAAACCTAAACCTAAATAATAAACCTAAAATAAAACCTTAAAATAAAAAATAAATAAAACCTAAACCTTGAACTAAAAAAAACCTAAACCTATACTAAAATAAAAAAAATCTAAACCTTAACCTAAAATAAACTAAACCTAAACTCTAAACTAAATAAAATAAAATAAACTAAAAATAAACCTAAACCTAAACTAAAAAATAAAACCTAAAAATAAACCTAAAACCTAAACCAAAGAAAATAAAATAATAATCTAAACCTAAACTTAAAAATAAAATAAAATAAAAATAAAAACTAAACTAAAATAAAATAAAATAAAAATAAAAACTAAACTAAAATAAAATAAATAAAAATTTAAACTAAACTAAAAAATAAAATAAGCCTAAAAAATAATAAAAAAAAACTAAATAAAATAAAAACTAAACCTAATATAAAAATAAATTAAACCTAAAATAAAGTAAAATGAAAACTAAATAAAAACCTAAACCTAATAAATAAATATAAAAATAAAACCAAAAAATAAGAAATAAAAAATAAACCCAAAACTTAAAAAAAAACTTAAATTAAAATAAAAATAAAATAAACCTAAACCTAAACTAAAATAAACTAAACTAAAATAAATAAAATCTAGACCTAAACCTAAATTAAAATAAATAAAATAAAATAAACTAAAAATAAACCTAAACCTAAACTAAAAAATAAAACTTAAAAATAAAACTAAAATAAAAATTTAGAACCTAAACATAAAAAATAAAATAAAAACCTAAACATAAACCTAAAAATAAAAAATAAAACCTAATCCTAAAAAATAAAATAAAAATAAAATTAAACTAAAAAAATGAACATAAACCTAAACCTAAACCAAAAAAGCTAAAATAAAATAAAAAACATAAACTAAAATAAATAAACCTAAAATAAAAAAACTAAACCAAATAAAAATAAAAAATAAACCAAAATAAAAATAAAATAAACTAAAATAAATTAAAAATAAACTAAATAAACCTAGGCATACCTGTTTACTTAATTAAAAAAATCCTAAACCCTAAAACTAACCCTAAACCCTAAAACCTTAAACCCTAAACCTTAAATCCTAAATAAAAAATAAAAATAAAAAAACCCTAACCCTAAACCTAAACACCAAAACTAACCCTAAACCCTAAACCTACAACCCTAAACCCTAAACCCATAACCCTAAACCCTAAAACCCTAAAATGTAAATCCTAAACCCTAAACCTTGAACCCTAAAACCTACAACCCTAAACCATAAACCCTAAGAACCTAAAAACCTAAAAAAAAACCTAAACCTAAACTAAATAAAACATAAAAAAAATTAAATAAATAAATGTAAACCTAAATAAAATAAAAAAATAAACTAAAACCTAAACCTAAACCTAAAAATAAAATAAAATAAAAATTAAAAAAAAATAAAATAAAATAAATAAAACTAAACAAAATTAAAAAATAAAATAAACCTAAAAAAGAAAAACCTAAATAAAATAAAACCTAAATGAAAAATAAAAATAAATTAAACCTAAAATAAAAAATTAAGAACTAAATAAAAACCTAAACCTAAAAAATAAACCTAAAAGTAAAACCTAAACGCTAAACTAAAAAAAAATTCTAAACCTAAAATAAACATAAACCTAAACTAAAATAAACTAAACTAAAATTAATAAAACTTTAAATAAACTAAACCTAAACCCTAAACTAAATAAAATAAAATAAACTAAAAATAAACTTAAAGCTAAACTAAAAAGTAAAACCTAAAAATAAACCTAACATAAAAACCTAAAACTTAAACGTGAAAAATAAAACAAAACTAAAACTCAACTAAAAAATAAACATAAACCTAAACCTTAACCCAAAAAATAAACTGAAATAAAATACTTAAAATAAAATAAATAAACCTAAAATAAATAAACTAAACTAAATAAAAACAAAACATAAACATGAATAAAAATATAAAATAAAATAAACTAAAATAAATAAAAAATAAACTAAATAAACCAAAACCTACCGGTTTACTTAATTTAAAAAAAAATCCTAAACCCTAAACCCTAAAACCAAAAACTCTAAACACTAAACTAAAACTTAAACCTAAACCTGAACCTGAACCTGAACTCAAACCTAAACCCAAACCAATTCAAATTGTTTGAGCATCTTCTCTCTCCTCCATTTTTTTGGTTGTTCTGGCAAATTCCATTTCCTGTGTGGAGGCACGTCTCCTTTGTGGCTTTTCCTGTGTACATTTCGGCTAGGGATTACATTTTGACGGATTTGCTCAGCTTTCGGCTTCTCCTAGTATGTGTCACGGTTGACCATGGCTGCGGTTTCTTCTTCCCCGTGGGAAAATTTTGAGATTTCTGCTGCTCCCACTAAGGTTTCTGACTCCTTGGGGGTCTCTGATTAAATCCATCACTAACTTTGAAATCTTTCAAGGATGTTCTTGGTAAGGCCAATTATGCTAGTGAGTCTCTCGAGCTTATCTCTACCTCCTTCTGGGGTGTACCCACGATATGTGTTCTGATTCGATTATGTAAAGGCTTGTGAAACCTTTTATATTCACGTTGGTGGGTAAATTTGCTTTGTGTTGTCCTACTTTGGAGAATATTCGATCATTTTTGCATAGCTTGAAAATCTCTAGTATCTTTTTTCAGATTGATTGATTCCCATCATGTCTTGATTCAACTTTCAAATGACTTAGATTATTCTCGAGTTCTCTCTTGATGCTCATTTTTTGTTTTCATTTGTCGATGCGATTGTTGAAATGGATGCCCCATTTTGATAATAAGGAGGAATATCTTATTGTTCTGGTTTGGATCACTCTTCTTAATTTGTGTGTCCATTTCATTAATCATGAGTTTCTTTTTGCTATGGGTTTGGTGTTCATTCATCCTCCTCAAGTTGATCTGACGACTGCTTCTAATACCCGTCCATATGTTGCTCGGATTCTAGTCGAGTTGGATATAACTAAAAAATTTCCAAAGGAAATTTGGCTAGATCATAAAAAATGGATATTTGGATTTTGAGAATTTTCCTATTTTTTTGTTCCCATTGCAAAATTCGTGGCCATGGAGTTTAAGATTGCTTTATGGTTCATCCTCACCTTAAGAAACCCAAACCCATTCATAATAAATAGGATCCTAATCTTAAGGCGCCCTCAATTAAACCATAAAAAGTTGTTCTAGTTAAATAACTCTTTACCTGAAGCCGAGGGTCATTGCCTTGATCCTCCCACTACTCCTTCGGACAATGTTGTGGTTCTTAAGCACGATCATTTTGGATGTCAATCATGGTAATAAGGATGCATTACCTTGTAATGGGCCTATACATTTGAATCCCACTAATATTGGTAATAATACAATAATATGATTTTGAAACTTATGGATGATGATTCTATCTCAAATAATTCCATTCCTGCTTCTATGCCACCTTTAATTGAAGAAAATGTGATCCTTGATGAGGGCTTGAATGGTGAGCAAACTAAGGATAAAGTTTCTAATCCTGATTGGTCACCTATGCTTTAAATGGTTCTAATCCTTCTCTTGTTTCTTCATCTAATTTTAAACTGATTTCAAATATGATACTTCAACATAATAATGATTTGGAAGAAGGTGAAGTGGCCTGCAATGATGGTTTAAATGCGCATCCTTATTCCAAACATACCCTTGTATAATCTCTATCAGAAGGTGATGTTGTGAATATGACTAATAAATTTCAAATAGTTTTCAGAAAGAAAAAAGTAAAACTCTTAAAACTAAATTTCCAAACTTTGCCAGAGTTACTAGATTTGGCTCTTATGCCCAAAAATAAATGGTTTCTTTCATAATTTGGAATGTGAGAGGGATTGGAACCCTCTCTGTTAGAAATAGAATTAAAAATTTAGTTATTCTCATAACATTTCCTTTTGGCTATTTTGGAACCTTTTATTCTTCCTTCATTTCTTTTGTTGTGAGAATGATTGGTTTTGCTTAATTTTTTTGCTAACTCGAGCAATAAAATTTGGATTTTTTAAAATAGTCCCTATGTTCTATAGGTTTTGGATGATTTATCCCAAGTTATGTTAAGATTACTTATGATAATTGGTGTGTTTTGGCACATTTTTGTATGCTTCTTGTAATAAAAATGGTAGAGCTTCTTTGGAAGGATCTTTATTAGTTTTCTTCTTTGCTCTTGATGCTTTTGTGGTAGGGACTTTAATACTATCTCTTCTTCCTCTAAATGGGTTGGTGGTAATGCTCCGACATAATACTAAATATGGATCTCTGATGGTGATCATAATACTAAATATTTTCATGCCATGGTTAAAAAGAAAAAGGCTATAAAATTCATTCACAAAATGAAAATTAATGATGGAGTTTGGTGTTATAAAAGGAGCTTCCTTCATTTGTTTCTTTTTATAAAGAACTTGAATAAAAATGTTGCTTATGGTGATATTTCTTGATGAGTTATTCTTAATCTTATTATGATGATGATAACATTATACTTCATCCTTATAAGTCTAAAATTAGATACTTTGTAGGAATGAATAAAGACTTTGTGGTAGTCACGATGGTTCTACCCTCTTTTTCAAAAAAATGTTGGATTATCATTAAAGAGGACTTAGTTAAAATATTCTTGATTTCTTTAAGGGTACTACTCTTCCCAAATATTTTCTAGCACCTATGTTTTAATTTTTTAAAAGACAATCTAAAGTTTGGAGTGATTTTAGGCGATTAGCCTTTGGCTTTTTTAAATAAACTTATTCTAAGATTTTGGAGCTTGAGTATCTTGCTTAAAATTATCTCCCTAATCAAACCGATTTTGTTAAAGGGAATCCATTTACGATAATGTTTTTAGCCCAAGATGATTCATGATTTAAATGCCAATGTTCAGATGGTGAAACCTATTTTTAAGCTTGACATTTCCAAAGCTTATGATAATATTGGTTGGGTTTTCCTATATAAAATTTTGGCTTTATTTGGATTCTAAAATTTATTTCTTTATTAAGAATGGATTGAGAATTCTTGGTTTTCTTTGCTCCTCAATGGTGAAGTGCATGGTTTCTTCTCTTCTTAATCAGGCAAGGGACCCTCTCTCTCAGCCCTTTTCATTATTGCTATGGAATATCTTTCTAGATGTATTCAAGATGTTTGGTAGAATTTCATGTACTACAACCATTGGTGGGTTTCCCATTTCTCACCTTAGTTTTTTTGAAGATTTCATTATATTTTGCAATGCCTCTACTCTTTATATTAAAATATTGTGTAAGTTTTTTACTATTTTTGGTGAAGTGGCTTGAATATTAATCTTGATAAAAGTTGTATTATTACTAGCTCTTCTATTTCCTTATCTAAGATCAATCTTTGTCACAAGAATATTATGGGTTTTTCAAATTCTCCTGTTAAGTATTTGGGGACTCCCATTTAGAGGAACGAAAAGATCTTCTTTATTTGATGAAGTTATTCATAAAATAAATGAAAAACCTCCTCTTGGAGATTCATTTACTTTCCTTTGGTGCTAGACTTATCTAATCAAAGTACCCTTTGCTCTTTTCTTTTCTTATTACTATTGTTCTACCTCATTATTGAAAGGATCAATAGATTCTTTAATTAATTTTTTTGGGGATCTAACTCTTCTATCAAAAGATTACATTGGGCTAGTTGGCAAAACTACATGGTCCTAATAATGAAGGTGGTTTGGGTTGCAAAACTTTAGAGGATTTTATCAACTATTTTTCCTATAAAATGTGGTGGAATTTTTTAGAAAAAGAGTTACATCAAAGTTTATGCATGCTAATATTATCGGGGAAAACATCCCTCATTTGTGCTTTCAAATCTAGGGATTCTCCTTGTGGAAGACTTTGTAGTATCAAATGGAATAGAACTTAATTTCTTAGGGTGTCAATTCTAGTTCCTCTTTCTTTTGGAAAGAATTATTTGGGCTCAATTGATTCCTATTCAATACTCATTCCCTGTGATGCAGATTAATTAGTTAATTACTCATAATAAGTGGGATGTGGATCAATTGAATATCCTTGTCCCTAATGTGATCATTGACAAAATCCTTAAAATTTGTCCTTTCCTAATGAACCCACCAAATTTGCTTTCAATTCATCTTCTAGAGATTTTTACTTTTAAGGATGTTTGGAATTTCATCATATTTAAATATCAAGAGTCCTTGATTTTTTTTGAAATATGGAATATTAGTGTCCCTACTTTGTTCTAACTTTGACATTACAAGCATTATATCCCTATGGATGAAAAAAAAAAGGTTCCATCTCGCCTCTCTAAATGTCAATGTTGCTATCACATTGAAAGTGTGGATCATGTTTTTGTGAATGGCCCTATTTCTACTAAAATGTGGAATTGGTTTGATAACATTTTTATTACTTTCCATTTTAATGGTTCATTTTCTATTATGCAACTTCTTGAAGCATGTTTCTCCCATACTTCTAAGGGCCATGTTAAAATTGTTTTAGCTATTACTATTCTTTGGTATATTTGGATGGATAGAAATGATGCTAAGCATCATAATATTCCTATGAATTATCATTGTATTATTACTAGAGCCAAATATAAAATTTTGTCTCTTTTCAAAGCTAATCCTCTTACTCACTCTAGTTTTAAAGGGTGCAAGTGGCCTTGAATTTTGGGATTATCCTTCCTCCGGTAATGTCTCTCCTACCCAGAAAATTATATACTAGATCAAACCTAATTATCACTACATTAAGGTAAACACTGATTGCTCAGTTTCTAAAGGTTATTATGGCTGTGGTGGGATTTTGAGAGATTATAGTGGCATGGTTATCTCTACTTTTGATGCCCCTTTAGAGCTTTGTTATGTGTTATTTCTTGAGCTCAAAGGCTTTCATCATGGCATTTCTATTTGTTTACAACAAGTTTTTCATAAGATCTAGTTTGAAGTTGATGCTCTCCTTCTTTTAGATTTACTCAAACTTGATGCTCATGGTAATGCTGAAGTGTATTATTTTCTTAATCTTACTAAGTGGCTTCTTGCTAACCTAGATTTTCAAATTTGTTATATTTATAGGGAAGCCAACTGTTGTGCTGACTTTCTTGCCAATTTGGGGGCCAAGTCTTCTTCTTTGCATATGTTTTCTAATGATGACATCCCTTTCCCATTAAGGGGTCTTGTGAATCTTGATAAAATTGGTTTGCCTTATGTTAGAAGTTTTTAGCCTTTTTTCCTCCTGTGGGGCTTTGTCTTTCCCCTTATTATTGTTTTTGAATATTTTTGGTTTTCTCTTTTGTAGATTTGGTCTTGATTTTTTTCTTCTCATCAACCTACTTTTATTTTCCAGTTTCGTTTCTTCCCATTCTTTGGATGGGTTGGGGTTGTCTTTCAATTTTTTGGATTTTTGTTGTTATATTTATTTTCAAGTTTGTTTTATCTCCCAACCTGGTAGAGGTGTTTACAGCAGGTGGAGGCTATTGGATTTTTCTTGTCTTCTAGTTGGTGTGGTTCTCTTTATTGGTAGGTTCTCTCTGCAGCCTTTTTTATTTGCTCTAGATTTTATGGTTGGCTTTTTTCTAGTGTTGCCTGACTGTAGGTTTTTCCCTTTCTAGGTGTTGCTCATGCTATTTTTATGACCTTCCTGTTGTGGCTGGTTGTTTTGTCACCTTGTTGTTTACTGATCAGGATGGTTTTTCTAGTTGATTTTTGTTGTCCTTTCTCTCTTGGTTTTGCTCCTACTAAGAGGAGTTGTGACATTGAGGGCTCTTCATTTTTTTGGTTATAGCTTGGAGAACTATTTTCTATATCTATCCTTTCTTTAGTGTTGTTACGGATGAGTGTAAGGTTGGATGCTTACGGATTATTATATCCTCGAATATTGGGTGTGCCTTCTATATCTTGAGGTTCTATTTTTAATTTGTGTTATGAACTGGAAGGCTGCAAACTAGTGGTTGGATGTTTTTAAGACTTGGCTGATGATGACTCTATTGGAGTTCTTATTTGCGGCTGTCTTTGGTTCTTGGATTATTTGTGATCCTAAAGGGCTCTTACTTTTTCCATTTTTGGCTGCTGTATCTACTCCTGTCCTTGGATTTGCATTGGTGGCTGCTGTCTATGGCTTTCCCTTAGGATTTTTTCAATGTTTGTGACTGGATGACTCTTTCTATCTTTCATCCTGATGGTTCTAAGTCTATTGATTTGAATCCTTGGCGATCTTGGTGGCTTGCAGGGTGGACTACCTTGCTGGCTTCTTGGATTGGGTGCTCTAACTGGCTAGATTGGTCAAAAGAGTATTTACTTTGTTATAATTTTCCTGACCATTTTGAGTCTATGTTTGGAACCGGCTACTTACTTTCCCATTCTTCTCTTCTAGTTTCTACCTACTTGGATTTTCATTTCTGAATTGTGGGTGAACCTCTTCCCTTTCCTGTTTTGATGGTTTCTTTGCTTCCTAACAATCTTGATGTTAGCCATACTATTCCTCTAGTTAGTATTGTTTTTGGTTATTTACATGTTCATTTAATGAATGACCTTATCAACTATGGTCCTCTTTTTACCTTTGTTTGGTCTCTATTTATTCATTTTCCCATGTTGTGGTTTGCTCTAGCAACCTGTGTTAGCAATTCTTAGTGGTGGCTTTGTTAATGCTCCCTCATCTAATGCTTTCATGGGTTACCTTCTTATCTTTGTTGAGTTTATATCTAACCTTAGCTAACCCTAAACCCGAAACCCTAAAACCCTAAACCCTAAACTCTAAACTAACCCCTAAACCCTAAACCCTAAACCCTAAATCCTAAACACTAAACCCTAAACCCTAAAATTAACCCTAAACCCTAAACCCTAAAAAACCCTAACCCCAAACCCTAAACATAAACCTAAAGTAACTAAAAAAATTAAAAGATAAACCTAAATCATAAAACATAATAAACCTAAACCTAAACCTAAACCCTAAGAATGGGAAGAACCTTGATGGCATGAACATCACCGTCAACTAGGCTCAGTCTAAATCTAGTGCTGCAGGCAGTTATCATAGGGGTGGCAGGGGATCAGGAGGTGCTGGTGGATATGGAGGTGGTGTTCAGAGTGGTGGTGGTTATGAAGGCAGGAGGAGCTACGAAGGTAACAGCCATGGTGGTGGCGGAGGGAGAGATCGAGGATATGATGGTGGATCCCGCTACACGAGAGGTCAGGGTGGTTCTCATGGTCACTAGAGAAACTGAAGAACGGCCGATCCGATCTACTACTTATGAAACTATGTCTTTATAGTAGAGATGGTTCTAGTTATCTAGGGTTTTTGATTTGTTGTATGCATGCTCATTTTTTATCTATGTCGTTGCTTGTGTCTTAGAAAACTTGGTGTGATACTTGGTTGATGAAATCAAAAGAGGAAATGTTGACTCTGAATTTGTTGTCTGTTAAAAAAAACCAAAACCTAAACCCTAAACTAAAACAATCGTAAACTTAAAATATAAACCCAACCCTAAACTCCTAAACCCTAAACCTAAAACCCTTAACCCAAACCTAAACCTAAAACTAACCCAAACCACAACCCTAAACCCTAAACCATAAACCTAAACCCTAAACCCTAAACCTAAACCCTAAACCCAACTCTAAATCCTAAACCCTAAAACCTAAACCTAAAAAAAATCCCTAAACTAAACCTAAACCCAAAAGCTAAATACAAAACTAAACTAAAATGACTTAAAAGAAAAAACCTAAACTCCTAAAAAACCAAACTCTACTAACTTGGACCCTGGTAAACTACCTTACCAAAAAAAAAACTAAATCTATAAAGATAAAAACCCTGGGAAACTCCTAAACTGACCCTCCCAAACCTAAACACCCTAAACTGAGCCATACACTGGGCCACTGGGCTAAACCCTAAATACCCTACCCCAACCTACTCCCAGCCCCACCCCAGGCTAAACCCTAAACCTAAATTCTCTAACATAAATAAATAAAAATAAAATAAATAAACACCTAAAGATAATAAAATAAAACCTAATTAAAACTAAAAAAATAAAATAAAATAAAATAAAACTAAACTAAAATAAATTAAATAAAAACTAAACTATTAAAATAAAATAAACATAAAATAAATAAAACTAACTAAAGAAAAAATTAAATAAAATTAAAATAAATTAAATTAAAAACTAAATAAAAACCTAAACCTAAAAAATAAATTAATAAATTAATAAAAAATAAAATATAAACCCTAAAATAAAAAACAACCTAAACCTAAAATAAAAATAATAAAATAAACATATTCCTAAACTAAAATAAATAAAGCCTAAGCCTAAATTTATTATAAATGAAACCTAAACCTAAATTAAATAAAATAAACATAAACCTAAATTGAAAATAAAACCTATAATAAAACCTAAAACCTTAACTAAAAAAAAAAAATTAAAACCTAAACCTAAAAAATAAAAATAAAACCTCCACCTTAAAAAATAAAATAAAAATAAACTCAAAATGAACATAAACCTAAATCTAAACCTAAAAATAAACTAAAATAAAACCTAAACTAAAATAAATAAAACTAAAATAAATAAAAAATTAAATAAATAAAAATAAACCTAAATAAAATAAAATAAATTAAACTTAAATAAATAAAATAAACTAAATAAGCTAAATCTACCTTAATTAAAAAACCACGGATTATAAACCCTAAACCCTAAACCCTAAACCCTAAACTGTAAACCCTAAACTCTAACCCTAAACCTTAAAAGTATAAACCATAAAACCTTAAACCCCAAACTATAAACCCAAAACTTAAACCCTAAACCCTAAACCCCAAACCCTAAACAATAAACCTTAAAAAACCCTAAACCCTAAACCCTAATTCTAAACCCTAAACTTTAAAAGCATAAACCATAAAACCTTAAACCCTAAACCCCAAGCCCTACACCCTAAACCCTAAACCCTAAACCTAAAGTAACTAAATAAATAAAAAAATAAACCTAAACCCTAAAACCTAAAAGCCCTAAACCAAAACCTAGACCCTAACAATGAGAAGAACCCTGACAGCAGGAACATCACCATCAACCAGGCTCAGTCTAGATCTGGCGGTGATTATCATAATGGTGATGGGGGATCTGGAGGAGGCTGGTGGATATGGAGGTGGTGGTCAAAGCGGTTGTGGTTATGGATGTGAGGAGCGGCAGAGGTTATAGTGGTGGTGGTGAGAGGAGAGATTGGGAATATGATGGTGGATCCCACTACTCGAGAGGTCACGGTGGTTCTATTGGGAACTGGAGAAACTAAAGAACAGCCGATCTGATCTGCTACTTATGGAACTGTGTCTTTAAAGTAGAGATGGTTATAATTATCTAGGCTTTTTTATTTGCACCTTTCATGCTCATTTTTTTTATCTATGCCATCGCTTGTGTCTAAGAAACTTGGTGTGTTAGTTGGTTGATGAAATCAAAAAAAAATGTTGAATCTGAATTTGTTCTCTGTTAAAAAAAACCAAATACCCTAAAGTATAAACTAAAACTTGAACCCTAGACCAAAACCTAAACCCTAAACCCTAAACCCTAAACCCTAAAAACCCTAAACCCTAAACCCTAAACCTTAAAACCCCAAACCCTAAGCCCTAAACCCTAAACCCTTAAGCCTAAACCCTAAACCATAAACCTTAAACCCTAATCCTTAAACCCTCAACTAACCCTGAACCCTAAACCTTAAAAGGCTAAAATCCTAAACATAAACTAAATAAAACATAAAAAAATAAATTAAAAAGCCTAAACCAAAATATAATAAAATAAAACTTAAACTGAAACCTAAACCTAAAATTAAACATATACTTAAACCTAAAAAGAAAATAAAATAAATAATAAATAATAAACTAGAAAAAAATAAATAATAACCAAAACTAAATTGAAAATTAAAAAACCTAAATAAAATAAAAACTAAACATAAAATAAAAATAAAATAAAATAAAATAAAACTAAATAAAAACTTGAACCTAAAGAATAAACATAAAAAATAAAACCTAAAAATAAATAAATAATAAAACCTAATCTAAAAAAAGCCTAAACCTAAAATAAAAATAAAATAAACCTAAACCTAAACTAAAATAAAAAATAAATTAAATAAAACAAACCTAAACCTAGTAAATAAAATAAAATAAACTAAAATTAACCTAAACCTGAATTAAAAAATAAAACCTAAAATAAAAGCTAAAATAAAAACCTAAAACCTAAACCTAAAAAAATAAAATAAAAACCTAAACCTAAACCTAATAATAAGAAAATAAAACCTAAACCTAAAAAATAAATTAAAAATAAAACTAAACAAAAAATAAATCTAAACCTAAACCTAAATCTAAAAAGTAAACTAAAATAAGAAACCTAAACTAAAATAAATAAACCTATAATAAATAAACTAAGATAAATAAAAAATAAACCTAAATAAAATAAAAAAATAAAGTAAACTAAAATAAATAAAATAAACTAGATAAACTAAATAAATCTAAACCTAGTTTACTTAATATAAAAGAAGAAAAAATAAAAAATAAAATAACCCAACCCTAAACCCCTAAACCCTAAAAAGCCTAAACCCCAAACCCTAAACCCTACACCCCAAACCCCAAACCTAAACCCAAAACAAACCCTAAACTCTAAACCCAAAATCTAAACAGCCTAAACTAACTCTAAACCACGAGAATGGGTGAACCTTGACAGAACATCAAGACAATAGGCTCAGTCTAGATCTAAATAGGTGGCGTGGCGGCTTATCATAGTGGTGGTGGGGATCTGGAGGTGCTAGTGGATATGGAGGTGGTGGTAGGGCATGGTGGTGATGGAGAGGAGAGTGAGGAAGTTCTGACCATGGTGGTGGTGGAGGAGAGATCGGGATATCATGGCAGATCCGCTACTTGAGAGGTGGGGTTGGTTCTAATGGGAACTAAGCGAAGAATGGCGATCCAATGTCTTATGGAACTGAGTCTTTATAGTAGAGAGAGTTCTACTTATCTAGGGATTTTGATTTGCTCTATGGGTGCTCATTTTTTATCTATATCATCGTTTGTGTCTTAAAAAATTTAGGGTGCTACTTGGTTGATGAAATTGAAAAGTAGAAATGTTGAATTTGTTCTCTTAAAAAAAACTTAAACCCTAAACTTAAACATTAAACTTAAAACCTAAACCTTAAACCATAAGCCCAAACCCTAAACCCCAAACTCTAAACCTACTAAACTATTAACCCTCCACTAAATCCTACACTAAAAAACATAAATCTAAACTAAATAAAAATAAATATAAATAAACAAACCTAAACCAAAATAAAATTAAAAAATAAAATAAAATAAAACATAAACTAATACTAAACCTAAAACCTAAAAAAAATAAAAAAAATAAAAGTAAATTAAAATAAAATAAATAAAACCTAAACTAAACTAAAAAAATAAAAAACTAAATAAAAGAAAACTAAACCTAACATAAAAATAAAATAAACCTAAAATAAAATAAAGAAAACTAAATAAAACCTAAACCTAAAATAACCTAAAATAAAACCAAAAAATAAATAAAGTAAAACCTAAACCTAAGCTAAAAAACCCTAATAAATAAAAATAAAATAAACAAAAAACCTAAAATAAAAAAATAAACTAAACTAAAATAAATAAACTTAAACCTAAACCTAAATTAAACTAAATAAAATAATATAAACTAAAATAAACCTAAACCTAAACTAAAAATAAAACCTATAAATAAACCTAAAAAAAACCTAAAACCTAAACTTGAAAATAAAATAAAAAACCTAAACCTAAACCTAATAAAATAAAACCTATAAATATAAAATAAAATAAAACTCACTAAAAATAAACTACCTAAAAAAGAACTAAAAAAACCTAAACTAAAATAGATAAACCAAACTAAATAAAAATAAAAAATAGAATAAACTCAAATAAATAAAAAATAAACTAAATAACCCTAAACTTACTAGTTTACTTAATTTAAAAAAAACCAAATCCTAAAATCCTAAACCTCCCATCCTAAACCCTAAAACTAACCCTACCCTAAACCCTAAACTCTCTAAACCCCAACCCTAAACCTAAACTCTTCCCTAAAACCCTAAACCCTAAACCCTAAACCTAAAATACTAAACTAAAACTCTAACCCCAAACCACAAACCTAAACTCTAAACTCAAACCCAACCTAAACCCTAAAACTTATATAAAACCTTAAACCCAAACCCTAAACCCTAAACTAACCTAAATTAACCTAAACCCTAAACTAACCCTAAATTAACCCTAAATGGGAAGAACCTGGTAGGAACATCAGTGGAGCTCTTTAGATCTAGGTGGTGGAGGCGGTGGCGGCTCCAATGGTGGTGGGGGGATCTAGAGGTACTGGTGGATATGGAGGTGGTGGTCAGAGCAGTGGTGGTTTTGGAGGTGGATGGAGCGACGAAGGTTACAGCCCTGGTGGTGGCGGAGGGAGAGATCGGGGATATGATGGAGGATTCTGCAACTCAAGAGGCGAGGGTGGTTCTAATGAGAACTATTGAAATTGAAGAACGGCCGATCCGATTTGCTTCCTATGGAACACTATCTTTATAGTAAAGATGGTTCTACTTATCTAGGGTTTCTGATTTTCTCTATGGGTGCTCATTTTTTTTATATGTCATTGCTTGTGTCCTAAAAAACTTGGTGTGCTACTTGGTTGATGAAATCAAGAAGAAATGTTGAATATGAATTTGTCCTTTGTTTAAAAAAAACCTTAAGCCCTGAACCTTAAACTAAAACTTAATATCTAAACCAAAAACCTAAACCTTAAACCTTAAACTCTAAACCCTAAACACCCTAAAGCTTAAAGCTTAAACCCTAAGCCCTAAACCCTAAATCCTAAATCATAAAACCCTAATCTCTAAACCCTAAACCCTAAAACCATAAACCCTAAATCCTAAAATATACAACCCTAAACCCTAAACCATAAACCCTAAACCCTAAACCTTAAAATAACCTTTAACCATAACCCTAAACCCTAAACCTTAAATAAAGATGTCATTAGTAGTAGATCTAAAGAATGACCTAATCCTAACATAGTTATGGTAGCTAAAGAATATGTCTTCAAAGACTTTCCCTTACTAGAGATTTGAATACCCTAAACCCTAACCTTAAATCATATTATAATACCATATATTATAGTATAATGTAGCATCATATATTTAAGCATGTATTGATGTGTTTTTGGATGTTATAAGTTGTTTTGAAATGTTTTAGTATATTATGGTATTGTGCCCTATAGTCTATATTAACATAAATCATAAAAAATTGATTTAATAAATCAGATGACAAAATTTGTTAAATTTGAAGTGGGAATTAGGTTGTAGTTCCAAAGCTATGCTACGTCATTTGTATTCTAAAAAGTAAGATTTTATGTTCAAAATAAATATTATATGTTGTAGCATAGTATAACATGATATATCATAACATATTATTCTACGCATTTTAAATTCTTTAAGTATTTTATAATCATGCGCCTACACTAGCATTATTTATAAAAATGTTGATTTAGACTTTAAAATGGTGGAATTTGGCCAAATTCATAATAGGTAGAGCATGGAATCATAATATATTATTTAAATTTAAAATATGTAAGTGATATGACTAAAATATATAGTTTTTATTATTTGGACTAATTTTATGATTTTTTATCTTAAGCAATCCCTTGTGATGTGATATGCAATATAATATAACATAATATGTTATAGTGTATTATAATATAATTCCATAACATAGTGTAGCATCATGCATTATACATACTATTGTGTACTACTTGTGTTTAGCATATTTTAGTTTATTATAGTATGATGTAGTAGAGTTTGTACTAGTATAACCTATAAAAATATTGATTTATAGGCTAAGATGATGGGATTTGGCCAAATTTAGGGTAAGCTTTAGGGAACATCATTAGGGTGTGCTATGGCTTGTCATTTAATCAAAAGAATGGAATTTTGCATCCAAAATAAATGTTCAATTTTCAACCAAAATTTATAATTTTTTTTTGTTTAAACTGATTCATTTTAAGGTGTAATGTAAGATAATATGTTATATGAAAGCATATTAATATATAATGTACATAGCAATATACCTTCACATATATATGAATGTGGTGGTGTTTTACTAAATGTTATTATACATTTTAGTATGTTTTACTTTTGTTATAATACATTGGGTCAAAACTCACAAAAATGTTAATTTGAAAGTTGAGATGGAAGAATTTGGAAAAATTCATGTCACACACCAAGCAACACCAAAATTATGCTATTTTGTACCATTTCTAATAGAAAAATAATAATTTTACATCTAAAATAAACATTAATCATATTTTGAGAAAATTTTATTATTTGTTAATTTTAAGTGATTCTACTGAGGTGTAATGTTAGACAATATATTATATTTTGACAAATTATAATATAACATCATATATTATAATATAATATAGTGCATTAATTCACACTATAATATGTTTAGCTTGATATTGTATAGTTAGTTTGAGCTTGTACCATCACAAATCATAAAATGTTGATTACAATGTTTAGATGATGTAATTTGAACAAATACATTGTTTGGATTTTGGTTAAAATATTAAAGGTGTGCATAAAAGGAGAAATAAGATTTGATGAGAATTTCATGTCAAGGACATGGAGGGAGATCCACTAAGGGATCACACATGCATTGGACATGACATGTGAGGGGTCTATGTCAAGGGCATAGAAGAAGAAAATCTGCTGGGGATAAGGTTTGAATTTGATTTGATCATGTGATTTATGGAAAGAAGATTCGTTGGGGATAAGAATCTATAATCCTCTAGGGATTAAGATTGAATTGACTTTAATTTGTTTTATTTTAATTGATGTTGAGGCAAATCTACTAGAGATATGGGCTCGAGTCTATTGGGGATTGGGTATATGAACCTTCCACTAGGGAAGCAGGTTTGGACTATCCATTGGGGATTGGGATCTAAGTTTGACTTCATATATTTGATTAGGGATGTATTCGCTGGGGATAAGAGTTTGGTTGGATTTCTTTGATTTAGACTTTACTAGGGAGTTGGATTAATTTGTCTCTACTGGAGAGGTTGGTTTTGAATTTGATTTTTTTGCTTGACTTGTTTATATATGATTTGGGGCTCCACGGGAGAAGGGTGTGATTTAACTCCACTAGGAAAAGCTAGTTTGGGTTTAATTTAATCTGAGTTAATGTTTGGATACTATCAGTGTATGATGGACCCACTAAGAAGGGCTATATCAACTTTGACCTACCTCAGGTTGTGGGGTAGACCTAGCCAACCTAAGGGGTTGCCTTGAAGTGTGCAACAATTGTGCTAAGAAGAAGGCGTAGCAAACTTACATCTTCCAAAGTGAGGAACAACCACTGGGGTGACCTGTTGGATGCACAACAAATTGAACTTGACCTAGGGTGACTACTAAGTGAATGTCGCTGGGGACTTATGTCAACTCAAAATTAGTCAATATTAATTATATCTTAATTTCATGTGATTTGATATGGTTTGTTTGGCTTAGTTTGATTTCAGATTATTGGCATATCCACTGGAGATGTGAGCTTGATCAAATTTGATAGATTTAATTTATGGACGTCAGTGTCGATGGACCCACTGAGAAGGGGCTATATCGGACTTGTCCTATCTTAGATTTACAAATCCAAAGGAATAGTCTACTGGCCATGGGGTAGAGCTAGCCAACCTAAGGGGTTGCCTTTCAATGTGCAATGATTATCTTAGAAAAAAGGTGTAGCAGACTTACATCTTCTAAAGAGAATAATCAGGGGTGACTTGGTAGCAACAAATTGAACGACTTAGGAATGACTGAGTGAATGGGGACTTATATCAACTCAAAAGTAGTCAAGTGATTCTTATAGGGAGTTTTTACCGCCCTAAAATAGGATATCTTCTTAGAAAAGTACGTTAGGGTGTCCTCCTAATCCCAAGTGAATATATATTTTGTTTATATGTTTGTGTGGACCTATTGGTGTCAGGGACCTGAGAAGCTATGTCACCAACCTCTCATATTTACTAGACCAAAGGAGAATCTACATATCCATAGGACGAATTCTCTAACCACAGGGGTGTTTACTAGGAATGGGGAACTGTCCAATCTGATAGTAACCTAGGTAGTGTCTAAATGGGGTCGCTAAGGATGTGATCCAAATATAGTGCCCATAGGGGAGATGCTGCTAGGGGCGTTATCTTGAGCCCTGGAAAAGAAAGCATATAGGTGTACGGTGGCCAACACAAGGAGAAAGCATAGTAGACTTACATCTACCATGAGTGGTGTATCCTAAGGTGCGAGAACCAAATAACCTAAGGTGTATCCGTCTGCATGAGTGGTGTATCCATCAACATAGTGAGAACCAACCAACCTAAGGTGCTCATTGATGTGCAATGATCAATTTGGAAAGAAAGCATGTAGGCTTACAACTTTCCAAGAGAAATTGATCATCAGGATAGTCTATCATTGTCGGGATAGATTCTATCTGACTTAAAGAAATTACTAAGTGGGGAGACCCGAGGAAGGATTGGACCCAAACTTGAAGTAGTCATGAGGGAAGGAGCCACTAGGGAACTTATCCTAAACCTCAAATATATTCAACCCAATCAATGCATGAAGGCTAATCCAAGAAGAAAGCATAGTAGACTCACATCCTCTTAAATGAAGCCAACATGAGGTACCTTACCGACCACGTAATAAGGCCTACCAAACTAATAAGGCCCTCGTTAGTGTGTAGTGGCCAAGCAAGGAATGAAAGCATAGCATACTTACATCCTCCGAAGTAAGAAGACCACTGGGGTGACACACTACTTGGGTAGCACATCAGCCCGACCTAGTGTAGCTACTGAGTGAGTGCTGTTGGGGGCGTTATCTTAACTCAGAGTAGCTAGAGACAAAAGATATGTGTTTGTTTTATATGTTTGTGTGTAGTTTATGTTTGTGTTGTGTCGATGAAGGGTAGGATCCTGCTCGAGTTCCTTACAACTACCCTACACATGTTGTGGTAGATTCACAAACAAGAATACTTTCAACATGGAAGAGATTGAATTCAAAATGGAATTTTCATTGATGATAATTATATTGAAACATGATTTGTAATATTTCTTTTAGTAGAGCCGTTGATTGGAAGTATTGGGTGCTCTCCATTATGATTAATAAGCTGATAAGATCCTCCTTGGTATGCCTTATGTATGGAAAAAGGGCCTTCCCAAGTGAGTTCAAACTTGCCTCCCATCTTACGATGGGTAACAATCGGTCTCCTTAGAACTAAAATAAGCTCTCCTACTTGGAAAGCTCTAGGATGGACCAACTTGTTGTGAGCTTGAATCATTTTAGCTTTGTACAACTCGAGGTTTTGGCATGAGCTCAAGCATCTCTCCATCAATCCTTCGAGCTCTTCTAACCGTAACTTGGCATTCTGCTCTGTTGTGATCTGGCTACCCATAACTATCCTTAGTGATAGGAGTTAGAATTCTAATGGTAGAATGGCTTTGGACCCATACACTAAGAAGAATGGAGTAGACGAAGTTGGAGTTCTATATATGGTGCGATAGGCCCACAAGACTTCAACTAATTTCTCATGCCCCTATCGCTTGTTATTGTCAAGTGTCTTCTTTAGTATTTCTAAGAGAGTTTTGTTGAAGGCTTCTTCTAAGATGTTTACCATCTGGTAGTTGATGGTAGAATATCTCTAATATATGATGTGTCTCTATGCAAAGTTGTTGATCTCCGTGCTCTTGAATGCAATACTAATATCAGATATAATTCATCGAGACACTCCGAACCTATATATGATATGGTTCCTAAAAAACTACAGCACTTATTGAACTATGACCTCTCTGAGCAAAATCTCTATTACCCATTTGGAAAAGTAGTTAGTAATAGAAAAGATGAACTGATGACCCTTGGAAGAATGAGGATCATTCAGACCCACTATGTTGGTACCACAACACTCGAATGGCCATGAGGCCAATATAGGATGTAGAATGTTGGGTGATTGGTGTAGGACCGTACCATGTATTTGACATTAGTGGCATCGCCTAGCCATATCCCTGCAATCTTTAATCATCGACGACCAGTAGTATCCTAGTCTCTTTATCTTGGCTTTCATCTTCAAATCTGATTGGTTGGCTCCACATAATCTTGAGTGTACCTCGATCACGATCTTATGGGCTTTGTGCTTGTCTAAATAATGTAACAACATATAATTGAAAGACTACCAGTACAAGACAATATCCACAAGAGCGTAGGAAAGTGCTCTCTGCTTCATCTCATGGGCTTGAGACTTTTCTTGAGGCAGTTTGGCTTTATTTAGGTAATCCATGAATGGTTTTCTCCAATCTAACTCCTCATCCTTCTTAGAAATGGTAACCTCCGCTTCAAGAGAGTACTTTTTGATGAGTTAAATATCAATAAGAGATAAGACTTATCTATTTTGGACCTTTATTGATATGGTCTCATCTTCTAGACATGCCAACTCTTTAGCAAGCATGGCTAATGCATACGCTATGACGTTCTCTCCTCGAGGAATCTTATAAATGGTAACCTCTAGGATTTGGGCCAATAACTCCATGGTGTACTTGTGGTCATGATGGAGCTTGGGCTTTATAACCTTATAGGACCCAGAGATTTGGTTGATAACTAGCTAAGAATCCCAAAAGATGTTGATGTTTTGGATGCTTAGAGTAATGACTAACTCTAGACCAGCAATAAGAGCCTCATATTCAACTTCATTATTGGTGCAAGGATTGGACAGATGATATGAGAATCTCATCACATCATGGACTAGAGTTAAGAGAACTATTCCCCCGCTTTCCTAGAGTAATAGATTATGGTTCTTCTCTGTTTGAAAAAAGCACCATCAAAGTACATCTCCCAATGGTGAATGCTAGTATTCCCTAAGTTCATGATTTATTCATCGGGGAGACCATCACTAAGAGTAAAGTCAGCAGGAAGTGAGTGTGCTACTAACAAATCCACTAGCACTTATCCTTTCACTGTACGAAAGGGTATGAAGGTAATGTCAAATTGCTAGAGGATCATAGACTGTTGTGCCAACCGTCCGATAGCGTCGGTCATGTCATGAGATACTGTAGTGGATTCATCTTAGAGACTAAGTTCACCTTATGAGGATGCATGTAGTACTGTAGCTTTTGGGATGCAAAGATTAAAGCTAGGCAATGCCTCTCAATGGGTGGATAATTATCGTTAGCATGGATTAGAGGATGGCTGAGGTAGTAGAGTTTATTTTCCTTCCCTTTATCATTTGCTTGGGCCAACAAAGCACCAAGGGAGTCATCTAACGCAGCAGTGTAAAGTATGAGTGGCTTGCCCAAGATAGGGTTGCTAGAACTGGCATCATCATCAGGTAATGCTTGATGTCTTCAAAGGCATGCTCACACTTGCCATCCCACTTGAACTTGGCATCCTTTTTTACAAGTACTCATAATGGATGACATCTTCCATATAGGTTGGATATAAAGCATCTTAGATATGCCAATCACCATTGGAATGATTTGAGTTGAGTTAAACTTTAGGGGGTGGCATTTCTAATATCGCCTTGATCTTCTCCAAATCGATTTTGATTCCCTAGTGTCAGACAAAAACACAAGCAATTTCCCTTAAGCTTCCCCGAATGCACACTTCAGGGGGTTCATTTTGAGGTTAAATTATCATAACTGTTCAAAAACTACTCTAGAGTCAAAGAGATAGTCTTCCTTTTTTCTACTTTTGACCACAAGATTATTGGCATAGCACTTGACTTTATGATGAATGAGTTCATTGAAGATTTGAGTCATAGCCTGGTATGTAGCGACATTTTAAGGGAAAGGCATGACCTTATAGCAATAGATTCTGATCGAGGTTCTAAAATTAGTGTTTCTTTAATCTTTAAGGGTCATCTTTATTTGGTTATATCTAGATGAGCCATCCATGAAATAGAAGGTTGTATGAGCTGAGGCAATATCCACCATCAGTTCTGAGATTAGTAGTGGAAATTCATCTTTTAGACATGCCTTATTTAAATCCATAAAATCAACGCATATGTGAATTTGGCCATTCTATTTCTTAAGATGATGCTAACTAACGGTAGGGTATTTTTCTTCCCTGATGAAGCCAACATCGATCAATTTTTTGACTTCATAAATGACCTATTATTCTATGTCTAATCGCATGCATCTAGGAGCTTACTTGATAAAGTTAGTAGTATGCTCTATTGCTAGTTTATGGCCCACTATATCAGGAGCCAATCTAGCCATCTCTTCATAACTCCATGCAAAATAATCCTTAAACTCAGTGAATAGCCTAACAAAGTCATTGGTTTCAATTTCATTCAACAAAGAACTGATGTATGTTGGGCGTGGATCTTCTTCAGTTCTTAAGTTGATTTCCTTGAGCTCATCGATGGTTTATGTGATCTCTTCTTCAAACTGTGGCGGTGCATCTTTGACTTCAAAATTATCTGGATCATAAAGTTTCTAAGCACAGCTCCTCATATGAGTTAATGTGATTTGAAAAGAACATATCAAATTCCAAATGATTAGTGAGAACTAAGTAGTAATCATCATCATTAACTGGACTCACTATTGAATCCTAGTCCTGGTCTTGATTGAGAGCTTTTGCATTTGTTCTTCCATATTCTTTTGAAGTAGTCTGACTTGTGCTTTGACCAAGTATATGGGATTAACCCTTTCTTTGCTAAATTATGAACACAAGCAAAGTACCAATCAAAAGGTAATTCTATTAAATATTTATATGAATCATCCTCAAATTCTACATCAACTTCTTAACTTGAGGATAATGCTCCCTAAAAGAACCTCTAAGTCTTCACAACTATGGATGACTTGGGGGCTTCCTTAAACCAAACAATCAACTTCTTGAGAGGAAAGTGAGGTTAGAGCTAAGATTCCCAACTGATGCCTAACTATTTCATATATAGACTTGGACACACTTATGCTTTGCTTTAGAGCCCGACCTTCATCACTATCTACCTGATGTGTCACCTCCAAGGGAATCTATTGCTGAGAAGAGCTGGCTGGTGTGCTATCCATATAAGACTCATCCTATAAACTAGGTTCTAAGTTTATATGGATAGCAGGTGTACTCCTTGTAGCTAGGACATATCTTCTATTAGGTGGTCAATGAGGTTTTCCACCCTGAGGCGCTCGAACTAGCCTCTTCCTCTGCCTAGTGGAGGTCAAGTTGTCCTACCCATATGTATTTCAAATCTGCCCAAATCAAATCCAATGCCAAATAATCATTCTACCCTTAGGTCAAGGGCTTCACATGAGACAAATCACACATGTAAGTGGTCATTTTCATTCCTTGGCCACTTGGTACTATCTCAATGGTCCACCTAGGCACCTAGGACACTGCCCAATCTGACCCAAGGGGTGGTTGGGTCGACCATGACCCATGGGAGGTAAAATCACTTCACCCTCCCCATTAGAGCATTTGAAACCCATAGAACACCCATGATTCCTCCTTGGCCGCCACCTCCACACCTTCAACCAACCAAGCTGAGCCAACTCACCTACTCCTTGCCACCCACGACTCCCTGAGATGGCCAATCGGCCACTAGAAGCCAAATCTAATCCCACCGTCGATCAAGATGAAAGGGGGTATACACCTTCTCGTTTCCACTCAAACACACACAAAAATCATTTCACGGAACCCTAGCTACCCAAGATAACCCGTTAGAGCCATTCCCTAAGCTCCCAAGCTTGTTCCTCAATTGGAAAATTCCATTCACGTCTGTCATAAAATAGGACACTCCCATTTCTGAGCTAACTTCCCTATTTCTCCAACAAACTCAAATTAACTTTGCACGCACCTTCCCTAGGCCTCGTTGAGCAAGAATAATCATCTCCCAAGCTTCTTGAGCACCAAAGGTGGGACTTCCATCAAAGTCAAGCTCCAAATTATCAGAATCAATCTAATTGTTGCTCAACAGGGCTTCGTCTCCACTAGATGAAGCTTCCTCAATCGTTCGAGCTGCCAGTCTTGAGCTACGACGTGGTATGCTTTAAAAACCAATCCTTAGGAAAAAATGGGTTAGAGCTTTTTGAAGAAAACTTGCATCTCATGTGATCTTGACTGTTGGATCCCCTCTGATCGATGTCGTGAAGGTGTGGGATCCTTTCGGAGTTGATCTGAGCTCGGGTAAGCTCGTATCAAGTGAGTAATGGCAGACGGACTCCATTCTCCCTCACTCGAGGGACATTATATCACGCACCTAAAAGAGTTTAATGAAATTATGGTTAGTCCACATATGTGGAAAAAATATAAGAGTACTTAATTAAGTCCCTTAATCTAATTAACTATTAATCATGAACCAATTGCATTACGCCCTTTTTATTTTCTAGGATCATTGCAAGTTTATTTTCCATGCATATCATG
Organism: Cymbidium sinense; assembly: GCA_021442155.1. NCBI lineage: Eukaryota > Viridiplantae > Streptophyta > Magnoliopsida > Asparagales > Orchidaceae > Cymbidium > Cymbidium sinense. The sequence goes on along the minus strand of CM038214.1, from coordinate 104,664,076 downwards.
TTAGATCATAATTATTTAATTAATTACTTTAAAGTGACATTGGTAAGGGTAATTAATTCATCTGATTATAAGTTCAACTTACTTAACCGATAAAATCAACTTTATTACATTTCCTTAAGTTAAATCAAATCACTAATGTGGGAATGGGTTTAAAACAATAAGTGATGATTTCTCTTCTCCTTTTAAATCAAATCAAATCAAAACTTAATTAATAAAGAAGCTTTGGTTTACTTTAAATAATCTTATTTGATATGATTGTCCTTAAGAACTAGTTTGGTTGAATGAATTACATGCTTATATTTGATTGTCCTCTTTCCAATCATGTTAAATTTGGTATGTCATTTGAATTCATATATCCATGTTTTTAAAATCAAGTAAAATAAAATGGATTTCCTTTAGGTAAGCTTGCATGTGTTGATTTAATTTAATATATGTGTATATTATCACTATTAAATCTAAATGTATTTTCAAAAGCTTAAAAATAAAAATAATGTGTTATGATGCTAGTCATAAATACATAAGAAATGCATGTGCTTATAGCTTAAGTGTATGAATGTTGTGTCCTATTTCCTTTATTCATGTGTTGATTTATATAAGATTGAATGGTAATGGGTATATAGTCTGGACATCCTAGGAACATGAGGCTTTAGTTAGCCTCGAAGAGGTCATTTGATTACCTCTCTAGTTTGTGACTTGGTTGATGAAATCAAAAAGAAGAAATGTTGAATCTGAATTTGTTATCTATTAAAAAAAAACCAAAAACCCTAAACCATAAACTAAAACCTAAACTCTAAACCTAAACCCTAAACACTAAACCCTTAATCCCAAACCCTAAAAACCCTACACCCTAAACACTGAAACCTACAACCCTAAACCCTAAAACCTAAACCCCAAACCCTAAACCCTAAAAACCCTAAATCATAAAGCCTAAACACTAAACACTAAAACCTAAACCCTAAACCATAAAGCCTAAAAACATAAAAACCTAAACCTAAACTAAATAAAAATTAAAAATAATATAAATAAAAGAACCTAAACCTAAATAAAATAAAATAAATAAAATAAAACAAAAACCTAAACATAAAAAATAAAATAAAATAGAAAATAAAAACAAAACTCAAATAAAATAAATAAAAACTAAACTAAACTAAAAAAAAACCTAAAAATAAAAATCCTAAATAAAATAAAAACAAAATTTAAAATAAAAATAAAATAAACCTAAAATAAAATAAAATAAAACTAAATAAAAACATAAATATAAAAAATAAACCTAAAAATAATTAAAAAAATAAAACCTAAACCCTAAATTAAAAAAAAACTAAACCTAAAATAAACAAAATAAAATAAACCTAAACCTAAACTAAAATAAACTAAACTAAAATAAATAAAACCAAAAACTAAACCTAAAATAAACCAAACCTAAACCCTAAACAAAATAAAATAAAAAGAAATCTAAACCTAAATTAAAAAATAAAACCTAAAAATAAACTTTAAATAATAACCTAAAACCTAAACCTAAAAAAATAAAATAAAAACCTAAATCTAAAACTAAAAAATAAAACCTAAACCTACAAAATATAATAAAAATAAAACTAAACTAAAAAATAAACATAGACCTAAACCTAAACCAAAAATAAACTAAAATAAAAAACCTAAACTAAATTAAACAAACTTAAAATAAATAAACTAAACTAGATAAAAATAAATAAAATAAAATTATAAATAAAATTAAAGAAATAAATAAACTAAAACAAAATTAAAATTTAAATTACCTGCATTTAAAACCCTAAACCTTTGACCTAAATCCTAAACCCTAACCCACCTACCCTCAAAGGCTTACAACCATAAACTGCACCCAATCCTAAACCCTAAATCCAACCAGAGTGAGCCCTAAAGATCCTGGACCCAAAACCATAAATCCAAACACTAAACTAACCTAACCCTACCATGATCCCTAAAACTAAAAAACCCAGACACTAAGCCCACCAGACCCAAAACACCCAGGCCCTAAACCAACACCAAACCCTAAACCTGCTGGAGTGAAACTACTATAAAAATAACTAAATAAAATAATAAAATGAACCTAAACCAAAATAAAATGGAAGTAAAATAAAATAAAACATAAACTAAACCTAAACCTCGGCTTAAAGGAAGGAATAAAACTAAAACTAAACTAAAATAAATAAATAAAAAACCTGCTAAACTAAAACAAAACTTAAATAAAATAAAAACTAAACATAAAATGAAAATAAAATAAACCTATAATAAAATAAAATAAAAACTAAATAAAAACATAAATCTAAAAAATATACCTAAAAATAAAACCTAAAAATAAATAAAAAATAAAACCTAAACCCTAAACTAAAAAAAAATCTAAAATAAAATAAAACTAAACCTAAACTAAGGAAAACTAAACTAAAATATATAAAACCTAAACCTAAACCTACACTAAATAAAATATAATAAACTAAAAATAAAGGTAAACCAAAACTAAAAAATAGAACTTTAAAAAAACCTAAAATAAAAACCTAAAACCTAAAACCTAAACCTAAAATAAAATAAAAACCTAAACCTAAACCTAAAAATAGAAAACCTAAACCTAAAACCTAAAAATAAACTAAAATAAAACCTAAACTAAAATAAATAAATAAAATAAATAAACTAAAATAAATAAAATAAAAATAAAATAAAATAATTAACTAAACTAAAATAAATAAAAATAAACTAAAATAAATAAGCCTAAACCTACTAATATGCTTAATTATAAAAGCCTTAAAACCATAAACCTACACCCTAAACTAACCACACCCTAAACCTTAAACTAAAAGAAAACCTAAACCTAAAATAAAAAAATAAAATAAATCTAAACCTAAACTAAAATAAACTAAACTAAAATAAATAAAACCTTAACCTAAACCTAAACATAAAATAAACTAAACCTAAACCCTAAACTAAATAGAATAAAATAAAATAAAAATTAACCTAAATCTAAACTAAAAAATAAAACCCAAAAATAAACCTCAAATAAAAACCTAAAACCTAAACCTAAGAAAATAAAATAAAACCTTAACTAAAACAAATAAAAATAAAGCACGAACTTAAAAATAAAATAATAATAAAACTAAACTAAAAATATAAACATAAACCTAAACTAAACCAAAAAAATAACTAAAATAAAATCCTAAACAAAATTAAATAAATTTAAAATAAAATAAATTAAATTAATAAGATAAAAAATAAACCAAAATAAAATAAAATAAAATAAAATAAAATAAATAAAAATATACTAAATAAACCTAAACCTACTTGGTTTACTAAATTAAAAAACCCCAAAAAACCCAAATCCTAAACTCTAAACCCCAAACCATAAACCCTAAAACCCTGGATACTGACTATAAACCTACCACCCTAACCACACTGAAACTGCCTGAGCCCAACCTGATCCCTGACCCCACCTTAAACCCCAAACCTACCCAACCTAAACCACTAAACTAAACCCTAAAGACTAAGAACCTAACACTAAATAAAATCTAAAATAAATTAAATGAAACTAAGATATATATTAGAAAAATAAAATAAAATAAAGAGACAAACTAAACCTAAACATGAAAAGATAAAATAAAAAATAAAACTATACTAAAATAAAATAAATAAAAAACCTAAATTAAAACTAAAAAAACCTCAATAAATAAAATAAAACTAAAATAAAATAAAATAAAATAAACCAAAATAAAATATAATAAAATAAAAAACCTAAACCTAAAAATAAACCTAAAAATAAATAAAAAAATAAAACCTAAATCTAAACTAAAAAAAATCTAAACCTAAAATAAAATAAAATAAACTTGGACTAAAAAAATAAAATAAAATAAATACCTAAAACTAAAATTAAACTAACCTAAACCTAAACTAAATAAAATAAAAATAAACTAAAGTAAACCTAAAATGGACTAAAATAAAACCTAATACCTAAACCTAAAAAAATAAAATAAAAACCTAAACCTAAACCTAAACCTAAAAAATAAACTAAAATAAATAAACCTAAAGTAAATAAATAAAACTAAATAAAAATAAAAAGTAAACATAAATAAAAATTAAAAATTAAATAAATTATAGTAAATAAAAATACACTAAATAAACTAAATAAACCTAAACCTACTAGTTTACTTTTTTTTTTAAAACAAACCCTTTACCCTAATAAACCGTAAACCCTAAACCCTAAACCCTAAAAACCTTAAACCCTAAAAGCTAAACACTAAACCTTAAACCCTGAACCCTAAACTTTAACCCTAAACTCTAAACCCTAAACCCTAAAACCCTAAACCCTAAAACCTAAAACCTAAAAACCAAAAAACCTAAACCTAAACTAAACAAAACCTAAAAGTAAAATATGTAAAAAAACATAAACCTAAATAAAATAAGAAAATAATAATATAAAAACCTAAATTACAACCTAAAAATAAAATAAAATAAACAAATAAAAATAAACTAAAATAAAATAAATAAAAAGCTAAACTAAAATAAAAATTAAAACTATCATAAGAATAAAAAAACTAAATAAATAAATATTGAAGAACGGCTGACCTAATGAACTGCTTATGGAATTGTGTTTTTACAATAGAGATGGTTCTAGTTATCTAGGATTTTTGATGTGCTCCATGAGTGCTCATTTTTTATCAATGTCGTCGCTTATGTCTTACAAAACATGGTGTGTTACTTGGTTGATGAAATCGAAAAGAAGAAATGTTGAATCTAAATTTGTTCTCTATTTAAAAAAAATAAAAACCCTAAACGCTAAACTAAAACCTGAACCCTAAACCCAAAACATATACCCTAAACCCAAAACCCTAAACACTAAACTTACCGTAAACTTAAAAAAATTTAAAAATTTAAAATTAACTAAAATAAAATTAATAAAAACGTAAACTATACTAAAAAAAATAAAAAACCTAAATATAATAAAAAGTAAACCAAAAATAAAATAAAATAAAAACTAAATAAAAACCTAAACCTAAAAATAAATAAAAATAAATAAAACCCTAAACTAAAAAATACATATATAATCTTAAAATAAAAATAAAATAAACCTTAACCTAAACCTAAACTAAAAAAAAAAACCTAAACCTAAGCCTAAAATAAACTAAACCTAAACCCAAACCTAAACTAAATAAAATAAAATAAACTAAAATTAAACCTAAACCTAAACTAAAAAATAAAACTTAAAATAAAAAGCTAAAATTTAAATCTAAAAAAATAAATAAAAATATAAACTTAAACTGAAAAGTAAAAAATAAAACATAAACTTGAAAAATAAAAATAAAGCTAAACTAAAAAAATAAAGCTAAACCTAAACCTAAACATAAACCTAAAAATAAACTAAATTAAAAAACATAAACTAAAATAAATAAGCTAAAATTAAATAAACTAAACTAAATAAAAATAAAAATAAAATAAAATAAAATAAAAAAGTAAACTAAAATAAATAAAAAATAAACTAAATAAAAATAAACCTAGCAATTTACTTCATTTTAAAAAAATTAAAAATTAAAAAAATTAAAAAAAAACTGTAACCCTAAACCTTAAAACTAACCCTAAACTTTAAACTCTAAACCCTAAATCCTAAGCCCTAAACCTAAAAGACTAAAATCCTAAACCCTAAACCCTAAACCTTAAACCGTAAACCCTAAACCCTTAACCCTAAACCCTAAAACCTAAACACTAAACCCAAACGCTAAACTAACCATAAATCCTAAACCCTAAACCATAAAGCCTAAACCCTAAACTAACCCTAAATCATAAGCTAACCCTAAACTCTATTCCCTAAACCCTAGAAACCCTAAACCCTAAAGCGTAAACACTAAACCCTAAACTCTAAACCCTAACCCTAAACCCTAAACCCTAAAACCATAAACCCTAAATCCCTAAACCAAAAATCATATAAACCTAAAAACCTAAACCTAAACTAAATAAAATTTAAAAATAAAATAAATAAACAAACCTAAACCTAAGTAAAATAAAAAAATAAAATAAAATGAAAACCTATAAGAACCTAAACCTAAACCTAAAATAAAATAAAATAAACTAATAAAATAAAAATAACAAAATAAATAAAATCCTAAACTAAACTAAAAAATAAAATAAACTTAAGAATAACATACCTAAATAAAAGAAAAACTAAACTTAAAATAAAAATAAAATAAACCTAAAATAAAATAAAATATAGACTAAATAAAAACCTAAACCTAAAAATAAAGCCTAAAAATAAAACCTAAAAAAAAAAAAAGAAAACCTAAACCCTAAACTAAAAAATCCTAAACCTAAAATAAAAATAAAAAAATAAAATAAAATAAAACTAAACCTAAACAAAAATAAACTAGACTAAAATAAATAAAACCTAAACCTAAACATAAAATAAACTAAACCTAAACCCTAAACTAAATAAAATAAAATAAACTCAAAATAAACATAAACCTAAACTAAAAAATTAAAACATTAAAATAAAGCTAAAAAAAAAACCTAAAACCTAAACCTAAAAAAATAAAATAAAAACCTAAACCTAAACCTAAAAAAAAAAAATAAAACCTAAATCTAAAAAATAAAATATAAATAAAACTCAACTAAAAAATAAACCTAAACCTATACCAAAATACTAAACAAAAATAAAAAACCAAAACAAAAATAAATAAACCCAAAATAAATAAACTAAACTAAATAAAAATAAAAAATAAAATAAATAAATAAAATAAGCAAAAGAAGAAATATTAAATCTGAATTTGTTCTCTATTTAAAAAAACCAAAACCCCTAAACCCTAAACTAAAACCTGAACCCTAAACCTAAAGCCTAAACCATAAACCCTAAACCCTAAAAACCCTAAGCCCTAAACCCTAATCCCTAAACCCTAAACCCTAAAACCCTAATCCTTAATTCTTAAACCCTAACACCTAAACCATAAACCCCAAACCCTAACCCATAAACCCTAAACCCAAAAAATCATAAACCTTAAACCCTAAACACCAAACCCCAAACCCTAAAACTTAAACCCTAAACCCTAAAAAGCTAAAAACCTAAACTTAAACAAGATAAAACCTAAAAATAAAATAAATAAAAAAATCTAAACCAAAATAAAATAAAAAATAAAATATAATAAAAACATAAACTAAAACCTAAACCTAAACCTAAACCTAAACATAAACCTAAAAAGAGAATAAAATAAAAAATAAAAACTAAACTAAAAATATAATAAATAAAAACCTAAACTAAATTAAAGAAATAAAAAACTTAAATAAAATAAAAACAAAACCTAAAAAAAACTTATAATACAATAAAATAAAAACTAAATAATAAACCTAATAATAAAACCTAAAAACAAATAAAAAATAAATCATAAATCCTAAATTAAAAGAAAAACCTAAACCGAAAAATAAAAAAATAAACCTAAACCTAAACTAAAATAAACATTAACTAAAATAAATAAAACCTAAACATAAACTTAAACCTAAACCTAAACTAAATAAATAAAATAAACTAAAAATAGACCTAAACCTAAACTAGATTGATTGTTGAACTTGACCAAAGCCATGATTGGACCCAATTGAACCCAATTGACTTACTTAGCCCAAATTGACCTAAAGGTTCAAGTTGGCCTAAAGAAAAACCAAATCTAAATTAATTGAAACAAAAGCCTACAATCATCTTTAATTGGTCAACTAAATCCAAACCAACACCCAACCCTAGCCAATTTGCCAATTTGGTCAAATTGGTCAACTTAACCCATTTGACCCAAATGAATTCATATGAGAAAAAAATCAAATCTAAGCTAAACAAAATTAAACTAATTGAACCAAAACATCCCAAATGACAATATGAACTTGACCCAGCCATTGGTTTGACCTAATTTGACCAATTGGTAAACTTGACCCAACCTAACTCAATTTGACTTAAATGAGTCAAATTGAGTCAAAACTAACCAAATCAACTCCAATTGACTTGAAATTTGGGCTAACCCACCATTGGCTCATTTCAAATTTTCCCAAATCAAATCCAATGCCAAATAATCATTCTACCCTTGGGTCTAGGGAATCACATGAGACAAATCACTCATGTAAGTGGTCATTTTGATTCCTTGGCCACTTGGTACTCTCCCAATGGTCCACCTAAGCACCTAGGACACTTCCCAACCTAACCCAAGGGGTGGTTGGGTTGGCCATGACCCATGGGAGGATAAATCACCTCACCCTCCCCATTGGAGCATTTGAAACCCATAGGACACCCATGATTCCTCCTTGGTAGCCACCTCCACACCTTCAACCAACCAAACCAAGACCAACGACTCCTTGAGATGGCTGGATGACCACTGGAAGCTAAACCTAAACTTACCTTCTGATCAAGATGAAGGGGGTACAAACCCCTTTATTTCCACTCAAACACACATAAAAATCATTCCTTAGAGCCCTAGCACCTAAGATGAGCTGCTAGAACCATTCCATAAGCTCCCAAGCTCCTTCCTCAATCAAAAAATGCCATTCCCATCCGTCCCAAAATAGGACACTCCCATTTCTGACCTCACTTCTCCATTTCTCCATCAAACTCAAATTAACTTTGCATGAACCTTCCTCAGGCCTCGTACAGCAAGAATAAATCATCTCCCAAGCTTCGAGCATCAAAAATAAGACTTCGATCAAAGTTGAGCTCTAAATCATCAATTCATGGCCTTCCAAGCAAACATCAAGGAATTAATCCACTGTCAACAGCTTCATCTCTAGATGAAGCTTCCTCAATCATTCGAGCCACCAATCTTGTGAGGTGAGGTATGCTTCCAAAATAACCTTAGGAAAAATGGGTTGGAGCTTTTGAAGAAAACTTGCATCTCATGTGATCTTGACTGTTGGATCCCCTTCGATCGATGTTGTGAAGGTGTGGGATCCTTTTGGAGTTAATCCAAGCCTGTAAGCTTGGATCAAGTGAACATTGGCAAACAGAATCTATTCTCCCTCACTCGTGTGACATAAGATCACGCACCGTCCGTTCCACTTGATCGAAATAGATTCTCATGATTAGATCCACTAGATCGATCTAATTTAATCATATTAAGTTGTGGGATGAATTGTCGATCAAGATGAAAAGTTCGCTCCACGGTACAAAGTTAGATAAGTTTTAAGTAGCCAATCCTACGATGCCATGTGGAAAGCGAACCACATCAGTGCACCATGTGGCGCCAACAGGATTAGGCCTTAATTAGGCTTAATTAATCAATTTTAGTGGCTAAAACTTCTAAAAATAATAAAAAATCATAGAGAAATAAAAAATGCAAATAAATACTCATTTTAAAGGTATTTCAGAGGTGAATTAATTTAAAATGATCTTAACTAATTTTGAATAGTAAATAAAGTTTAATTGAAAAATTTATTAGCTTAATTACTTAAGTAATTAATGCCAAATTTTGTGGGATAATTTAATGGGATGACGTTTACCTCCCTTGATTTTATTGGGATTTATTACACACTTTATTACAAAAATTGACTAATTAAACCTTAACTACACTTTTAAATTAATTAATGATTAATTAATCTCATGAATATTAACAAATTGGTTAATTAATTTTATTAATCATTATTCAACAGTAAGTGAACTAAGGAATAGGGTTGGAACCCCTTTCCCTAAGTTCATTTCACCCTTTTTTAAAAATGAAATTAATTAAGATTTAACTAATTAATTAAATCACTTAATCAAATTGAAATCATAATCATATCAGACCTTAATTAATTAAATCAGGGGTAGATCTTTTGGTGTTTAATAAAAGGAGCTTAATGAAATCATAGTTAGTCCATATATGTGGTAAAACCATAAGAGTAATTAATTGAGTCCCTTAATCTAATTAACTATTAATAGTAAGCCAATTGCATTAGGTAATTTTATTTCCTAGGATCATTACAAGTTTATTTTCCAAGCATATTATGTTTGCTCATAATTATTTAGTTAATTTCTTTAAGGTGACATAGGTATGGGTAATTAATTCATCTAATTAATGGTTCAACTTAATTAACCCATAAAATCAACTTAATTACATTTCCTTAAATTAAATCAAATCACTATTACATAAATGGGTTTAGAACAACAAGTGATGATTTCTCTTCTCCTCTTTAAATCAAATTAAATCCAAAACTTAATTAATAAAGAAGCTTTGCTTTTCTTTAAATAATTTTATTTAATTTGATTATCCTTAAGAACTAGTTTGGTTGAATGAATCACATGCTTATATTTGATTGTCCTCTTTCCAATCATGTTAAATTTGGTATGTCATTTGAATTCATGCATCCATCTTTCAAAATCAAGTAAAAGAAAATGGATTTCCTTTATGTAAGCTTGCATGTATTGATTTAATTTATTATATGCATGGGTATTATCACTATTAAATCCAATTGTATTTTTCTAAAGCTTATAAATTAATAATAATATGTGTTATGATACTAATTATAAATACATAAGAAAAGCATGTGCTTATAGCTTAAGTGTATGAATGTTGAGTTCTCTTTCCTCTATTCACGTGTAAATTTATATAAGATTTAATGGTAATGGGCATATAGTATGGACATCTTGAGAACACGAGGCTTTAGCTAGCCCCAAGGAGGCCATTTGATTACCTCACTTCCATGGTTCAACAAGAGCACATACCCATTTGATTTCAATCTTATGTATTTCAACATTAGAATTTGGATAGAGCTTTAATTCATATATATAATGATTCAATCAAAAAATGTATATAATCTTTGCATGGTTTTTCCCCTCATTTATGTATACATCCATGTGTGTCTAAGAAAAGCAAGTATATAGTCTGGACATCCCGGGAATATGAGGCTTTAGTTAGCCCCAAGGAGCTCATTTGATTACCTCACTTCTCTGATTTAACAATGACACATACTTTCCTATATCTTTGTATATGTATATGTATATGTGATTAGTGCATGAAAAACTCATTTTACATTAAAATTGCAAGCATTCATAATTAACTAAGTGGTTGAATTAATTAGCCATCTGATTTGGAGCTTACTTCTTATGTTCATGTATGTGAATTTACATATGTTTGAATAAAAATTGGTATATAGTATGGACATAACGACCATACGATGCTTTAGTTAGCTCCAAGGAGGTAATTTGACTACCTCACTTCCCTGATTTAATAACGGCACATGTCTATTTAATTTTATTCTTATGTCCTTTTTGTATCATAATTTGGATAAAATTTTAAGTTAATATGTTTAAATTATTCAATCAAATAAAATATAAATTCTTAACATTCACATACATTCATCATTTAAGTGTGCTAAAATATGTTGCATGTATAGATACACTTAGGATTAAATCATATGCATGTTACATGTGATGGAAAGGAATGATTTAATATATGTCATGTGGTAGTAATTCAATTAAATTAATCCTAAGATGCCTTTCATTTTGAATAGGATTATTTAAAGTGAACCTAAACTTATGAGTAATTAAATCATTTAATAAGGCATTCACTAAAGAGAACTAAATCAAATTAATTTACTTTAGAAAGTGACTTAAGGTATGGATGAAAGAGGAAAATCCTCTTTTTCTTTCTTAATAACACTTAGTTGCTAAGTGTAATCAAATGAAACAAAAGAAAACACAAATTAAAATTCTCAAATCAATTAAACTACTTTAAGTGAAATCAACCTTTCATGTTAAATTGAATCCTTCCACACTTAGAAAATATAACACTAATGCTTAATAAGACTTATCACACAAGCCTTAATACACACATTAGAATTAAGTCACCTCTTCTAGCTCTAAGTTAGGACAGTGTACTATGTGATGTATATTTTATTTTATGATGTATTATTTCAAATTGGATGTTAGGGTGTATGCTTCATAGACTAGATGATTGGCCAATATTAGCCTAATCATGTTTTCTATAGGGGATTATGCTTAAGGGATGCTTAAAAAAATGTGAATGCTCTTTTTGCAAGTTGCTTAAATCCTTAAGCATAATCCATGCTAGGATAGGTGGGCTTAGTTAACCATGCGTAGGGTGCTAAGTCAAAATTACAAATACAAATACTTGGGATTATATGTATATTTAGCTAATCTCTATTTTACAGGTGTAGTTAGATTTACTTTTCCCAACTGTAATGTTTGCAATAGGAATTAGGATTGGTACTATGGGGGATTAGGATGAGCAGTGGCCAAATGCCTTTGTCCTGAGGTACCCTGTAGATGCCTTTGAAACAAGCACCATCCAAATAAAAGAAGGAACCAAATCAAAAATGGAGATATGAAGAAAGAAGAAATAATAACATTTAATACAATTATAATTATTCTTTTATATTCCAGGTTGTATAAGGGTAGAGCTCGGCTAACCATCTTTTCTCCCTTCAGGTTGTACGGTGGTACCCGACCGCATAGGCCTTTTATTCTTTTACAATATTTTATATAATTATTTGAAGTTATTCTTACATTGTGCATTAGGACTACATGCTTTTCATAGTGTCTTAAATGATTGATGCTTTAATGTGTGGCTTGGATACGATTAAGCTCTTAGGTTAAAAATAACTTTTCTACCCAACTAAACACTCATAACTAAATTTTAAACAACCCATAACCTTATCGTAAAGCCTAAGACATAAATAAATAATTAAAAGATTTAGCAACTCCTTAGCTATATAGTTGTATGTTTTACATCATGCATGCATAATCTTTTTCTCTTGAACATGAAGGATCTCTATCCTTGCAAGATAAAAGAATGCTTGACCTTAGAGGACATGGTGAAGAACACCTTCTTCTAGCTGATTTTGCCCATAAACTATTTCATTATGTATTTAGGCATAAGAAATCCTAAAGCCACTATCAAAATGATGTGTCTAAAATGAAATAAAATTTGAAAAGATTTTGCATCTATAGATTAAGTCATATGCTCATACCACTCATGCTCTAGTCTTTTAGGGTGTGTGTTTAGGACTTTAGTCTCTTTATAATTAAATAACTATCCTAGCTATCTTGCAATTCACAAGATTGGACTACATTATTTTAAAATCATATGAGGAGTTAGTTGGAGGCCACTCCAGGCGATTATAAGTCTAAAAGTTAGACAATTTATTTACTCTTGTTGAGGTAAACCCTTATGTCCACCTGTCGCTTAGATTTAGGTCATGTTTTAGCTCGTACTAAAGCTCCCTATATTTAGGATCCAAGGTAACTACTTTTTCAAGCTACGAGCATAAATCCTCACCTCTTAGGAATTCCCACAACCTTGTGTTTGTGCATTATAAACATTAGTAATCTAATTATATTTCAACTCAAAACTTATAAATCTCCTCAACTTTAAAATTATAAAGCCCAACCATAGGATAGATTGGAAAGCTCATTAGGCTTCCTAGTATCATGAGAATTTCCTACTTATTTCATTTGGATTCCAAAAATAAGTCTTCTCCTTAAACTTTCTCAATTGATTTTCCAAATACAACCAATCCTTTGATAGTCTAACCTTGAAATCTTTGGAGATGATAGTTGTCTACTTTAATCGAGAGTATTCTTAAGAAATTTTATTTCCTAAGATGTAATTAATTATGGAGGCTTTCCTCCATAGGGAACTTAAGAACCTAGTTTAATATAAACCCTGCTTTATTCATCAATGTAAAGTAATGTAAAAATCTCTGGTACATTCATTGACCCATCATGCCTTAGGAGTCTTTATTATGTGATTAGGTCAATTGTAGGGTGATGTCTTTATCTTTTGAGATAGTACATCATACCTCAATGTTGTACCCAATCACCTCAAAAAGTAACCCCTTATGACTAGCGTGCAGTGCCCCCCATAAATCCAAAAATAAACACCACAAGGCCCTCTCACCTTGTTCATTGAATCCTATCAACATCATCCTTTTTTTAGAGCTTGGAGATGTCGATACTCAAGTAGACAAGGGTTTATAGAGTCATAATGTTGATTAATACACCTGGGACAACCAGAACTCTAGATAGCCTATATCTGCCAACATCCACTATAATGTAAAGAGACGGTTGTGCTCAGTCATCCCAAGGAGTAAGTCTTCATCACTAAATATAACTCTAAGATGTCCTTTGAGTGACATGCCTACCCTTTAGTAGCGGTCAGTTGAGCTAAGAATATCTCCAGATCAATAAAGAACATGATTAGAGATTCCCTCATCTCTCTAGATAAGATAAGGGTCGTATATGCTTAACTTAGCTAGAAACTTTCTAAGGTGAGCTAAGACATTATAATTAACTTTGGCTTGATCCTCCAAAGCATATCTATTGGTGGAGCATCTTATGGAGGGGCTATCTGCTCATTTAAACCAATGACTTACTTACTTTTATCCTGAGGTGCTACCCTAAGAGGTAGAACTTTACCACTGCTAGGTTAACTTCAGTGACTTCTTGGAATGATGAGCTTGTGAAAAGTTTAACCTTCTCATCGGGCATACCTACAGCTTCTCCTATTGGATCCTTAGAGTTCGTTATCTCCGAGTCAATCTCAAGAGGTGAACCTGATTGATTCAAAGAAGGATAGTCTGATTCTGAATCAGAAAGGAAAGGATCAAAACTACTAGAGCTATTATTTTTATTTAGACTCAGAGAGTTTTCAATAGGAATAAAATCAAGAGCATTAGAAGTAAATAATATAAATAGAATAAGCTTTCTTCATTAATTTTTTTTTGGGTGGAGGTACATGATAAAAATCAAAAAAAGTAAGCAAAGTAAGGGATTTAGTGCCCTTATCCGTAGATACAATGCTTTTGCCATTAGAAGAGGAGCTAGAAAAAAAGGTTATAGCTACAACAGTGGAGAGAGTACCGACTGACGGTCGCTATTGGACTATCCGGCAAGTATGGTGAGTTACTCTAATCGGGCTATCACCTTCCCTGAGTTATCCTTTATAACTAGCAAACCTTCCTTAGTGTTGGAGGTTTGAGCTACTTCAAGCACCTGCAAGGAAAGCTTCTTGATCTTAGAAAAATCTTCTTAGAGGTTCGAGATTGGGAGTTATACTAACTTTCTTTGGTCTTAAGAGGATCGTAGGTATCCCTAAGGATTACTCTAACATAATTGGATGGTTATTCTAATAAGTATTTCTTAGGGATAACTATGGCTCTCAAATTGAAGCTACACTCAAGCTAGTTTTTAAAAGTGATACAATCCTCTAAGACATGGCCTAACATGTGGTGGTTGGGGAAATAGCTCAGATCATCGCTCTTGCCCACTTCCTCCGACCCTTTAGGCTCTAGTAACTGAAAATCAGGTTCTTTAAGAAATTCTTAAAGATTTTCCTAACTACCTCCCTCTTGAATGAATATGGCTTATTCAATCTATCGACAAGAGTAGGTAGAAAGTAGCTACCTGGTGATGGATATTAATACCACTGTTGGGTAGGCTACTGAGGTGCTGGAACTATTCATTTTGGCGGATGCAATGGCCTATATGATGGCCGAGGTGGTGGAAGAGGAGGTGGCAAAGGAGGTTGCTGAGCTTGTAGTCTCTCATACTAAACTCTAGCTGGTTATTTCCCTCTGTCCATTGACATAATTGTCCCTAGCTTCTTCTCAAACACCTTCTGTGACTTGGGCCTAGATGATTGGTTGGGAAAGGGCAACTATTTGGCTTCCTCTTGTAGGTTAGCCGCCTTATTGATTAATTTCTCAAATGTTTTGATCGTAAAGCTCTTAGGAATGAAGGTGACCGAGCAATGGATATTCTTGAGAGGAATATCAATGGCATGTTCGTATTATCTGGATTCGTGATTTCATGCTCTTGACCCGAGAATGTAATCAATAAAGAACTCATTGAGTTTCTATTTCTACAATGAGGTCACATACTCATCCGCCATCGAGCTCCAAAGAATCCTCTTGATGAAAAGGTTCTCCAACTCAGCAAAAGTCTTTACCGAACCGTTGGGCAGTTTGGCGTACCAATCAAATGCAACACCTAACAGACTACTAATGAAAAGGTGGAAGAGGAGTGAATTGATGTCATTGGTGTTACAAAAACTGGCTCTAAAGTGTGCAATGTGTTATCGTGGGCTCCTATTGCCCTCAAAGATCTTGAACGATGGTGGCAAAAACCCTAAATAAAATAAAAACTAAATAAAAACCAAAACCTAAAAAATAAACCTAAAAATAAATAAAAAATAAATAAAAAATACAACATAAACCCTAAACTAAAAAAAAACTTAAACCTAAAATAAATAAAATAAAATAAAGATAAACCTAATATAAAATAAACTAAACTAAAATAAATAAAACCTAAACCTAAACCTAAAATAAACTAAACCAAAACCCTAGACTATATAAAATAAACTAAAAGTAATCCTAAATCTAAAATAAAAAAACCCTAAAAATAAACATAAAATATAAACCTAAAACCTAAACCAAAAAATAAAATTAAATAAAAACCTAAACATGTAAAAAATAAAAAAAAAAAAAATAAAACTAAACTAAAAACTAAACATAAACCTAAACCTAAACCTAAAAAATAAATTAAAATAAAAAAACTTAAACTAAAATAAATAAGCATAAAATAAATAAACTAAACTAAATAAAAATAAAAATAAAATAAACTAAACTAAATAAAAAATAAAGTTAATAAACCTAACCTATCAGTTTACTTAATTTTAAAAAAAACTCAAAATCCTAAACCCTAAATCCAAAACCCTAAACCCTAAAAAACACTAAACCGTAAACACAAAACCCTAAATTCTATGCCCCAAACCCAAAACCATAAACCTTAAACCCTTACCCTCACCCGAAACCCTAAACCCTAAAACCTAAACCCTAAACCCTAAACTTAAACTCCCCTAAACTCAAACCTAAATAAACTAAACCCTAAACCCTAAAACACTAAACCTTAAACCCTAAACCCTAAACTCCCTAAACCTAAAATAAACCCTAAACTCCTACCCTAAACCTAAACCCTAAAACTAACTTTAAACCCTAAACTTAAACTTAAATTAAACCCTAAACCCTAAACCTTAAACCCTAAACCCTAAAAACCTAAAAACCTAAACCTAAACCTAAACTAAATAAAACCAAAAAATTAAATAAATAAAAAACTTAAACTTAAATAAAATAAAATGATAAAATAAAATAATAATATAAACTAAACCCTAACCTAAACCTAAAAATAAAATAAAATAAACAAATAAAAAATAAAATAAAATGAAATAAATAAAAACCTAAACTTAACTAAAAAAATAAAATAAACCTAAGAATAAAAAATCTAAATAAAATAAAAACTAAATTTAAAATAAAAATAAAATAAACCTAAAATAAAATAAAATAAAATAAAATAAAAATTGAATAAAAACTTAAACATAGAAAATAAACATAAAAATTAAACCTAAAAATAAATAAAAGATAGAACCCATACCCTAAACTAATAATAAAAACTATTCCTAAAATAAAAATAAAATAAACAAAAGAAACCTAAACCCAAACTAAAATAAACTAAACTAAAATAAATCAAGCCTAAACATAAACCTAAAATAAACTAAACATAAACTATAAACTAATTAAAAGTAAAACAACTAAAAACAAACCTAAACCTAAACTAAAACCTAAAACCTAAAAACAAATCTATAATAAAAACCTAAAACCAAAACCTAGGGGATAGAAGCATTCACCACTGGGAGATGTACTTTGATGGTGCAGCTTCCTTTTAAAGAAGAGAAGAACCACAATCTACTATTCCAAGAAAGGCAGGGGTAGGAATAGTTCTCTTAACTCGGGACCGCAATGTGATGAGATTCTCATATCATTTGTCCAATCCTTACACCAAAAATGAAGCTGAATATGAGGCTCTGATTATCAATCTGGAGTTAGCCATTACTCTAAGCATCTAAAACATCAACATCTTAAGGGATTCTCAGCTAGTTATCAACCAAATCACTAGGTCCTATAAGGTTATAAAGCCCAAGCTCCATCACTACCATAAGAACACCATGGAGTTGTTGGACCAAATCCCAGAGGTTACCATTTATAAGATTCCTCAAGAAGAGAACACCATAGCGTATGCTTTAGCCAACCTTGCCAATGAGTTTGCATGTCCAGAGGATGAGTCCATATCAATAAAGGTCCAAAATAAATAATTTTTATCCTTTATTGCTATAGAACTCATCAAAAAGTACTCTTTTGAAGGGGAGGTTATCATTGCCAAGAAGGATGAGGAGTTAGATTGGAGGAAACCATTCATGGATTACCTAAATAAAGGAAAACTACCTCAAGAAAAGTCCCAAGCCCATCAGATGAAGCAGAGAGCACTTTCTTATGCTCTTATGGATCGTGTCTTATACCAACGATCTTTCGATCATATATGGTTACTTTGTTTATATAAGAACGAAGCCTATAAGATTGTGACCAAGATACACTTAGGATTATGTGGAGCCAACCAATTTGATTCGAAGATGAAAGTCAAGATCAAGAAATAAGGAAATTACTTGCCGTAGATGATCAAAGATTGCATGGATACTACTAGTGATGCCACCAATGTCAAATACACTGTGGTCCTATACCAACCACCCAACATTCTACATCCTACATTGGCCTCATGGCCATTCGAGTGTTGGGGTACCGACTTAGTGGGTTTGATTGATCCTCCATCATCCAAGGGTCATCGATGCATCTTAGCTGGTACTGACTAGTTTTCCAAATTGGTGAAGGTGATTGTGCTCAAAGAGGTCACAATTTAGCATATGCTCTAGTTTTTTAGGAATCATATCGTCTATAAGTTCGAGTTCCTCGATGAATTATATCTGATAATGGTACTACATTTAAGAGCACTGAGATCAATAACTTTGTCCAGAGACATATCATATAGTGGAGAAATTTTACCATCAATTATCTGAGCGAAAATGACTTAGTTGAAGCTTTCAACAAAACTCTCATCCAAATACTAAAGAAGATAATCGATAATAACAAGCAATAGTGGCATGACTAGTTAGTTGAAGCCTTGTAGGCCTACTGCACCACATATAAAACTCCAACTCAGTCTACTCCTTTCTCCTTAGTGTATGGGTCTAAAGCCATTCTACCATTAGAAGTCCAACTCCCATCACTAAGGATAGTTGTGGGTAGAAAAATTACAACAGAGCAAAACACCAAGTTGCGGTTATAAGAGCTCAAAGGTTTGGAAGAGAGACGCCTGCGGGCATGCCAAAACCTTGAGTTTTACAAAGTTAAAATGATTCAAGCTCATAACAAGTTGGTCTGTCCTAGAGCTTTTCAAGTAAGAGAGCTTATTTTAGTTCTAAGAAGATTGATTATCATCCATCATAAGATGGGAGGAAAGTTTGAACCCAATTGGGAAGGCCCTTTTACCATAGAGAAGGCCTACCAAAGAGGATCTTATAAAATTATTAATCATAAAGGAGAGCACCCAATGCTTCCAATCAATAAGTTCTACTTAAAGAAATATTATATATCATGTTTGAAAATAATTACCATCAATAAAAATTCCATTTTGAATTCAATATCTTCCATGTTGAAAGTATTCTTATTTTTCAATCTACCACAATGTGTTTAGGGTAGGTGAAAAGAACCGAGGTCCTATCCACATCGACACAAACATAAACTACACACAAACATATAAAACAAACACATATCTTTTATCTCGCTACTGATTTGGGATAACACTCCCGGGCACTCACTCAAGTACTCTAGGTTAATGACATGCTACCCTGCTAGTGTGTCACCCTAGTGGCCTTCTTACTTTAGAGGATGTAAGCTCGCTACACTTTCCTTCCTTACTTGGCCACTTCAATAATCGACGAGCCTTATTATTTTAGTAGTCCCACTGTGTGCTACCTCATGTTGGCTTCATTAAGAGGATGTGAGTCTGCTACACTTTCTTCTTGGATTAGCCTTTGTGCACTGACTTGGTCGAGTATATTGGAGGTTTAGGATAAGTCCTCTAATAGCTCATTCCCTTCTGACCGCTTCAAGTTTGGGTCCAATTCTTCCTTGATGCTCCCAACATAGAAGTCACTTTAGGTTAGAAATCATCTTTCTCGCCAATGATAGATTATCTCGATGATCAGTTTCAATTGGAAAGTTGAAAGCCTACACACTTTCTTTCCAGATTGATCGTTGCACACTGACGACACCTTAGGTTGGTTGGTTCTCACTATGCTGACGGATACACCACTCATGTTGATAGATACACCTTATGTTGGTTGGTTCTCGCACCTTAGGATACACCACTAATGGCAGATGTAAGTTAGCTATGCTTTCTCCTTGAGTTGGCCACTATACACCTATAGGCTTTCTTTTCTAGGGCTCAAGATAATGCCCCTAAGCCTCCTGTGGCACTATATTAGATCACATCCTTTGCAACCCCATTTACACACTACCTGGGTTACTATCAAATTGGATAGTTCCTCCTTCTTAGTAACCTCCCCTGTGGTTGGAGAATCCATCCTATGGATGTGTAGATTCTCTCTTAGTCCAGTAAATCTGAGATAGGTCAAGGCTGACATAGCCCCTTTCAGTGTAGTCCCTCGCACATCAACAGGGTCTACACAAATATATAAATAATATATATATTCACTTATGGATTAAGAGGACACCCCTAGCTGTACCTTTTCCTAAGCAATCATCCTATCTTTAGGGTAGTGTCAACAAAACTCCCTATAGGAATCACCTGACTTCTCTTGAGTTGATATAAGTCCCCAATGACATTCACTTAGTAGTCACCCATAAGTCAGGTTCTATTTGTTGTGCTACCAACAGGTCATCCCAACGGTTGTTCCCTTCTTTAGAAGATGTAAGTCTGCTACACCTTCTTCCTAGCATAGCAAGACACCGAAAACCACTTAGGTTGGCTAGCTCTACCCCATGGCCAGTAGATTATCCTTTTGGATTTGTAAATCTAAAATAGGATAAGTCTGATATAGCCCCTTCTTAGTGGGTCCATCACACATCGACATGGTCCATAAATTAAGTCTATTAAATTTGACCGAGCTCACATACCCAATGGATATGCCGTCAATTCAAAATCAAACTATACCAAATAAACCATATTAAATCACATGAAATTAAGATAAAATTAATCTTGGCTAATTTTGAGTTGACATAAGTCCTTAATGGAATTCATTCAGTAGTCACCATAGGTCATGTTTGATTTATTGTGCATCCAACAGATCACCCCAATGGTTGTTCCTTACTTTGGAAGATGTAAGTGCTACACCTTCTTCCTAGCACAGTCATTGCACACTGAAAGGCAACCCCTTAGGTTGGCTTGCTCTATCCCATAACCGGTAGACTATCCCTTTGGATTTGTATACCTGAGCTAGGTCAAGGCTAATATAGCCCTATTTTAGTGGGTCTATCGCACACTAACAATGTCCATACATTAAATAAGATTAAATTAATCCCAATCTAATTTTTCCTAGTGGAGTTAAATCACACCCTTCTCCCTAGTGCCCCAATCATATATAAACAAGTCAAGCAAATAAATCAAATACAAAACCAACCTTTTTAGTGTTACCAAATTAAACTAACTCTAGTAGATTCTAAATCAAAGAAATCCAACCAAACCCTTATCCCTAGTGGATACATCCCCAAACAAAGCAATGAAATCAAACTCAAATCCCAATCCCCAGTAGATAGCCTGAACCTTCTTCCCTAGTGGAAGGTTCATATACCCGATCCCTAGCAGACTCGAGCCCACATCTCAAATAGATATGCCTCCACTTCAATTAAAATAAAATAAATTAAAGTCGATTCAATCTTAATCCCTATGGATTATAGATTCTTATCCCCAACAGATCTCCTTTCCACAAATCATATAATCAAATCAAATTCAAACCTTATCCCTAGCAGATTTTCTTTTTCTATGCCCTCGACATAAATGCCTCACATGTCATGTACAATGCATGTGTGTCCCCTAGCAGATCTCCCTCTATGTCCTTGACATGGAATTCTCATCAAATCTTATTTCTTCTCTTATGCACAATTTTAATACATCAACCAAAAGCCTAATATTGTATTCCTTCAAATTACATCATCTTAACATTGTAATCAACATTTTATGATTTGTGATGGTGCAAGCTCAAACTAACTATACAATATCATGCTAAACATATTATAGTGTGAATTAATACACTATATTATATTATAATATATGATGTCATATTATAATTTGCTATAATATAATATATTATCTAACATTACAATTCATTAGAATCACTTAAAAATAACAAATAACCAAATTTTCTCAATATATGAATAATGTTCATTTTGAATGTATAATTGTTATTTTTCTATTAGAAATGGTACAAACTAGCATAATTTTGGTGTTGCTTCTTGGTGTGAGTCATGAATTTGGCCAAATTCTTCCATCTCAACCTTCAAATTAACATTCTTGTGAGTATTGACCCAATGTATTATAACAAAAGTAAAAGATACTAAAATGTACAATAGCATTTAATAACACACCACCACATTCATATATATGTGAAGTTATATTGTTATGTACATTATATTTTAATATTCTTTCATATAATATATTATCTTACATTACACATTAAAATGAATCACTTTAAGCAAAAAAATTATAAAAGTTTGTTGATAAATGAATATTTATTTTGGATGCAAAATTCAATTCTTTTGATTAAATGACACACCATAGCACACCCCTCAATGATGTTCCCTAAATCTTAAATTTGGCTAAATCCCATCATCTTAGCCTATAAATCAGTATTTTTATGAATTATACCAATATAAACTCTACTACATCATACTATAACAAACTAAAGTATGCTAAACAACAAGTAGTAATACACAATAGTATGCTATAATGCATGATCCTACACTATGTTAAGGTATCCTATATTATAATACCCAAACATATTATCTTATATTATATTGTATATCACATCACAAGGGATTGCTTAAGAGAAAAAGTCATAAAATTAGTCTAAATAATAAAAAACTATATATTTTAGTCATATCACTTTCATATTTTAAATTGAAACCATATATTATGATGCCATGCTCTACTTATTATGAATTTGGCCAAATTCCACCATTTTAAAGTATAAATTAACATTTTTATAAATAATGCTAGTTTAGGCTCAAATACATGATTGTAAAATACTAAAAGAATTTAAAAAGTGTAGAACAATATATTATGATACATGATGCTATACTATGCTACAACATATAATATTTATTTTGAACATAAAATCTTACTTTTAAACTACAAGTATGAGCACACCTTTGGTACTACAACCTAATTACTTCAAATTTCATCATCAAATTTATTAAATCATTACTATTATTATTTATATTAATAAAGACTATTGGGCACAATACCATAATATACTACAACATTTCAATACAACTTATAACATACAAAACACATCACTATATGCTCAAATATATGATGCTACATTATACTATATGGTAATATAATATGATTTATGGTTAGGGTTTAGGGTATTCAAATCTTAATAGTCAAGGGAAAGTCTCTTGAAGACATTTTCTTTAGCTTCCATAATAATGTTAGGATTAGGTCATTCTTTAGATCTACTCCTAATGACATCTTTATTAAAGGTTTAGGGTTTAGGGTTTAGAGTTGGGTTTATGGTTATTTTAAGGTTTATCATTAGTTTAGGGTTTAGGGTTTAAGGTTTAGGCTTTGGGGTTTAGGGTTTGGGGTTGTATGTTTTAGGGTTTATGGTTTATGGTTTTAGGGTTTAGGGTTTAGGTTTAGGTTTTAGGGTTTTGGATTTAATAGGGTTTAGGATTAGATTAAGGATTGTGGTTTAGGATTTAGGGTCTAGGGTTTAAGGTTTATAGGTTTGATTTTTTTGTGGTTTAGGTTTAGGGTTTAGGTTTAAGTTTTTATTTTAAGTTTAGTTTTAAGTTTAGTTTAGGTTTAGGGTTTAAGGTTTTTTTAATAGAGAATAAATTCAAATTAAAATTTATTCTTTTTTGATTTCATCAACCAAGTAGCACCCAAGTTTTCTAAGATATGTTTATGGCAGATAGATAACAAATGAGCACCCATAGAGCAAATCAAAATCCCTAGATAAGTAGAACCATCTCTATTGTAAAGACACAGTTCCATAAGCAGCATATCGGATCGATCGTTCTTCAGTTTCTCTAGTTCTCATCAGAACAACCCTCACCTTTTGGGTAGCATGATCCTCCATCATATCCCCGATCTCTCCCTCCACCACCACAACAATTATAACCTCCGTCTCTCCTCCCGGCTCCATAACCACCATTGCTCCAACCACCACCTCCATATCTGCCATCACCTCCAGATCCCCCACCTCCACTATAATAATCACCGCCTCTACCTTTGCCTCCACTGCTAGATCTAGACTAAGCCTAGTTGATGGTGATGTCCCTTCCGTCAAAGTTCTGCCCTTTCTTAGGGTTTAGAGTTTAGGTTTTTATTTTATTTTTTTAGGTTCAGGTTTTAGGTTTTTATTTTAGGTTTATTTTTAGGCTTTATCTTTTTTTAATTTAGGTTTTGGTTTATTTTTAGCTTATTTTATTTCATTTAGCTTAGCTTTAGGTTTAGGTTTAATTTATTTTAGTTTAGGTTTAGGTTTTATTTAATTTAGTTTAGTTTATTTTATTTTAGGTTTAGGTTTATTTTACCTTGTTTATTTTATTTTTATTTTAGGTTTAGGTTTTTTTTAGTTTAGGTTTATGTTTTAGTTTTTAATTATTTTATGTTTTATTTTTAGGTTTATTTTTTAGGTTTAGGTTTTTATTTAGTTTTTATTTTATTTTATTTTATTTTTTTAGTTTGGTTTAGGTTTTTATTTCTTTTATTTTAGTTTAGCTTTTAGTTTTTATTTTATTTTTATGTTGAGGTTTAGGTTTAGATTTTAGTTTATGTTTTTATTTTATTTTATTTTATTATTTTATTGTAGTTTAGGTTTTTTTATTTATTTTAGTTTTAGGTTATATTTAGTTTAGGTTTAGGTTTTTAGCTTTTTAGGGTTTAAGGTTTGTGGTTTAGGGTCTAGGGTTTAGGGTTTAGGGTTTGGGGTTTAGGGTTTAGTGTTTAAGTTTTAGTTTTAGGGTTTAAGTTTTAGTTTAGGGTTTAGGGTTTAGGATTTAGGGTTTAAGGTTTTTTTTAATCGAGAATAAATTCAAATTTAAAATTTCTTCTTTTTAATTTCATCAACTCAGTAGTACCCCAAGTTTTGTAAGACACAAGCAATGACAGATAAAAATGAGCACCCATAGAGCAAATGAAAAACCCTAGATAAGTAGAATTATCTCTACTATAAAGACACAGTTCCATAAGCAGTCGATCGGATCGGTTATTCTTTAGTTTCTCCAATTCCCATCAGAACCACCCCTGCTTCTCGTGTAGCAGGATCCTCCATCATATCCCCGATCTCTCCCTTTCCCACCACCACGGTTGTAACCTCCGTAGCTCCTCTCACCTCCATAACCACCACTTATCCGACCACCACCTCCATATCCACCAACACCTCCAGATACCCCACCACCACTGCAATAATCACCGCCTTCGCCTTTGCCTCCACCACTAGATCTAGAGTGAGCCTAGTTGACGGTGATGTTCCTGTCGTTAAGGTTCTTCCCATTCTTAGGGTTTAGGGTTATTTTAGGTTTAGGGTTTGGGTTTAGGGTTTGGGTAAGGTTTAGTTTGTGGGTTTAAGTTGGTTGGGTTTGGTTTAGGTTTGGCTTAGGGTTTGTGGTTATTGGGGTTTAGGTTTAGGGTTTTATTTAGGTGTTTAGGGTTTAGGGTTTAGGTAGTTTAGGGTTGTAGGTTTAAGGTAGTAGGGTTATTGTTTAGGGTTTAGTTTAGTTTAGGGTTTGTGGGGATTTAGGGTTTTATTTTTTTAAACCAAGTAAACCGGTATATTTAGGTTTATTTAGTTTATTTTTATATTTATTTGAGTTTATTTTATTTTTTATTCTTATTTTGGTTTATTTTTTTATTTTTATAGTTTAATTTATTTATTTTAGGTTTATTTATGTTATTTTAGGTTTTTCATTTTAATTTATTTTTTAGGTTTAGGTTTAGGTTTATTTTTTAGTTGTGTTTTATTTTCATTTTATTTTTAAGGTTTAAAATTTAATTTTTAATTTTAGGTTTAGGTTTATGTTTTTATTTTTATTTTTTAGGTTTAGATTTTGGTTTCTATTTTAGGTTTTATTTTTTAGTTTAGGTTTAGGTTTTTTTTAGTATATTTTATTTTATTTTATTCAATTTAGGTTTGAGTTTGATTTATTTTAATTAAGTTTATTTTAGTTTATGCTTATGTTTATTTTATTTTTATTTTAGGTTTAGGTTTTTTTACTTTAGGGTTTAGGTTTTATTATTTATTTATTTTCTATTTTTATTTTTAGGTTTAGATTTTTATTTAATTTATATTTTATTTTATTTTATTTTAAGTTTATTCTATTTTTATTTTACATTTAGTTTTAATTTTATTTAGGGTTTCTATTATTAGGTTTATTTTATTTTTTAGTTTAGTTTAGGTTTTATTTATTTTATTTTAGTTTAATTTAATTTTTTTATTTTATTTTAGGTTTATGTTAAGGTTTAAATTTAGGTTTTATTTTATTTTATTATTTTATTTAGGTTTAGTTTATTTTATCTTATTAAGTTTATTTAGTTTAGGTTTAGGTTTAAGCTCTTTGGGTTTAGGATTGTGGCTCAGGTTGTGCCTTTTGTGGCCTTTTTGTTTAGGGCCTATGGTCAGTGTTGGGATCATGGTTTAGTGTTTAGTCAGGCTTCCTCTGATTGAGGGTAGGGTTAGGTCATTTTAGGTGTGTTAGTAGGGCTATGGCTAGGATCTTGGCCTGGGTTTAGTGTTTTAAATTTTAGCATCAGGATTTGTTTTTTGGGTTGCAGGTCTTAGGTATGTTAAGGCTAGGGTAGGGTTTATTTTAGGGTATTATTGGCACAATTTAGGATTTAGGTAGGTAGGGTTTAGGGTTTTAAAATTAAGCAAACCAAACAGGTTTTCCATTTAGTTTATTTTTTATTTATTTTAGTTTTTTTATTAAGTTTTCTTTTTTTATTTTTATTTAGTTTATTATATTTATTTTAGTTTAAATTATTTATTTTTATTTATTCTTTAGGTTTAGGTTTAGGCTTATTTTTTTTAGTTTATTTTTATTTTTATTTAATTTTTTAGGTTTAAGTTTTATTTTTTATTTTTAGGTTTAGGTTTAGTTTTATTTTATTTTTTTTAAGGTTTAGGTTTTAGGTTTTATTTTAAGTTTATTTTAGGTTTTATTTTTTTAGTATAGGTTTAAGTTTATTTTAGTTTAGTTTATTTTTAGTTTAGGTTTAACATTAGGTTTAGTTTATTTTTAGGTTTAGATTTAGATTTATCTCAGGTTTACTTTATTTTGTTTATTTTATTTTAGGTTTATTGCTTTCTTTTTTATTTTGTGATTAGGTTTTCTTTTTATTTATTTTTAGGTTTAAGTTTTTATTTATTTTATTTTATTTTATTTTATTTTATTTTATTTTAAGTTTATTTTATTTTATTTAGGTTTTATTCTTAGGTTTATTTTCTTTAATTTAGTTTAGGCTTTTATTTATTTTATTTATATATTATATTTTATTTATTTAGTTTAGGTTTAGGAAGTTTAGTTTATGTTTATTTTATTTATTTTTTTATCTTATCTTTTATGTTTTAATTTATTATATAAGTTTTATTTAGTTTAGCCCATGTTTTATGTCAAGGTGGGGCCCATCGTTCAGAGTTTATGGCCCAGTGTTTGGTGGCCCAGGGTTTAGGGTGGTTGGCCCAGTAGGATTTAGTGGCCTGTAGCTTTGTGCTTAGGCTCAGTGGCCTGGCTGGCCCAGGGCCCAGGGCCTAGCCTCATAGCTCAGTGGTCAAGTCATAAAGCCCAACACCTTTAGGCAAGCCTTTAGTTTAAGCCTAGGGCCTGTGGCCCAGGTCAGGGGTCATGGTCAGTGGCCGGGCCAGTGGTTAGGTCTTGGCCCAGGGTTAGGCCTAGCTTTAGCCTCCGCCCACATCTGAGTGGCCCAGTTAAGGCTCAGTGAGGTCATTAGGCCTAGGATTCCAGGATTTAGGGCTCAGGGCACTAGGTGGCTCAGGTATGATCTGGTTTGGGCCCATGGTATGATAGGTTAGTCAGGGTCAGGTGGTGGCCCAGGGTTGGTCCCAGGGTTATTTAGGGTTTAGGGTTTAGGTTTAGGGTTTAGTAGTGCAGTGATTGGGGTTTTTAAAGTGTAAATTTTAGGATTTAGGGTTTAGGGTTTAGTTTTGTGTTTTTTATAAAACCAAGCAAACCATTAGGTTTAGATTTATTAGTTTATTTTATTTTTTATTTTTATTTAGGTTTATTTTTTATTTTTAGTTCATTTAATTTATTTATTTTAGATTTTTTATGTTAGTTTAAGTTTTTATTTTAGTTTATTTTAAGGTTTAGATTTAGGTTTATTTTATAGTTTAGTTTTTATCTAATTTTAATTTTGGTTTTATTTTTATTTTAAGTTTATGTTTATTTTATTTTCTTTTAGGTTTATGCTTTATGTTTTAGTTTAGGTTTATTTTATTTTATTTCTTTTAGGTTTATTTTAGTTTATTTTATTTTATTTAGTTTAGGGTTTTTTTCATTTTAGGTTTAGGTATTTTTTTAAGGTTTAGGTTTTATTATTTATTTATTTTAGTTTAAGTTAAGGTTTAGGTTTTATTTAGTTTTATTTTTTATTTTAGGTTTATTTATTTTATTTTACATTTAGCTTTATTTTATTTAGGTTTTATTCTTTAGGTTTATTTTATTTTGGTTTAGTTTTAAGTTTTAATTTAATTATTTTTTATGTTTAGGTTTAGGTTTAAGTCAGTTTTATTTTATTTTATTTTATTTTATAGGTGCTTTTTATTTATTTTCTTTTTATCTTAGTTTAGGTCAGGCCTTGGTCTGTGGTAGTGAGGCTCAGTGGTCTGGTGGGCCCAGGCCTGGGCCTAGGGCCCAAGATCTAGTATGGCCCAGGGCCCAGGGTTTAAGATCTGTGCCTGGCTCAGGCTCAGCCTCAGGTCAGTATAGCATGGTAGCCCAGGGTTATGGTCAGTCAGGCCCAAGGGGCTTAAGCCCACCCTTTAGGCCTCCTTTTAGGTTTGGAGTTAGGTTTAGGTCAATGGCCCAGGTCATGGTGGGTGTCCTGGGTTTGGGCCCAGGGCCTGTCAGGCTCAGCCTCAGGCTCATGATCTGAGTGGCTCAGTGGCCTTAGGGCCTAGGTCAAGGGCTTAGGCTTTAGGGCTCAGGCAGGCTGCCTTGGCTAGGTCAGTATGATCAGTGGCTCCCATGGCTCCTGATCAGTGTCAGGGTGGCTTAGGTCAGGTAGGGTGGTCTTATTTTGTGGCTCAGTGGCCCAGGGTTTTAGTGTTGGGTAGGGTTTAGTGCTCAGGATAGTTTAGGGTTTAAACTGGGCTGGCCTGTTTAGGTTTAGGTTGAGGGTTTAGTTTTGGAGTGATATTTTAAAAAAATCAAGCAAACCACCAGTATATTTAGATTATTTTTATTTTATTTTATTATTTTATTTTTATTTATTTATTTATCTAGGTTTAATTATTTTAGTTTAAGTTTTTATTTTAGTTTATTTTTAGGTTTAGATTTAGTTTATGCTTATTTTATAGTTTAGTTTTTTTATCAATTTTAGTTTTATTTTATTTTTTTTATTTTAAGTTTAGTTTAGGTTTAGGTTTTTTATTTTTATTTTTATGTTTTTTTTTTAGGTTTATTTTAGGTTTTATTTCTAGTTTAGGTTTATGTTTTATGTTTTTAGGTTTATTTTGGTTTTATTTTCTAGTTTAGTTTATTTTTAGTTTATTTATTTTATTTAGTTTAGTTTAGGTTTTTTTTTTTTCATTTTAGGTTTAGGTATTTTTTTTAGGTCCAGGTTTTACTTTTATTTATTTTAGGTTTTATTTTTAAGTTTATTTTATTTTTATTTTATTTAGTTTTATTTTATTTTATTTTATTTATTTTATTTTATTTTATGTTTTAGTTTTTTTTATTTAGGTTTTATTCTTTATGTATTTTATTTTGGTCTTTTTAAGTCTTAATTTATTTTTATGTTTTAGGTTTAAGTTTTAGTTTTAGGTTTGTATTTTATTTTATTTTTATTTATCTTAGGTTTAGATTTTTTTATTTATTTTATTTATTTTATCTTAGTTTAGGTTTAAGTTTTTTTTAGGGTTTAGTGTCTGGGGTTTAGGGTCTGGGGTTTAAGTTTAGGGTTTAGGGCCAGGCTAAGATTTAGGGTGTGCAAGGTTTAGCTTTAGGGTGGGGCTCAGGGCTCAGTGTCAGGTTTAGCCAGGTAGGGTTTAGTGGCAGCAGAGTTTTGGTTGGGGTCAGTTTAGGGCCTAGTTTTGGCCTAATGCCTTTTAGGTTTCAGGGATCAGTTTAGATTTGGTTTTAGGGTCAGGATCAGGTTTCACTGTTTAAGATTAGTTTGTGGTTATGGGGTTTAAGATTTGTTTTAGGTTTAGGGTTTTTTTAAAATTAAGCAAACTAGTAGTTTAGGTTTATTTAGTTGATTTTTTAATTTAGTTTATTTTATTTTTTATTTAGGTTTATTTTATTTTATTATTTAATTTAGTTTATATTTTTAGTTTATTTATTTTTTGTTTAGGTTTTTTATTTTAGTTTACTTTCTAGGTTTAGGTTTAGGTTTATGCTTATTTTTTTAGTTTAGATTCATTTTTATTTAATTTTTTAGGTTTTGGTTTTATTTTTTATTTTTAGGTTTAAGTTTAGGTTTTTATTTTATTTTTTAGGTTTAGGTTTTAAGTTTTTATTTTAAGTTTATTTTTAGGTTTTATTTTTTAGTTTAGGTTTAGGTTTTATTATGATTTATATTAATATAGATTATAGAGCACAATACCATAATATAATACAACATTTGAAAACATCTTATAACATCCAAAAACACATCACTATATGCTCAAATAAATGATGCTACATTATACCATATAATATATGGTAATATAATATGATTTAGGGTTTTTTAGGGTATTCAAATCTCTAATAATCAAGGGAAAGTCTCTTGAATACATTTTCTTTAGCTTCCATAATTATGTTAGGATTAGGCCATTCTTTAGATCTACTCCTAATGACATCTTTATTCAAAGTTTAGGGCTTAGGGTTTATAGTTAGTTTAGGGTTTAGGGTTTAGGGTATAGGGTTAGTTTAGGGTTTAGGGTTTAAGGTTAGTTTATGGTTTAGGGTTTAGGGTTTAAGGTTTATGGTTTGGGGTTTAGGGTTTGGGGTTGTATGTTTTAGGGTTTAGGGTTTATGGTTTTAGGTTTAGGTTTGTTTGGTTTTGTTTAGGATTTAAGGTTTAGGGGTTTGGGTTTAAGATTTAAGGATTAAGGTTTAGGGTTTATGGTTTAGGGTTTAGTGTTTAGTGTTTAGGGTTTTAAGGGTTTAGTGTTTAGGGTTTAGGATTTAAGTTTTAGGTTTATATTTTAAGTTTTAGTTTAGGATTTACGGTTTAAGGTTTAGGGTTTAGGGTTTAAGGTTTATTTTAATAGAGTACAAATTTAGATTTAACATTTATTCTTTTCGATTTCATCAACCAAGTAGCAACCCAAGTTTTCTAAGACATAAGTAATGACATAGATCAAAAATGAGCACCCATAGAGCAAATCAGAAATCCTAGATAAGTAGAACCGTCTCTACTGTAAAGACAGTTCCATAAGCAATAGATCGGATTGGTCATTCTTCGCTTTCAGCTCATCAACAACCCCTCTCGTAGTGGGATCCACCATCATATCCCTAATCTCTCCCTCTGCCACCACAACAATTGTAACCTCTGTCTCTCCTTCTGCCTCCATAACCCCCATTGCTCCAACCACCACCTCCATATCCACCATCACCTCCAAATCTCCCACCACCACTGCAACAATCACGCCTCTTCCTTTGCCTCCATTGCCAAATCTAGACTGAGCCTAGTTAATGATGTTCCTGCCATCAAGATTTTGCCCATTCTTAGGGTTTAGAGTTTAGGTTTTTATTTTATTTTTTTAGGTTCAGGTTTTAGGTTTATTTTTAAGTTTTATTTTTTTAATTTAGGTTTATTTTTAGTTTAGTTTTATTTTATTTAGCTTAGCTAGTTTAGGTTTAGGTTTTATTTATTTTAGTTTAGTTTATTTTATTTTAGGTTTAGGTTTATTTTACTTAGTTTATTTTATTTTTATTTTAGTATTAGGTTTTATTTTTGTTTAGGGTTTATGTTTTATTTTTTATTTATTTTTAGGTATTATTTTTAGGTTTTATTTTTAGTTTTATTTTTTAGGTTTAGGTTTTTATTTTATTTTTATTTTATTTTATTTTCTTAATTTAATTTAGGTTTTTATTTCTTTTATTTTAGTTTAGTTTTTATTTTTTTAATTTTATTTTAGTTTAGGTTTTTTTATTTTATTTTTATGTTTTATTTAGTTTAGGTTTAGGTTTTTAGCTCTTTAGGGTTTAAGGTTTATGGTTTAGGGTTTAGGGTTTAGGGTTTAGGGTTTAGGGTTTGGGGTTTTGGGTTTTGGGTTTAGGGTTTAGGTTTTAGTTTTAGGGTTTAAGTTTTAGTTTAGGGTTTAGGGTTTAGGGTTTAGGATTTAGGGTTTAGGATTTAGGTTTAAGGTTTTTTTTAATAAAGATTAAATTCAAATTCAACATTTCCTCTTTTCAATTTCATCAACCAAGTAGCAGCCCAAGTTTTGTAAGACACAAGCGACAACTTAGATAAAAAATGAGCACCCATAGAGCAAATCAAAAACCCTAGATAAGTAGAACCGTCTCAACTGTAAAGACATAGTTCCATAAGCAAACATCGGATCGCTTGTTCTTCGCTTAGTTCCATCAATCACCCCGCCACTGATGGGATCCCATCATATCTCGATCCCTCCTCTGACCACCACGCTTGTAACATCCATTGCTCCTCTCACCTCCATAACCACCACTTATTCTACCACCACCTCTATATCCACCAACACCTCCAGATCCCCCACCACCATCGCATAATCACGCCTTTGCCTCCCCACCAGATCTAGACTGTTTAGTTGAAGGTGATGTTCTCTGTCGTTCTTCCCATTCTAGGTTTAGGGTTTGGGGTTTTAATTTAGGGTTGGTAGGGTTAGTTTTAGGGTTTGGGTTTTTAGTTTTATTAGGGTTTAAGGTTAGGTGTAGGGTTTGTGGTTATTTGTGGGAGGTTTTAGGGTTTAGGGTTTAGGGCTTAAGGGTTTTAGGGTTTAGGGTATTTAGGGTATTTTAGGGTTTTGGGGTGTGTTTTAGGTTTAGGGTAGGTAGGTTTGGTGGGTTTTTACTCAGTAGGGTTTAGGATCCAGGGTTTAGCATTTTATTTACAAATTTATTTAGGTTTAGTTTATTTTTTTATTTATTTAGTTTATTTTATTTTATTTTATTTAGTTTAATTTATTTATTTTAATTTATTTATTTTAGTTTAGGTTTTTTTTATTTTAATTTATTTATTTTTTTAGGTTTAGGTTTAGGTTTATTTTTAGTTGTGTTTTATTTTATTTTTAGGTTTTAGTTTATATTTTATTTTATTTTATTTTAGAGTTTTATTTTTAATTTTATTTTATTTATAGTTTAGTTTATTTTAAATTTATTTTAGTTTATTTATTTTAATTTAGGCTTAAGTATTTTATTTTATTTTAGGTTTATTTTATTTTAGGGTTTAGTTTTAGGTTTTATTATTTATTTATTTTGATTTTATTTTAGGTTTATTTTTAGGTTTAGGTATTTTCTTTAATTCTTATTTTATTTTATTTTAATTTTATTATTATATTTATTTTATTTATTTATTTTTATTCTTAGGTTTATTTTATTATTTTTAGTTTATTTTTAATTTATCTTGTTTGTTCTTTATTTTTTTTATTAGTTTTAATTTAATTTATATTTTATTTTTATAGGTTTTTAAGTGTTTGATGTGGTTTAGGGTTTTGGCCTAGGGTCATACATGAATGATCAGTGTTTAGTGTTTAGCCTAACCCAGCTCAAGAATTAGGGTCATTGCCTTCAGTAGGCAGCCTAGATTAGGCCTGTGGTAGGGTCAAGGCCCAGGGCCCAGGGTCAGCTCAGGATCTGGGCCCAGTAGTTGTGGCCTGGTGGCTCAGGTTATGGTGGCCTGGTCAGGCCAGTGCTCATGGTAGAGCCCAGGGCCTGTGGCCCAAGATTTAGGTTTAGGTTATGGGCCCAAGATCAGAGAGTCAGGGCCCAGGGTTTTAGTGTCATGGGGCCCAGGGCTCATGGTAGGGTGCACATTTAAGGTTATCAGCCCATCAGGTTAATGGTTGGGTTTATGGTGGATTTAGGGGGGTCCCATGGTCAGGTTGTCAGGGATTGTGGTAGGTCAGGGTTCATTTTAGGGTTTATTTAGGTAGGATAGGATTTATGGTTTAAGGCCTAGGGTTTAGTTTTTTTTAAATTAAAAATGGTTTAGGTTTATTTAGTTTATTTTAATTTATTTTATTTTTTTTATTTTATTTTATTAAGTTTATTTTTTTTATTTAGTTTAGTTTATTTATTTTAGTTTAAATTTTTATTTTTATTTACTTTTTAGGTTTAGGTTTAGGTTTAGGTTTATTTTTTAATTTAGTTTTTTTTAATTTAATTTTTTAGGTTTAGATTTTTTTTTTATTTTAGGTTTAGGTTTAGATTTTTTTTTAAGGTTTAGGTTTTAGGTTTTTATTTTAATCTTATTTATAGGTTTAATTTTTTAGTATAAGTTTAGGTTTATTTTTAGTTTATTTTATTTTATTTAGTTTAGGTTTAGCTTTAGGTTTAGTTTATTTTAGGTATAGGCTTAGGATTTATTTATTTCAGTTTTGGTTTAGGTTTACTTAATTTTATTTATTTAATTTTAGGTTTAAGTTTAGGTTTTCTTGTTTAGTGATTAGGTTTTATTTTTTATTTACTTTTAGGTTTAGGTTTTTATTTAATTTTTATTTAATTTTATTTTAGGTTTATTTTATTTTTATTTTAAGTTTAGTTTTTATTTTATTTAGGTTTTTATTCTTAGGTTTATTTTATTTTTTAGTTTAGATTAGCTTTTATTTATTATTATAATTTAATTCTATTTTATTTTATTTTATTTTAGGTTTAGGTTTAGTTTTAGTTTATGTTTATTATTTTATTTTTATCTTATTTAGGTTTAGGTTTTTTATTATTATGTTTATTTAGTTTAGCTCAGTCAAGTTTAGGCCCAGTTTAGGGTAGGTTTATGGTTAGTGCTAGTGGCCCAGGTCTTGGGCTCATGGCCCAGTGGTCAGGATCTGTGGCTCAGTGGCCCAGGGCCTCAGTGGCCTGGTGAGCTCAGTGGCCCAGTTGCCAGCCCAGATTTAGGTCCGAAAGTCCACCCTCTTGGCCCAGGGTTTAGAGCCCAAGCCCAGGGCCTGGTGGCCCAGGGTCAGGGCCCAGTGCCCAGGTCAGTGGCCCAAGGCTGTGCCAGTTTAGGCCCACCTAACCTGAGGGCTCAGTGGCCTGGCTGCCTGGATCCAGGGTCCACATCCAGTGGCCTGTGCCTAGGGCATGTATCTCAGGCACAGATTTAGGGTTTTAGTCAGGGTTAGGGGCTCAGGCCCATTCAGATTTCCAGTGTCAGGTCCTGAGCTCAGGGCTGGGGCATAAAGCATGGTTGCTTTAGGCTCAGTGTAGGGTTTAGGGTTTTGGCTGAGGGTCAGGGTGTGGAGGGTTTAGGTAGTGTAGTGATAGAGTGTTTAGAGTAGGGTAAGAATCAGGATTTAGGGTTTAGTGTTTTGGGTGTAGTGTTTTATTTTTAAATTTAGTAAACCGCTAGGTTTAAGTTTGTTTGGTTTATTTAGTTTATTTTTTATTTATTTTAGTTTATTTTATTTTTATTTTATTTATTTGTTTAGTTTAGTTTATTTATTTTGGTTTATATTTTAGTTTAGGTTTTATTGTACTTTATTTTAGGTTTAGATTGAGGTTTATGCTTATTTTATAGTTTAGTTTTTTTATTTAATTTTTAATTTTTTTTATTTATTTTAGGTTTTGGGTTTTATTTTATTTTTTAGGTTTATGTTTTAAGTTTTATTTTTAGTTTAGGTTTTTTTTATTTTATTTTATTTTATTTATTTAGGGTTTAGGTTATTTTTAAGGTTTAGGTTTATTTATTTAGTTTAGTTTATTTTAGTTTAGGTTTATGTTTTTTTCATTTTAGGTTTAGGTTTTTTTAGTTTTTAGGTTTTATTTTATTTTTTTACATTTTATTTAGTTTTTATTTTATTTTATGTTTAGCTTCATTTATCTTTTAATTTTAGGTTTAATTTTAGCTTTATCTTTATTTTTTATTTGCATTTAGTTTAAGTTATTTTATTTTATTTTATTTTATTTAGGTTTAGGCTTTTATTATTTATATTATATTATTATTATATATATTATTTTTTTTATTATTATTTACATTTACATTTAGGTCAGGATCTTGGTTTTGTCAGGTGGATCTAGGGTTGGGCTCAGGCTCAGGATCAGGTAGTTAGGCCCAGGGTGGCCCAGGGCCCAGGGTTTGGGTCAGTAGCCTGTGGCCTGGCCCAGGTTTAGTTTTTAATGTGGTTTATGGTTTATCTGGGTCAGGGCTCAGTGGCCTAGGGCCTGGTACAGGTTTAGGTTTTTTTAGGGTTTGTGGTATAGTTTATGGTTTATGGTTGTAGATTAATTTAGGGTTTATGGTTATTTTAGGGTTATGGTTTAGGTTTAGGATTTATGGTTAGGGTTTAGGTTTTTTTTTAAATTATAAAACCAAGAGTTTAGTTTATTTAGTTTATTTTTATTTATTTTAGTTTTTTTTTATTTTTTTATTTTTATTATTTATTTTTATTTAATTTTGTTTATTCATTTTTAGTTTATTTATTTATTTTAGGCTTTTTATTTAGTTTATTTTCTAGGTTTAGCTTTATGTTTATGCTTATTTTTTAGTTTAGATTTATTTTTATTTATTTTTTTAGGTTTTAGTTTTATAATTTTTTAGGTTAGGTTTAGGTTTTATTTTATTTTTTTTAGGTTTAGGTTTTGTTTTATTATAAGTTTATTTTAAGTTTTTAGTTTAGGTTTAGGTTTATTTTTATTTTATTTATTATATTTATTTAAGGTTTAGGTTTAGTTTATTTTAGGTTTAGGTCTAGGTTTATGTTTTATTTATTTTAGTTTAGTTTATTCTAGTTTAGGTTTAGGTTTATTTTATCTTGTTTATTTTAGGTTTAGGTTTTTTTTAGTTTAGGGTTTAGGTTTTATTTTTTATTTATTTTTAGGTTTATTTCTTAAGTTTTAATTTTTATTTACTTTTTATTTGATTTGATTTTAGATTTATTTTATTTTTATTTTACGTTTAGTTTTTATTTTATTTAAGTTTTTTAGTTTTAGGTTTATTTTATTTTTTTAGTTAGTTTAGGTTTCTATTTAATTTATTTTGATTTATGTTTTATTTTATATTTTAATTTATTTTTATGTTTAGGTTTAGGTTTAGGATTTAGTTTGGGTTTTTATTTTATTTTATATTTCTATTTTATTTAGTTTTAGGTTTTTTATTTATTTTATTTTTATGTTTTATTTAGTTTAGGTTTTTAGGTTTTAGTGTTTGTGGTTTATGGTCAGGTCTGGGGTGGTTTGGCCTAGGTGTTTCTCATGATAGGGTTTAGGTTTAGAATTTAGGGTTTTAAGGTTTAGGGTTTAGGTTTAGGGTTCATGCTTTAGAGTGGGAGTTTTAGGGTTTAGGGTTTGTGGATTTATGGGAATTTTTATATTTTTTTATTTTATTTTTTTTTATTTTAAATTAAGTAAACCCAGTTTAGGGTTTATTTAGTTTATTTTTTTGTTTATTTTATTTTTTTTTTTTTTTTTTTTATTTAGGTTTATTTTTATTTTATTTAGTTTAGTTTATTTATTTTAAGTTTATTTATTTTAGCTTAGGTTTTTATTTTAGTTTATGTTTAGTTTAGGTTTATGTTTACGTTTTAGTTTAGTTTAATTTTATTTTATTTTAGGTTTAGGTATTATTTTTTACTTTTTTAGTTTAGGTTTTTTTTTTAGTTTAGGTTTTAGGTTTTATTTTTTTTTATTTGTAGGTTTTATTTTTAGTTTAGGGTTAGGTTTATTTTAGTTTATTTAAGGTTTATTTTGGTTCATTTAATTTTTTTAGGTTTAAGTTTTATTTATTTTTGTTTATTTTTTATTTTAGTTTATGTTTAGGTTTAGTTTATTTTCATTTTAGGTATAGCTTTTTTTTAGTTTAGGGTTTTTTTTTTTTTTTGGTTTTATGTTTAGGATAATTTTTTCGGCTTAAGTTTTATTTCATTTTTATTTTATTTTATTTTTGGTTTATTTTATTTTGATTTTAGGTTTATTTTGTTTTTATTTTAGGTTTATTCCATTTTTATTTTTGGTTTAGTTTTTATTTTATTTAGGTTTTTTTATTTTTAGTTTAGTTTAGGTTTTTATTTATTTATTTTAGTTTAGTTTTTATTTTATATTTTATTTTATTTTTAGGTTTAGGTTTTTTTTTAGTTTAGGTTTTTATTTTATTTTATTTTGATTTAGGTTTATTTATTTATTTTATTTTTTATTTTATTTAGTTTAGGTTTAAGTTTGTAACTTCTTAGGGTTTAGGGTTTAGGATTAGTTGAGGGTTTAGGTTTAGGGTTTATAGTTTTGTGTTTAGGGTTTAGGGTTTAGGGATTAGGGTTTAGGGTTTAAAGTTTAGGGTTTAGGCTTTAAGGTTTAGGGTTTATGGTTTAGGATTTTGGGTTTTAGGGTTTAGGGTTTAGGGTTTGTGTTTAGGGTTTAAGGTTTAGCATTTAGGGTTTAGGCTTTAGGGTTTGGGTTCAGTTTTAGTTTAGGGTTTAGGGTTTTGGTTTTTTTAACTAGAGAAAAATTCTAGATTCAATATTTCTTCTTTTCAATTTCTTCAACCAAGTAACACACCAAGTTTTCTAAGACATAAGCGATGACATAGATAAAAATGAGCATGAATAGAGTAAATCAATAACCCTAGATAACTAGAATCGTCTTTACTGTAAGGACACAGTTCCATAAGCAGTAGATCGGATCAGCCATTCTTCAATTTCTATAATTCCCATCAACCACCGTGCCTCTCGAGTAACGGATCCATCATCATATCCCCGATCTCTCCTCCGCCCATGGTCAGAACCTCTCCGCTCCTCCTGCCTCCATAACCACCATTGCTCCGACCACCACCTCAATATCCACCAGTACCTCCAGATCCCCCACCACCACGGTGATAACCATAACCTAAGCCTTCACCACTACCGCCAGATCTAGATTGTGCCTGGTTGATGGTGATGTTCCTGTAGTCAAGGTTCTACCCATTCTTATTGTTTACATTTATTAGGTTTTATGGTTTAAGTTTATTTATTAGTTTACTTAGTTAATTTAGGTTTAGGTTTAGGGTTTAGGGTTAGGGTTTAGGGTTTAGAGCTTTAGGTTTAGGATTTGTGGGTTCAAGGTTTTATTTAGCTTTTGAGGGTTTAGGTTAGGGAGTTGCTAGGGATAAGTTTAGGGCCCAGGGCTGGTTTTTAGGGTTTAGGATTTAATCATAGAGCCTAGGTGGTGCCAGGGATGGCCCAAGGCCTGTGGTAGTAGTTTAGGGTTGGTTCTGACAGTGGCCTAGGGAGTAGGGCTCAGTGGTTTTAACGTAGTGTTTAAGGCCTAGGGTCCAGGTCAGGGCCCAGGTCAGTGGGTGGCCTAGGGTTTAGGGCCTTTAGTTTTACCAATCAAACCCGAGGCTCAGCTCATTTATTTATCTTTATTGGTAGTTTTATGTAGATTTTTTTAGTATTTTAGTTTAGATTTTTATTTTTTATTTTATTTTATCTTAGGTATTTTATTTTATTTGCTATTATTTAAGTTTTTATTTATTTTATTTTAGTTTATGTTTTATTTATTTTATTTTAGTTTGTTATTAGTTTATTTTATTTTATTTTAGGTTTTTTTAGGTTAGTTTAGGTTTTAGTTTATTTTATCTTTTATTATTTTAGGTAGGTTTTATTTTAGTTTAAGTTAGGTTTTAGGTTTTTAGGTTTTAGGTTTTAGGGTCTAGATCAGGGTTCAGGGTTTAGGGTAGCATCATGATTTAGGGTTTGGGTGGTTTAGACTTGCTGGTAGGGTTCTCAAGGCCAGTTTGGGGCTCATGGTGGTGTGTAAGGGTTTAGTGGTTAAGACATTTTATGTTATTTTTTTAAAATTAAGTTAACAGGTTTAGGTTTATTTAGTTTATTATTTATTTAATTTAATTTATTTTTTATTTTTATTTCAATTTATTTTTATTTTTGTTTACTTTAGTTTTTTTATTCTATTTATCGCAGTTTTTTTATTTTAGTTTATTTTTAAGTTTTTAGTTTATTTTTAGTTTCATTTTATATTATTTTATTTTCTAGGTTTAGGTTTTATTTGTAATTTTAGGTTTAGGATTAGGTTTTATTTTACTTTGTAGGTTTAAGTTTTAGGTTTTATTTTAGGTTTATTTTGGTTTTATTTTTTTAGTTTAGGTTTAAATTTATTTTAGTTTATTTTATTTAGTTTTATTTTAGTTTATTTTTTTGTTTAGGTTTAGGTTTTATTTATTTTAGTTTAATTTATTTTAGTTTAAGTTTACATTTATTTTATTTTGTTTATTTTTTAGTTTGGGTTTAGGTTTTTTTTATTTATTTTAGGTTTTATGTTTATTTTTAGGTTTAAGTTTTATTTAGTTTT
This sequence comes from Cymbidium sinense, assembly GCA_021442155.1. Classification (NCBI taxonomy): domain Eukaryota; kingdom Viridiplantae; phylum Streptophyta; class Magnoliopsida; order Asparagales; family Orchidaceae; genus Cymbidium; species Cymbidium sinense. The sequence goes on along the minus strand of CM038214.1, from coordinate 104,623,333 downwards.
ATTTTATTTTACTTTAGGTTTTTTTTATTTTATTTTATTTAATTTTATTTAGGTTTTATTTTTAGGTTTATTTTATTTTTAGTTGAGTTGAGGTTTTTATTTATTTTATTTTAGTTTACTTTTATTTTTTATTTTATTTTATTTTTATGTTTAGGTTTTGGTTTACGTTTAGGTTTAAGTTTTAGTTTAGCTTTTTATTTTTATTTTTCTATATTTTTTTAGATTTTGATTTATTTATTTATTTTATTTTTAAGTTTTATTTAGTTTAAGTTTAGTTTTTCAGGTTTTTATGTTTTTGTGGCTTTAGTTTTGTGGTTTAGTGTGGGTTTGGGCTAGGGCTCTAGTGTTTAGTTGGTTTAGGGTTTAGGGTTTGTGGGTGTAGGTTTAGGGTTTAGGGTTAGTTTTATGGTTTAGGGTTTAGGGTTAGGGTTTTCTTTTTTTAATTAAGTAAATTCATAGGTTTAGATTTATTTAGTTTATTTAATTTATTTTTTAACTATTTTATCTTATTTTGCTTTATTATTTTTGCTTAGGTGTATTTTTATTTCTATTTTGCTTAGTTTATTTATTTTAGATTTATTTATTTTTGATTAGGTATTTTATTTTATTTTATTTTTTAGGTTTTTATTTTTTTAGTTTAGTTTTATTTTTATTTTATTTTTTAGGTTTAATTTTTTTATTTTAGGTTTAGTTTAGGTTTTTATTTTATTTTCTTAGGTTTAGGTTTTATTTATTTTATTTTTTGTTTAGGTTTATTTTATTTTATTTAGGGTTTAGGTTTAGGTTTAGGTTTAGTTTATTTTAGGTTTAGGTTTAGGTTTTATTTATTTTAGTTTAGTTTATTTTAGTTTAGGTTTAAGTTTATTTTTTTTTATTTTAAGTTTAGGTTTTTCTTTAGTTTAGGGTTTGGTTTTATTTTGTATTTATTTTTTAGTTTATTTTTTAACTTTAGGTTTTTATTTTGTTTTTATTTTATTTTTTTTAGGTTTAGTTTTTCCTTTATTTTGGTTTCTTTTTAGTTTAGTTTAGCTTTTTATTTATTTTATTTTAGTTTTATTTTTATTTTTTATTTTATTTTCTTTTTAGGTTTAGGTTTAGGATTTAGTTTAGGTTTTTATTTTATTTTATTTTATTTTATTATTTTATTTTATTTTGGTTAAGGTTTTTTAATTTATTTAATTTTTAGGCTTTATTTAGTTTAGGTTTAAGTTTTAGCTTTTTAAGGTTTAGGGTTTAGGGTTTAGGTTTAGGGTTTGGGATTTAGGGTTTAGGGTTTATGGTTTATGGTTTATGTTTTAGGGTTTAGAGTTTAGGGTTTAGGGTTTTATGGTTTAGGGTTTAGGGTTTAGGGTTTTTGAGGGTTTCAGTTTAGGTTTTACGTTTAGGGTTCATGTTTTAGTTTAGGGTTTTAGATTTTTGGATTTTTTTTATTTTAACAAAGAACAAATTTAGATTCAACATTTCTTCTTTTGATATCAACCAGGAAACACACCAAGTTTTTTGAGACATTGGTGACGACATAGATGAAAAATGAGCATACATAGAGTAAATCAAAAAACTTAGATAACTAGAACCGTCTCTACTGTAAAGACACAGTTCCATAAGTAGTAGATCGGATTGACCATTCTTCAATTTCTCAAGCTTTGATCAGAACTACCCCGGCCTCTCGAGTTGCAGGATCCACCATCATATCCTCGATCTCTCCCTCCGCCGCCATCATGGTTGTAACCTTTGTCACTCCTCTCGCCTCCATAACCACCACTACTCTGACCACAGCCTCCATATCCACTAGCACTTCTAGATCCCCATCACCACTGCGATAACCGCAGTCTCCGCCTTTGCCCCCACCACCAAATCTAGACTGAGCCTGGTTGACGGTGATGATCCTGCCATCAAGGTTCTGCCCATTCTTAGGTTTTGGTTTTTTTTTTTTAATTTATTTAGTTACTTTAGGTTTAGTTTGGTTAGGGGTTTAGGATTTAGGGTTTAGGTTTAGGGTTTAGGTTGCTTAGGGTTTAGGTTTGGGGAGCTTAGGGTTTTAGGGTGTGTGGTTTAGATTTAGGCAGGGTTTGCTTTAGTGTTTAAGCTTTAAGGTTTAAAGTTTTAAGGGATTAGGATTTAAGGTTTAGGGTTAGCTTAGGGTTTTGGGTTAATTTTGGGTTTAGGCTTTGGTTTTTAAGTTTTAGAGTTTATTTTAGGGTTTTACGATTTGTATTTTAGGGTTTTAGGGTCCAGAATGGGTTTAGTGTGGTTAGTTTGCCTAAGGTTTACTTTAGCATTTTAGTGTTTTGTGGTTTAGTGTATGTTAGTGTAGGTTTTTTTTTTTTTTAAGTTAAGCAAACCCCAGTTTAAGTTTATTTAATTTATTTTTAATATTTTAGTTTATTTTATTTTTTTTTATTTTATTTGGTTAATTTTTATTTTATTTATTTTAGTTTTTTTATTTAAGTTTATTTATTTTAGTTTTATTTTATTTTATAGTATTTTTATTTTAGTTTTTTTTTAAGTTTATTTATGTTTATGTTTAATTTTAGTCTAGTTTCATTTTTATTTTATTTTTAAGGTTTATATTTTATTTTTTAATTTTATTTTTTGGTTTAGGTTTTTATTTTATTTTTTTAAGTTTAGGTTTTATGTTTTTATTTTAGGTTTATTTCTAGGTTTTATTTTTATATAGGTTTTTATTTATTTTATTTTATTTAACTTATGGTTTAGGTTTAGTTTATTTTAGGTTTAGGTTTTATTTATTAAGTTTAGTTTATTTAAGTTTAGGTTAGGTTTCTTTTATTTTCAATTTAGGTTTAGGTTTTTTTTAGTTTTGGGTTTAAGTTTTATTTTTTATTTATTTTTTGGTTTAGGTTTTTATATTATTTTATTATAGGTTTATTTTACTTTTTTTTTACTTTAGTTTTACTTTATTTAGTTTTTATTCTTAGGTTTATTTTATTTTAAAGTGAGTTTAGGTTATTATTTATTTTATTTTAGTTTATTTTGTTAGTTTATTTTATTTTATTTTTGGTTTATGTTTAGGTTTTAGTTCATGTTTTATTTTATTTTATTTTATTATTTTATTTAGGTTAAAGTTTTTTTATATATTTTATTTTTAGGTTTTATTTAGTTTACATCAATTTTACATTTTAGGGTTAGTGTATGGCTTTGGGTTTTAAGGTGGTTTAGGGTTTGGTTAGGGTTTAGGGTTTAGGTTAGGTTAAGGTTTGTGGTTTAATGTTTAGGCTTTAGTGTTTAGGGTTTTAAGTTTAGACCTTGGGTTTAGGGGTTTAGCTTAATTAAAATATTAAACCAGTAGGTTTAGTTTATTTACTTTATTTATTTTATTTTTATTTATTTTAATTTATTGTATTTTTATTTTATTTAGTTTAGTTTATTTATTTTAGTTTAGGTTTTTATCTTAGTTTATTTTTAGGTTTAGGTTTATTTTTTTTAGTTTATTTTATTTTTATTTTTTTATGTTTAGGTTTTATTTTTTTGTTTTAGGTGTCAGGTTTAGGTTTTTATTTTATTTTGGTTTTAGATTTTAGGTTTTATTTTATTTATTTTTTTTTTAAATCTTTTTTAGTTTTAGGTTTAGTTATTTTTAGTTTATTTTATTTTATTTAGTTTAGTTTAGGTTTTTTAGTTTACTCTTAGGTTTAGGTTTTGTAGTTTAGTTTATTTTAGTTTAGGTTTGCTTATTTTATTTTGTTTATTTTATTTTTATTTCAGTTTGGTTTTTTTTTTCAGTTTAAGATTTTATTTTAAATATTTTTTTTATTTTAGGGTTTAGGTTTAGGTTTAGTTTAATTAGGTTTAGTTTAGGTTTATGTATTTTAGTCTAATTCATTTTAGTTTAAGCATAGTTTATTTTATTTTATTTATTTTATTTTATTTTTAGTTTAGGTTTTATAGTTTAGGTTTGGCTTTAGATTTTGTGGCTTAGATTTTGGAGAGAGTTTAGCAGGCTTAGATTTAGGGTTTAGATTTAGAGTTTTAGTTTATTTTATTTATTTAGGCTTCAGTTATTATTTATTTTATTTTAAATTTTATTTTAATAACCCATTTTATTTGCTTTAAGTTTAGGTTTTAGTTTTTGTTTATGTTTTATTTTTTCTTTTATCTGCTTTTATTTAGGCTTATATATTTCTTTTATT
>CM038214.1:104304508-104619085 GCA_021442155.1 Cymbidium sinense | reverse complement strand
TGGTAGAGGATATGATGGTGGATTAAATTCTTCGAGAGGCGTTGGTTCGATGGGAGCTGGAGAAACTAAAATGGATCACGTCTGCTGCTTATGGAACTGTCTTTATAGTAGAGATGGTTCTAGTTATCTAGGGTTTTTGATTTTCTCTATGCGTGCTCATTTTTTATCTATATTGTCGCTTGTGTCTTAGAAAACTTGGTGGGTTACTTGCTTGATGAATTTGAAAAGAAGAAATGTTGAATTTGAATTTGCTCTCTATTAAAAAAAAACCTAAAAGCCCTAAACCCTAAACAAAAACTTGAACCCTAAACCTAAAACCTAAACCCTTAAAACCCTAAACCTTAAACCCTAAACCCTAAACTCTAATCGCTAATCCCTAAACCCCAAACCCTAAACCCAAAAACCTTAAACCCTAAATCCTAAAAAGATAAAAAACTTAAACCTCAACTAAATAAAACTTAAAAATAATATAAATAATAAAACAACATAAAAACTAAACTTAAAATAAAGTTAAAGTAAACCTAAAATAAAATAAAATAAAAACTAAATAGAAACTAAAACCTAAAAAATAAACCTAAAAATAAATAAAAATTAAAACCTAAACCCTAAAAAAACTAAAGCTAAAATAAAAATAAAATAAACCTAAACCTAAACTAAAATAAATTAAACTAAAATAAATAAAACCTGAACATAAACCTAAAATAAATTAAACCTAAATGATTACCTAAACACAAACCTAAAAATAAAAAATTAGACCTATACCCTAAATTTTTAAAAAACCTAAACCTAAAATAAAAATTTAAAAAGTATAAACTTAAAAATAAAATAAACTAAATTAAAATAAATACAACCTAGACCCTAAATCCTAAACCCTAAACCCTAAAATCCTAAACCCTAAACCCTAAATCCACAACCCTAAACCCTAAACTATACCCTAAAAAAAACCTAAAAACACACTAAATAAAACCTAAAATAAAATAAATAAAAAACCTACACCCAAATAAAATAATAAAATAAAATAAAAACTTAAACTAAAGCTTAAAATAAAACCCTAAACTTAAAAGTAATAAAATAAAATAAAAAAATGAAAACTAAAATAAAATAAAATAAATAAAATAAAATAAACTAAAATAAAATAAATACACCTAAAATAAAAGTCATATAAAAGTATTAAACATAAAATAAAAATAAAATAAACCTAAAATCAAATAAAATAAATACTAAATAAAAACCTAAACCTAAAAATTAAACTTAAAATAAAACCTAAAAAATAAATAAAATAAACCTAAAATAAGAAAAAAAAACTTAAAATGAACAAAATAAAATAAGCTGAAACCTAAAATAAAATAAAACAACTAAATAAATACCTAAAGGCCTAAACCTGACCTAAACCCTGGGCCTTAAACCTAAACCCTAATTAAACCCTAAACCTTAAAATAAACCTAAACCCAAAACCTAAAACCTAAATCCTAAACCTTAACTCTAAACACCCCCAGGCTAACCCCAAATCTTAGGCCCTAAACCCTAAACCCTAAACCATAAAACCCTAAGCCCTAAACCCTAAACCCTAAACCCTAAACCCTAAATCCTAAATCATAAACCCAAAACCCAAAACCCTAAAACCTAAAAACCTAAACCTAAGCTAAGTAAAACCTAGAAATAACATAAATAAAAAAACCTAAGCCTAAATAAAGAAAAATAAAATAAAAACCTAAACTAAACCTAAACATAAACCAAAACTAAATAAAATAAAACATACTAAAAAACCCTAAACTTAAACTAAAATATAAAACCTAAAAAAAGCCTAAACCAAAACCTAAAAATAAATAAAAACTTAAACTGAAAAAATAAAATAAAAATAAAATAAAAATAAAAAATAAACATAAACCTAAACTAAAATAAATAAACTAAACTAATAAAATAAGAAATAAACCTAAATAAAATATAAATTAAACTAAATAAACCTAAACCTACAAGTTTACATAATTTAAAAGAAATATTAAACTAAACCCTAAACACAAATCGTGAGCCCTAAACTTTAAACCCAAACCCTAAACCCTAAACTAACCATAAACGCTAAGCCCTAAACCTATACTCACCCCCTAAACCTAAACTAAAACCTAAACATAAAACTAAATAAACTAAATACCTAAACATAAATTAACTAAAAGCAGAACCTAAACCTAAACCTAAATAAATAAACCAAAAAGTAAACCTAAATAAAACTAAATAAACTAAATAGAATAAATAAAACTAAAATAAATAAAATAAAACATAAACCTAAACCTAAACTAAACTAAATAAACATAAATAATCTTAAAAACCTAAACCTAAACCTAAAATAACCCTAAACCTAAACCTAAACAAAACTAAAAAATTTAAAACTAAAAAAACTAAACCTAAGAAACCTAAACCTAAATAATACATAAACCTAAACTAAACTAAATAAACCTAACCATAAACCTAAACCTTAAAAAAGAATCCTAAAACCTAAACCTAAAATAAATAAATAAAAAATAAACCTAAACCTAAATTGAAATAAATAATTAAAATAAACCTAAACCTATAAAATAAAACCTAAACTAAAATAAATAAATAAAAACCTAAACCTAAGCTAGAACTTAAACTAAAACCTAAATAAATAAACAAAAACCTAAACCTAAATTAAAATAAATAAAATAAACCTAAAAAATAGAAGTAAAAATAAAATCTAAAATAAAGTAAAAAATAAAACCTAATCCTAAACCTAAACTAAAATAAATTAAACTAAATAAAATAAATAAAACCTAAACTTAAACTTAAATAAATAAAACTAAAAACTGAACCTAAACCTAAACCTTAACCTAAACCTAAAACTAAACCTAAATAATAAAATCTAAACCTAAACTAAATAAACTAATAAATAAATAAAATAAAACTGGACTAAATAAATAAATAAACTAAACTAAACCTAAACTAAAAAACCTAAACCTAAACCTAAATAAAACCTAAACCAAAACCTAAACCTAAGCTAAACCTAAACCTAAATAAACCTAAACCCTAAACCTAAATAAACCTAAACCTAAAATAAATAAATAAAAATAAAAGATAAACTTAATAAAATAAAAATAAACCTAAAACCTAAAACCCTAAACCTAAACTAAAACTTAAACCTAAAAACCTAAACCTAAACCAAAACTAAACTAAATAAACCTAAATAGATAAAACCTAAATAAAAAAAATCTAAACTAAATAAACCTAAACTTAAACCTAAACTTAAACCCAAAACCTAAACATAAAATAAAAAATAAACTAAAACTTAAACCTAACCCTGAACCTAAACCTAAGTAAATAAAAAATGAAAACATAAACCTAAACTAAATAAATTAAACCTAAACCTAAAATAAAAAGGCTAAAACCTAAACCTAAACCTAAATAAAAATGAAGCTAAGTAAACTAAAAAATAAAACCTAAACCTAAACCTAAAAGAAAAATAAACCTAAACTAAAATAAAATAAATAAATAAACCTAAACTGAAATAAACTAAAACTATGTTTCCCTTGGTTATTTTCTCTCTTTTCTCATTTATTGCTAGTGGTTGGGTGGTCCTCCTTGGTTTTTTTCCCTTGTTTGTTTGTTTGGCTGTGTGACTACCATTTCTATTTTTTTTGTTTTTTGATGATCTCTAGGATGGTTGTGGCTATGCTTGTTGTTGCTTTTTCTACCTATTTTGGGGTCTATTTTGGGTTAGCCTTTTATTTTGGTTGGCCGCTCCCCTTTCGATATTGGATCCTCTATTGTTATGGTTTGTTGTTGAGTGGCAGCTGTTGGTCTCTTCAAGATTTGATTAGCTTTGGTCTTTTCAATACTTTTTGCTATTTCTCCTAGTTTATGTTGGAGATTCTTGTTGATTGGCTAATTTCTCTTCTGATTAGCATGAGGACAACTGCTTTATGGTTTTTTTCCTTCCTGACCTAGTTATGGCTGATTTTAGTGGTGGCTGATACTTGGTGGCTTTTTATCACTGCCTGCTAGGTTGATGGCATCCTTTTCTCTTCCTAGTTTGGTCTTGTTTCTAATGATGGCTGGTTGTGGCTCTCCCTTGCTTGGAGCTTTGATGTCTATTTGAATGATGGTTATTGTTATTTTTTATTTTATTTTAATCTCTTTCTAGGCTATTGTATTAGTTTTTTGCTTGAATTGGCTTGTCCCTTTCAATTCTTCCTTCTTTGGTGGTGGCTTTATCACGACCGTATCTTAAGTGGTATTTGTTTATGATTGGTCTGCTATGGTTTTTTTGTTGGTTGTTTAATTTTTAGATGGTTCGCCTATTTCTTTTGCTAATCTACAGTTGGAAGCCTTTGGTACTTTTTTTTTGATGTTGGCCTATATCAAGATTGTTGGCTATGATGGCCATGATGTTACCCATATCTTAACTTTTGGTTGGTAGCCATTCTTAGGAAGTTTGGATGTTCATATGCATTGTTGCCTCTTGAGATGATCTTAATTGAGGCTGAGCCTTTTCTTTCTCAGCTCTCTCTAATTGTATTCTTTATCTTTGTTCTTGTTAGCTATGACTATGGCCTTTATAGTGTTTTGTAGATTTCTTTTATAGGTTGGAACTTTTCAGATGGAATGTTCGTTACTCAGTCAACTCAAGAGCTGTTGATGTTGATCTTGCTATCTTGCCTCACAAAAGGGATCATGAGCCACTACTGACTGGTCTTTTGATTATTTTTTTACTTATATTGTACTAGTCTTAATCTATGTCTTTTCCTCTTTTACTTTTTCAGCAGTTGCTTTTTCTCTCTGTTTTTCCATTGTACATAGATGGCAGTTTAGCTTTTTAGGTTCCTTGTAGCTTTGAGAGCTATAGATCTTTGAGCTTTAGCCCTATTAAGGACATTGCATCGTTTTCTTTTATTGTAATAAAATTATAACCTTTCCTTTAAAAAACCCAACCCTAACCCTAAACCTAATACCTAAACCCTAAAATAAAAACCTTTAAAAAATAAAATAAAATAAAAATTAAAAACTAAACTAAAATAAAATTAAAAAAACATAAATTAACTAAAAAATAAAATAAACCTAAAAATAAAACCTGAACATAAAATAAAAATAAAATCAACCTAAAATAAAATTAAATAAAAACCTAAACCTAAACAATAAACCTAAAAATAAAACATAAAAATAAATAAAAAATAAAACCTAAACCTAAAATAAAAATAAAAAAAACTAAACCTAAACTAAAATAAATAAAACCTAAACTTAAACCTAAAATAAACTAAACCTAAAATAAAACCTAAACTAAAATAAAATAAACTAAAATAAACTTAAACTTACTAAAATAAAACTTAAAAATAAAGCTAAAATAAAATCCTAAAACCTACCTAAAAAAAATAAAATCTTAACCTAAACCTAAAATAAAAAATAAAACTTGGACCTAAAATAAAATAAAATACAAATAAACTAAGAAAATAAACATAAACGTGACCTTAACCTAAAAAATAAACTAAAATAAAACCTAAACTAAAATAAATTAAACTAAATAAAAAATAAATAAACTAAATAAAAAAAAAATAAACTAAATATTGAAACCTGGGTTCTTTAATTAAAGATCCTAAACCCTAAATAATAAATCCCAAACCCAGGCCCTAACCCTAACCTATAAACCATGGATTCTATGCCTGCAACCCTAGGCCCTAAACCAAAGGCCTTTGACCTGAGCCCACTAGGCCCACCTGGGCTAAACTGGGCCACTGAGCCCCTAAGGCCTAATTTGGGCCCTGACTGGCCATGACCCACAGGCCTGAGGCCAAAACTGATAATGGGCCTGAGCTGATCTTGGGCAGGCCAGATCCAGGCTCAACCACTGGGCCTCAGATCCTGAGCCACCAGGCATGGGCTGACCAGCACGATCTGACCTGGAATCTGGGTGACCCTGGGCCCCCACACTGAGGCTGGGGCTGGGCCCAGGCCTAACCCTAGTGGGTGAGCCTGGCCCTGGGTGCTGAGGCCTGAGCTGGGCCCACTTTAGGCCCTGGCCCTGAGTTAAACCTGGGCCACAACCACAGGCCCTGAGCCCTGGGCCCTGAGCTGACCTAGTCCAAGCATAGATCCTACAGGCCTGGGCCAAGCCAGGGCCCAGATCCTGGGCCACGGACCTGGAGTCCTGGGCCCTCCCAGGCCCAAGGCCAGATAGTGGGTGACTTAGGCCCAGAGCCTGACTACCTGAGTAGATGGGCAAACCAGTAAAATAAAAATAAAACCCTAAACCTATATAAAATAAAAAACTATACCTAAATAAAATTAAAACCTAAACTAAAACCTAAACCAAATCCTAAACCTAAGTCTAAACTAAATAAAATAAAATAAACAAAAAATAAACCTAAACCTAAAAAAAAAACCTAAAGAAAAACTTGAAATAAAAACATAAAACCTAAAATTAAAAAAATAAAATTAAAACCTAAACTTAAGCTTAAAAATAAAAAAATATAACCTACACCTAAAAAATAAATAAAACTAAAACTCAACTAAAAAATTACCATAAACCAAAACTTAAACCTAAACCTAAAAATAAATCAAAATAAAAAACCTAAAATAAATAACCCTAAAATAAATAAACTAAGCTAAATAAAAAAAAATAAAATAAACTAAAATATATAAAAATAAAATAAATATACCTAAACATACCGGTTTACTTAATTTTTAAAAAATAACCTTAAACCCTAAATCCTAAACTTTAAACCCTAAGAACCTATAACCCTAAACCCTAAATCTTAAACCTAAATCCTAAACCCCAACCGCTAAAAGCATAAACCTTAAAACACTAATCTCTAAACCCTAAACCCTACATCCTAATCCCTAAACCCTTAAACCTAAACCATAACCCTAAACCCAAAATCCCAAATTCAAAACCTAATCCTAAAGTAACCAAACAAATTAAAAAATCTAAACCCTAAAACCTAATAAACCTAAACCAAAACCTAAACCCCAAGAATGGGAAAGACATTGACCTTAAACTAAAAATAAAAAAAAAAGAAATGTTGAATCTGAATTTGATCTGTTAAAAATTAAAAAAACCCAAAAACCAAAACCTTAAGCTAAAACCTGAACCCTAGATCTAAAACATAAACCCTAAACTTTAAAAACCCTAAACCCTAAAACCCTCAACCATAAACCCTAAATCCTAAACACTAATACCTAAACCTAAACCATAAAACTAACTAAACAACCTAAACCATATCCTAAAAAAACTATATTAAACTAAATCCTTAAACCTTAAACCACCCTAAACTCCTAAACCTAAACCCTAATCCTAAACCCTAAATCAACCCTAAACCCTAACCCTAACTCCTAAACCTAAACCCTAAACTAAACCCTAAACCTTAAACCATAACCTAAACCCTAAACTAACATACACTCTAAACACTAAACCCTAAACTTAAACCTAAACCCTAAACCCTCACCTAATAAACCTAATCCTAAACCAACCCTAAACCCTAAACCCTAAAAGCATAAACCTTAAAACCCTCTCTCTAACCAAAATAAACTAAACTCTAAACTTAAACCTAATGTAACTAAATAAATTTAAAAAATAAACCTAAACAAAAGGCATAACCTTGATGGCAGGAACATCACCGTCAACCAGGCTCAGTCTAGATCTAACGATGGAGGTGAAGGAGGAGGCGGCGATTATCATAGTTGTGGTGGGGAATCTAGAGGTGCTGGTGGATATGGAGGTGGTGGATGGGGTAGTGGTGGTTACGATGACAAGAGGAGCTATGGAGGTTATAACCGCGATGGTGGGGGAGGGATATGATGGTGGATCTCGTTACTCGAGAGGCCAAAGTTGTTCTAATGGGAACTGAAGAAACTAAAGAATGGTTGATCTGATCTACTACTTATGGAACTATGTATTTACAGTAGAGATGATTCAAGTTATCTAGGGTTTTTGATTTGCTCTATGCGTGCTCATTTTTGATCTATGACATCGCTTGTGTCTTAGAAAATATGGTGTGTTACTTGGTTGATGAATTTTAAAAGAAGAAATGTTGAATATGAATTTATTGTACGTTAAAAAAAACCAAAAATCTTAAACCCTCCACTAAAACCTCAACCTAGACCTAGTATATAAACCTTAAACCCTAAACCTTAAACCCTTAAAACCCTAAACCCTAAACCCTAAACCCTATACCTGAAACCCTAAACACTAAACCCTAAACCCCAAACCCTAATCCCTCAACCCTTGACTATCCCTAAATCCAAAACCCCCTAAAAAGATAAAAACCTAAACCTGGACTTAATAAAACCTAAAAATAAAATAAATAATAAAACCTAAACCAAAATAAGATAAAAAATAAAATAAAATGAACACCTAAACTTAAACCTAAACTTAAACCTAAAAGTAAAATATAATAAAAAAATAAAAACTAAACTAAAATAAAATCCTAAACTAAACTAAATAAAGCTAAATAAAATAAAAACTAAACTGAAAATAAAAATACAATAAACTTAAAATAAAATAAAATAGAAACTAAATAAAAACCTAAATCTAAAAAGTAAACCTAAAAATAAATAAAAATTAAAACCTATACCCTAAAAACATAAAAACCCTAAACCTAAAATACAAATGAAATAAACTTAGACCTAAACTAAAAGAAACTAAACTAAAATAAATAAAACCTAAACCAAAACAAAAACCCAAACCTTTAAAAATCAAACCTAACAATAAACTAAAAAGTAACCTAAACCTAAATTAAACAATATAAAGTATTCATAAAATGAAACTAAAATAAAATAAACAAAAATAAATAAAGCCTACACCCTAAACCCTAAACCCTAAACCTTATAACCGAAACCCTAAATCGTAAACCATAAATTGTAAAGCCCTAAAAACCTAAAAACCTAAACCTTAACTAAACCTAAAAATAAAATAAATAAAAAACCTACACCTAAATAAAATAAAAGAGAAAATAAATTCAAAATCCTAAAACCTAAACCTAAACTAAATAAAACCAAAAGTAAAATAAAAAAAAAATCCACACCTAAATGTATATATATATATATATATATATATATATATATATATATATATATATATATATATATATATAAACCTAAACTAAAAGCTAAACTAAAACCTAAAGCTAAACCTAAACCTAACCTAAACCTAAAACTAAAAATATAATAAAATAAAAATTAAAACTAAACTAAAATAAAATAAATAAAAACCTAAACTAAACTAAAAAATAAAATACACCTAAAAATAAAAAACTAGATAAAATAAAAACTAAACATAAAATAAACCTAGTATAAAATAAAATAGAAACTAAATAAAAACCTAAACATATAAAATAAACCTAAAAAATAAACTTAAAAATAAAACCTAAAAATAAATAAAAAATAAAACCAAAACCATAAACTAAAAAAAATCCTAAACCGAAAATGAATAAAATAAAATAAACATGTACCTCAACTAAAAAAACTTAAAATAAATAGAACCTAAACCCTAAACCCTAAACCCTAAACCCTACCACCCTAAACTCCCTAAACCTAAACCCTAAACTAACCTAAACCTAAACCCCACCCTAAACACTAAACCCACCACACCCTAAACCCTAAAACCTAAACCTAAAACCTCCCTAAACTCCCTCACCCACCCTAAACTAACTAACATACAACCCACCCTAATCTTAAACCCCACCCAATCCTACTCCTAATAGTAAACCCTAAACCCTAAACCCTCCCACAACCACCCTAAACCTGGACCTAAACCCTCTCCCTGGACCCTAAACCTTAAAAACCTAAAACCTAAACCTAAACTAAATCAAACCTAAAAATAAAATAAAAAAACCTAAGCCTAAATAAAAAATTAAATAAAATAAAAACCTAAACTAAAACCTAAACCTAAACCTATACCTAAAAATAAAATAAAATAAAAAATAAATGCTAAACTAAAATAAAATAAATAAAAACCTAGAATAAACTAAAAATTAAAATAAACTTAAAAATAAAAAACCTAAATAAAATAAAATCTAAACACAAAATAAAAATAAAATAAACCTAAAATAACCTAAAATAAAAACTAAATAAAAACCTAAATCTAAACAATAAACATAAATATAAAACTTAAAAATATATTAAAAATAAAACCTACTGCCAAAAATAAAAATAAAGAACTTAAACATAAAATAAAAATAAAATAAACCTAAGCCTAAACTAAAATAAACTAAATTAAAATAAATAAAACCTAAACCTAACCCTAAAATAAACTAAACCTATACATAAACCTAAACTAAATAAAGTAAAATATACTAAAAATAAACCAAAACCAAAACTAAAATATAAAATCTAAAACCTATACCTAAAAAAACCTATACCTAAAAAATAAAATAAAAATAAAACTAAAGTAAAAAATAAACATAAACCTAAAATTAAACCTAAAAAATAAACTAAAATAAAAAAACCTAAACTAAAATAAATAAACTAAACTAATAAAAATAAGAAATAAACTTAATTAAAAATATGTAATAAACTAAATAAACCTAAACCAACCATTTTACTTAATTTAAATGAAAAACCTTAAACCTTAAACCCTAAACCATAAACACTAAATCCTAAACCCTAAACCCTAATACTAAACCCACCCTAAACCCTAAACCTAATCCCTAATCCTGCTCTAAACTAACTAAACCATAAACCTAAACCCTAAACTAAACTTAAACCTAAAATAAAACTTAAACTTAAACTAAACTAAATGACCAAAAACCTAAACCAAAATAAACTAAAATCAAAACCTAACCTAAACCTAAATAAACTTAAATAAATAAACTAAAATAAACCTAAATAAACCTAAAGAACCTAACTAAAATAAATAAACCTAAACCTAAACCTAAACTAAATAAACCTAAACCTAAAATAAAAATTAAAACCTAAACCAAAAACCTAAACCTCAAAACTTAAAACAACCTAAACTTAAACCTAAACCTAAACTAAATTAAATAAATAAAAATAAAATAAAAAAAAATAAAGTTAAACCTAAACCTACCTAAACCTCAATAAATAAACTAAATAAAATAAATAAACTAAAATAAAATAAGTAAATAAATGAGCATAAACCTAAACCTAAACTAAACTCATAAACCTAAATAAACCTAAACCTAAAACCTAAATCTAAACCTAAACTTAAACCTACCAAAACTAAAACCTATACCTAAACCAAAACTTAAACAAAGCTAAAAAAACTAAAAACTAAATAAACAAACCCTAAAAAAACCTAAACCTAAATAATACCTAAACCTAAGCCTAAACTAAACTAAATAAACCTAACCTTAAACCTAAACCTTAAAAAAAACCTAAAGCTTAAACCTAAACTAAATAAATAAAATAAAAAATAAATAAATCAAAAATAAACCTAAACTTAAACCTAAACCTAAATAAACCTAAACCTAAACCTGAACCTAAAAACCTAATCCTAAAACCTAAACCAAAACCTAAACTAACATAAATAAATTAAATAAACCTAAACCTAATAAAATAAAAACCTAAACTAAATAAACTAAACTAAAAACCTAAACCTAAAAAATTAAAATAAAACATCAACACAAACCTAAACTTAAACCTATACTAAAATAAATAAAATAAACCTAAATAATAAAAATTAAAAATAAAACTAAAATAAACTAAAAAAAATACATAAACCTAAACCTAAACTGAAACCTTAAAACCTAGACCTAAACCTAAACCTAAACTAAAATAAACTAAACTAAATAAAATAAATGAAACCTGAACCTAAACCTAAATAAATAGAACTAAAAACTAAACCTAAACCTAAACCTAAAAGTAAACATAAATAATAAAATCTAAATCTAAACTAAATAAACTAAAAAATAAATAAAATAAAACTAAACTAAATAAAACCTAAACTTAAACCCTAAACTTAAAGTAAAAATAAGTGAATAAACCTAAACAAAATCTAAAACCTAAACCAAGAAAACCTAAACCTAAAAATAAAACCTAAACAAAACCTAAACCTAAACCTAAAAACCTAAAACCTAAACCTAAATAAACCTAAACCTAAAATAAATAAACATAAATAAAACCTAAATAATATAAAACGAAAATAAACCTGAAACCTAAAACCTAAACATAAACTAAAACTTAAACCTTAAAACCTAAACCTAAACTAAACTAAATAAACCTAAAAAAAAAACTAAACTAAATAAACCTAAACCTAAACCTAAACTTAAACATAAAGCCTTAACCTAAAAATAAACTAAATAAATAAAAATAAACCTATACCAAAAAATAAAAACTAAACATTAAATAAAAAATAAAGTAAAACATAAACCTAAATAAATAAAAAAGGAAAACCTAAACCTAAACTAAATAAATTAAATAAATTAAATATAAACCTAAAATAAAAAAGCTAAAACCTAAACCTAAACCTAAATAAAAATAAAGCTAATAAACTTAAAAATAAAACCTAAACCTAAAAGAAAAATAAACCTAAACTAAACTAAAATAAATAAATAAACTTAAACTTAAATAAACTAAAACTAAATAAACGTAAACCTAAACCTAAAAATAAAAACCTAAACCTAAACCTAAGCTAAAAATAAAACCTAAACCTAAATAAACTAAAAAGCATAAATAAAGTAAATAAATAAACTAAATAAGACATTTTTCCTCAGATTGGTGGATTGGTGGTAGCTCCTTGGTTTTTGCTAATTTTCTATTTTCCTCTTCATGGTGACTGCTTGATCTATGGGGGTTGGAGGGGACTTTACTTGCCTCTGGCCTGTTTTCTCTCCTTCCTCATTTATTACTAGTGGTTTGGTGGCCTTTCTTGGTTTTTTTCCCTTGGTTGTTTGTTTGGCTGGGTGACTACCATTTCTACTTTTTGGTTTTTTTATTATCTCTAGGAGGGTTGTGGCTATGCTTGTTGTTGCTTTTTCCACCTATTTTTGGGCTCTATTTTGGGTTAACCTTTTGTTTTGGCTGGCCGCCCCCCTTTCAATATTGGATCCTTTGTTGTTATGGTTGGTTGTTGAGTGGCAGCTATTGGTCTCTTCAGAATTTGATTAGCTTTGGTCTTTTCAATACTTTTTGGTTATTTCTCCTAGTTTGTGTGGGGGATTCCTGTTAGTTGGCTATTTCCTCTTTTGATGGCATGAGGACAACTGCTTTGTGTTTTTTTCTTCTTTCTTGACCTGGTTATGGCTCATTTTTTTGGTGGCTTTTTATCTCTGCCTGTTGGATTAATGGCATTCTTTTCTCTACCTGGATTGGTCTAGTGTCTACTGATGATTGGTTGTGGCTCTCCCTTGCTTAGAGCTTTGATGTCTATTTGGATGTTGGTTGTTGTTATTTTTTATTTTGTTTTAGTCTCTTTATGGGCTATTGTATTTGATGTTGCTATGCTTCTGAATTAGCTTGTTCTTTTGAATTCTTCCTTGCTGGTGGTGGCTCTATCACTGACCTTGTTGTATCTTCTGGGTGGTTGGCCATTTGTGATTGGTCTGTTATGGTTTTGTTGGTTGTTTGGCTATTGGCTGGCTGCTGGCTAGCTATTTCTTTATTTGCTAATGGAGGTTCTCGAAGCCTTTGGGCTGCTTTCTTTCGATGTTGGCTTGTATCAGGAATGCTGGCTATGATGGCCCTGATGTTACCCATATCTTAAGTTTTGGTTGGTAGCATTGCATATGAATGTAACCCTTGTTAGGAAGTTTGGATGCTCATATGCATTGTTGCCTCTTAAGAAGATCTTAATTGAGCCCGAGCCTTCTCTTTCTCAGCTCTATCTAATATATTTCTTTACCCATATTCTTATTAGCTATGACTATTGCTTTTGTAGTGTTTTGTAGATTTCATTTATAGGTTGGAACTTTTCATATGGAATGATCGTTACTTAGTCAACTCAAGAGCTATTGATGTGGATCTTGTTATCTTTCCTCCCAAAAGGGATCATGAACTGCTGCTGACTAGTCTTTTAATTATTATTTTACTTATATTATACTAGTCTTAATTGATCTTTTCCTCTTTTGCTTTTCTAGCTGTTGCTTTCTCTCTTTGTTTTCCATTATACATAGATAGGGGTTTAGCTCTTTAGGTTCCTTGTAGATCTGAGAGCAATAGATCTTTGAGCTTTACCCCTCTTAAGGACATTGTATCCTTTTCTTTTGTTATAATAAAATTCTAACGTTTCCATAAAAAATACTCTAAACCCTAAACCTTAAACCCTAACCCTAACCCTAAACCTAACACCCTAAACCCTAAACCCTAAAACCTTAAACCCTAAACTACCATTAAACCCAAAACCCTAAAAAACCTAAACCACCTAAACCCTAAACCCTAAAACACAAAATCTTCAAACCCTAAAGCCCCAAACCTAAATCTAAACTCAAACCTAAACACAAACCCTAAACCCTAAATCCTAGGCCTAACCCTACACTAAACCCTAAACCCCAAACCCCTGAGCCCTAGGCCCAAACCTACCAAAAAACCACTAAACAGCCAAAACCTAAGCTTAAAAACTAAAATAAATAAATAAATAAATAAAACATAAACTATAAAATAAAAATAAAAAGATCTAAAACCTAAACCTATAAATAAAATAAAATAAAAAATAAAAATTAAAGTAAAACAAAGATAAAATAAACTAAACTAAAAAAATAAAATAAAACACAAAATAAAACAAATAAAATAAATAAAATCAACCTAGATAAAATAAAATAAAACTAAAGAAAACCTAAACCTAAATAATAAACATAAAATAATATCAAAATAAATAAAATATAACCTAGGCTAACTAAAGAAAACCTAAACCTAAAATAAATAAAATAAATCTAAACCTAAACTAAATAAAATAAATAAAACATAAACTAAACCAACTAAACTAAATAAAATGAAATAAACTAAAATTAACCTAAACCTAAACTAAAATATAAAACCTAAAATAAACCTAAAATAAAATCCTAAAAGTAAAAAAAAAGTAAAATGAAACATAAACCTAAATCTAAAATAAAAAATAAAACCTAAACCTAAAATATAAAATAAAACTAAACTAAAGATGAACATCTAAACCTAAACCTAAAAATAAACTAAAACCTAAACTAAATAAATTAAAAAAATAAACTTTGGTAAAATGTAATAACTAAATAAACTAAAACTAGGCCCTGCTTTATTAAAAGATCCTAAACTAAACTAAAGGCTCTAGACTAGGCCAGGCTGCAGGCCTGCTCACATGCCAGAGACTGACCACTGAAATGGCTGTGGGCCAGGCTACTACTGCATGAGGCGTGATCACTGATCGTGCTAGGCCCAAAGACCATGACACTGAGGCCCTGGAGCACAGGCTGAGGCCTGGGCAGGTGAGCCTGGTGACTAGCCCTGAGCTGGGCTCTCACTACTAAACCCAGGCCGAGGAGCCATGGGCCTGAAACTGATCTGACCACTGAGCCCCCCAGCCAGGCCAAGGCTGAGCCCTGGGCCCAGACCACTGGACCCAGACTGGGACATGCGCTGAGGCTGAGCCTGGGCCAGATCTCTGGGCACATACAGGCATGGGCCCTGGCCAATACTGGGCCACAACCTGGGCCCTGAAACTGACCCCAGGCCTAGGCCCAGCCACTGACACCTGAGCCTGGGCTAAGGCGTGAAAGAATACTAGGCCACAACCACCCACTGGGCTCCAGGTAAATCATGCAGATGGACTGGGCCCTGACCCTCCTGGGCCACTGACTCATCCACTGAAACTGGGCCCAGGCCCAAACCTAAACAAGTGGGAACTAAATAAACCTAAAATAAAATAAATAAAAAATGTAAACCTAAACTAAAATAAAATAAAAAAATAAAAAATAAATAAAAACCTAAAATAAATAAAAAAGCTAAACCTAAAAATAAAATAAAATAAAAAATAAAAAAAAACTAAAATAAAATAAATAAAAGAATAAACAAAACTAAAAAATAAAATGAACCTAAAAATAAAAAACCTAAATAAAATAAAAATTAAATGTAAAATAAAAATAAAATAAACCAAAAATGAGATAAAATAAAAACTAAATAAAAACCTAAACTGAAAAAATAAACATGAAAATAAATATAAAATAAAACCTAAACCCTAAACTAAAAAAAACCTAAACCTAAAATAAAAATGAAATAAACAAAATAAAATAAACCTAAACCTAAAATAAAATAAAGTAAACTAAAGAAATAAAACTGAACTTAAACCTAAAATAAACTAAACCTAAACCTAAACCTAAACAAAATTAAATAAAATAAATTAAAAATAAACCTAAACCTAAACTAAAAATAAAACATAAAAAAATAAATTAAATAACTAAAACTTAAACACAAAGAAATAAAATAAAACCTAAACCAAAACCTAAAATAAAAAAATAAAACCTAAAACTAATAATAAAAATAAAATAAATCTCACTAAAAAAAATGAAACATAAACCTAAACCTAAAAAATAACTAAAATTAAAACTTAAAATAAATAAAATAAAATAAATAAACTAAATTAAAATGAAAAAAAACCAAAATAAAATAAGAAATAAAGTAAACTAAAATGAATAAATAATATGATAAATATCTAAATAAATGTAAACATACTGGGTTTACTTAATTTTAAGACAAAAAAAAACCCTTAAACCTAAATCGACCTACAACCCTACCACAAAAACTGACAAATAAACATATACATCCTTACCCTAAATGAAAGAATAAAAACTAACTCAAACCCTACCACTGACCTAAACCCTGGGCCTAAACTGAGCCCTGTGCCCACAAACCTGCAACTAAATCATAGCCACAGGCCAAACCTAAACCTAAATCCTAAAGCTTAATCATACCTGATAAAATAAAATAAAATACCTAAATTAAAATAAATAAACCTAAACCAAAATAAATAAATAAAAAATAATCATGGGTAAAATAAAAATAAAATAAATAAAATAAAAATAAACTAAATAAATCTAAACTGTCGGGTTTACTTTAAAAAAACCTTAAATCCTAAACACAAAACACTACCCCACAACCTCTAAACTCCACCATCCCTAAATCTCCAAACTTTGCCCAAAAACTAACCCTAAAGCGTTCACCAGATCCACCACACCCTAAACCCTACACTAAATCTTCCACACCTCAACCTAAACTAAGTAACTAAATAAGCATTCACCTAAAATCCTAAACCTAAACCCCAACACTAAATCATAAACCTAAACCCCTAACCTTAAACCTAAACTAAAGTAAATAAATAAATTAAATAATAAATATAAACCTAAAACTTAATAAACCTAAACCTAAACCTAAACCCTAAATTGGGCGGGGACCTTGGCAGGAACATCAGATTAGCAGCTCGGTCTAGATCTAGCGTGGAGAGCTGACGATTATCCGCGGTGGAGGTGGGGGATATGGAGGTGCTGGTGGACATGGATGTGGTGGTCAGAGCAGTGGTGATTATGGCAGAGGGAGGAGTGATGGAGGTTGCAGTCGTGGTGGTGGCGAAGGGAGAAATCAGGGATATGATGGTGGATCTCGCTGCTCGAGAGGCCGGGGTGGTTATGGAGAAAATGAAGAATGGTCAATCTGATATGTTGCTTATGGAACTGTGTCTTTACAATAGAGACGGTTCTAGTTATCTAGGGTTTTTGATTTTCTCTATGAGTGGTCATTTTTGGTCTATGTCATCGCTTAGGTCTTAGATAACTTGGTGTGTTATTTGGTCGATGAAATCGAAAGAAGAAATGTTGAATCTAAATTTATTCTCTGTTAAAAAAAACACAAAAACCCAAAACCCTAAACTAAAACTTGAACCATAAACTTAAACGTAAACGTTAAACCCTAAACCTTAAATCGTAAACCCTAAAATCGTAAACCTTAAACCCTAAACCCTAAACCCTAAAACCAAAACCCAAAACCAAAACCCTAAACCAAAAAAAAACCTAAACTAAACCTTAAACCTAACCCAACACAAAACAAAACTCACAAACCCAAAACCAAAATAAAATCTCTAAACTAAATAAAACCTAAACAAAATAAATATAAAAAAATAAAATAAAATAAAAACATAAACTAAAACCTAAACCTAAAGCTACACTAAATCCTAAAATGAAAAAAATGCAAAATAAAAGACTAAAAGATAAAATAAATAAAACTAAACTATAAACTAAATAAAAATAAAAACTAAAATAAAATAAACCTAAAATAAAAAAAAAATAAATCTAAATAAAACCTAAACCTAAAAATAAACATAAAAAAACCCACTAAAATAAATAAAAAATAAATCTTAAATAAACTAAAAATTCTAAACCTAAAATAAAATAAAATAAACTAAACTAAACTAAAATAAAATAAACTAATTATATAAACTTAAAGCTAAAAAATAAACTAAACCTAAACTAAAATAATAAAATAAACTAAAATAAACCTAAACTAAACTTAAAAATAAATCCTAAAATAAAAATAAATAAACATAAATAAAATAAAATAAATCTAAACTTAGAAAAAAAAATAAAACTAAAAACTAAATTAAAGAAAAAAACTAAACCTAAATAAACTAAAGATAAAAAGAACTAAAATAAAATAAATAAATAAAATAAAAACTAAATAAAATAAAATAAACCTAAATAAATAATAAATTAAACTAAACTAAAATAAATAAATAAAACTAAATAATAGATGTACTGGTTTACTTACTTTAAAAAAAAAAATAAAAAAAATAAAATAAAAAAAAACCCAGACCTAAAACTGAAAACTAAACTAGGCCATACCACACAAAACCCACAAACCTAACCACTAAAACTGCCTAAGGCTACTGCCTAGGCAGCCTGAGCCCCAGATCCTAAACCCTAAACCCTGACCAAAACCAAAAACCTAAATAAAATAAAATAAATAAGATAAATAAAATAACAACAAATAAATAAAATAAAATAAATAGAGCTAAAACTACTTAAAAAACCTAAAGAAAATAATTTAAAAATAAAACTAATCTAAAATAAAATAAATAAAACCTAAACTATAAAAAAAAATAAACCTAAAAAAAATAAAAAAAACCTAAATAAAATAAAACATAAACGTAAAATAAAATATACAAAATAAAATGGAATAAAACTAAATAAAACCTAAACCTAAAAAAATAAACTTAAAAGTAAAACCTAAAAAAAAACCTATTCCATAAACTAAAAAAAAACTAAAACATAAAAATAAACAAAATAAATTAAACCTAAACCTAAACAAAAATAAACTAAACTAAAATAATTAAAACCCAAAATAGACCTAAAATAAACCTAAGATTAAAAAACCTAAATAAAATAAAACATGGCTAGCCCTTTACTGTTGACTGTTTAGTTTAATCAAAGTAAGTTGGCTATGATGGCTGGGATGTTCCCCTATTATCCTTTTAGCTGGTAGCACCATATTTTATTGTAACCCTTCTTCTGAAGTTTGGATGCTCACATATCCTGTTGCTCCTTGAGATGAATGTGCCTGACCTGGGCCTTATCTAAGATTTTTATCATTTTATTTCTTTTGCGTACTTAGCTTGTCCTTATTTCTAAATGCTTATATCTATCTTAAGTTCTTTGCAGGTTTGTGGCAGGTTTTGGGCTGCAGGTGGTTTGTGCATCTCTCAGAAGATTTTGGGATATATATAGCTTTGACTGCCCTTCTTAGAATTTTGTTCTATTTCTATCTTAGTTTTTGTCCTTTTCCTTCTTTTGCTTTAGTTTTCTTGTAATAAGTAGGGGGATTTACCACTTTAGGTAATTATAGCTCTTTCAGCAGTAGTTTAGATATTTATCCCTTTTAAGGACATTTCATCACATTTTTTTTGCAATAAAATTCTCCCACTTTTGATTTTTTTTTAAAAAATCCCTAAGAATGTGCAGAACCTTAACGGTAGGAACATCACCATCAACTAGTCTCAGTCAAGATCTGGCAGTAGAGGTGAAGGTGGAGTCGGCGGTCATCACAGTGTTGGTGGGGGATCTAGAGGAGCTAGTGGATTTGGAGGTGGTCGTCGAAGCAGTGGTGGTTATGGTGGCGGGAGGAGCAATGGAGGTTATAGCCGTGGCGGCGGTGGAGGGAGAGATCGGGGATATGATGGTGGATCCTGCTACTTGAAAGGCCGCAAGTGGTTTTGATGGGAACTGGAGAAACTGAAAAGTGGCCTATCCGATCTACTGCTTATGGAACTATGTCTTTATAGTAGAGACAGTTCTAATTATCTAAGGTTTTTAATTTACTCTATGCATGCCCATTTTTCATCTATGTCGTCGCTTGTGTTTTAGAAAACTTGGTTTGTTACTTGGTTGATGAATTCGAAAAGAAGAAATGTTGAATCTAAATTTGTTCTCTATTACTAAAAACCATAAACCTTAAACTATAAACTAAAACATGAACCCTAAACCTAAACCTAAACCCTAAATCCTAAACCTTAAACCCTAAACCCTAAAAATACAATAAACTAAATAAACCTAAACCTTCTAGTTTACTTAATTAAAAAATAAAAAATTAAAAAAATAGAAAATAGAAAAAAACTTGAATCTTAATCCCTAAACCCTAAAACTAACCGTAAACCCTAAACCTACAACCCTAAACTCTAAATCCTAAATCGTAAAATCCTAAACCGTAAACCCTAAACCATAAACACTAAACGCTAAACCCTAAACCCTAAAACCCTAAACCCTAAACCATAAACCCTAAACCCTAAACCTTAAACCCAAAATCCTAAACCCTAAACTCTGTTAAAAAAAAACTTAAACCCTAAAACTTAAACTCTAAACCTTAAACCCTAAACTAAAATCTAAACCCTAAACCCTAACATAAAATTCTAGGCAGTGAGCACTAAACCCTAAACCCTAAATCCTCACACCCTACCATGGCAGTGAGCCACAGGACCAAGCTAAATAAAATAATAAGATAAAATAAGATAAACTTAAACCTGATCCTACTAAAACTAAACCAACCTAAACCTAAAATAAAATAAAATAAAATGAAAATTAAATAATAGATAAAATAAAAAAAACCTTGGCGTGAGAAAACTAAAATAAAATTAAAGTAAAAACCTAAATAAAATAAAACTAAACCTAAATTAAAATAAAATAAATCTAGATAAAATAAAATAAATACTAAATAAAACCTAAACCTAAAATAATCCTATAAATAAAACCTAAAATAAATAAAATATAACACCTAAACCCAAAAAAATAAAACCTAAACCTAAAATAAAATAAAATAAGCAAAATAAAATAAACCTAAACTAAAATAAACTAAACTAAAATAAATAAAACCTAAACCTAAACCTAAAATAAACTAAACCTAAACCTAAACGGAATAAAATAAAATAAACTAAAAATAAACCTAAGCCTAAACTAAAAAATAAATCCTATAAATAATCCCAAAATAATAACCTAAACCTAAACAAAAAAAAAAAATAGACCTAAATAAAAATAAAAAATAAAATAAACTAAAATAAATAAAAAATAAATTAAATAAACATAAACCTACCAGTTTACTTCATTTTCTTTTAAAAAAAAAAACTAAACCCAAAACTAAGAAATAAAACCGAAAAATAAGCCTAAAATAAAAACCTAAAACCTAAACCTAAACTAAAATAAAACATAAAACCTAAAACTATAAAATAAAATTAAAATAAACTAAACTAAAAAATAAACTTAAACCTAAACATAAGAAATAACTATAATAAAAACCCTAAACTAAAATAAATTAAAATAAACCTAAATAAAAATAAAAAATAAAATAAACTAAAATAATAAAAAAAATAAACTAAATAAACTAAACTATAAGTTTACTTAATTAAAAAAATAAAAAATAAAGATCCCAAACCTAAACTGACCCTAATCCTGGGCCATGGCCCAAAACTGACCCTAGCCATGACCCTGACCTGATGGGTGAGCCTGAGCCCTAAAGGCAGATCACGGGACCCTGAGCCCTGAGCACTGGGCCACTGGGCCACTGAGCTCAAATAAACCCAGGCCCAAGCCCACTGACCTAGGCTCTGGGCCCTGGGCCTAAACCCTGGGCCTACCTGGGCACTGGGCCACTAGCCACGGACCACCCTGACTGGGCCTGGGCCATGGACCTGGGCCCTGGGCCACAAATGACCTAAATAATAAAATAAAGATAAAATAATAAAACCTAAACTAAAATTACAACTACTTACCTAAAATAAAATAAAATAAAATATAAAATAAATTAAACTAAACAAAATAAAATAAAACCTAAACTTAACAAAATAAAATAAACCTAAAGTAAAACAAAAAAATAAAAAAATAAAATACCTAAGATAAAATTAAATAAAACCTAAAACCTAAAGATAAACCTAAAATAAAACATAAAATAAAATAAAACAACACACAAATAAAACCTAAAAAATAAAACAAAATAAAATAAATGTAAACCTAAACAAAATAAACTAATCAAAATAAATAAAACTTAAACCTAAATCTAAAATAAATAAAATAAAATAAACTAAAATAAACCTAGGCCTAAACTAAATAAAAAAACCTAAAATAAACCAAAAAATAACAACTTAAAACCTAAACCTCAAAAATAAAAAACCTAAACCTAAAGTTAATAATAAAAAATAAAACCTAAACCTAAAAATAAAATAAAATTAAAACTAAACAAAAAAATAAACATAAACCTAAACTTAAACCTAAAAATAAAATAAAATAAAAAACCTAAACTAAAATAAATAAACCTAATATAAATAAACTAAACTAAATAAAAATAAAAATAAACCTAAATAAAAAAATAAAATAAACTAAAATAAATAAATAAAAAATTAAATAAACTAAACTTCTGGGTTTGCTTAATGTTTTGAAAAACCACTACTACTATGCCTACTCTGATCCTGAGCCCTACTAAATGGGCCACCCTAAACCTACAACTAAAACTGACCCTGAGCCACTGACTGGCTGTGAGCCACAGTCCTAGGCCATGAGCCACTGGGACCTGGGACCTGAGCCATTGGCCCTACTGGCCACAGGCCCTGAGCCATGGATCACAAAACCCCCAACCACAAACCCTGATCTAATCTTGATCGAAACCCTGACCTGCACCTAAATCCTAGCCCTGCCCCAGGGACCTGACACTGACCATGCAACTAGGCCACTGACCCCTACTGAGCTCAACCACAGATCACACACTGGCAGTGAGCCTGAGCCCTCCTGAGCCCTAAACTCCCCAGGCCTAAACCACCCTAAACCTAACCCTAAAAACCAAATGCTAAACTCTAAACACTAAATAATAAAAAAACCCACAAAAAACCTAAACACTAAACCCCTAACCCACTAACCCCCCAATCCTGACAGCAAACCTAATGGTGGTGGTGGCGTAAGGAGAGATCGAGGATATGATGGTGGATCCCACTACTCGAGAGGTCGGGGTGGTTCTAATGGGAACTGAAGAAACTGAAGAAGGACCGATCCGATCTACTTCTTATGGAACTATGTCTTTACAGTAAAGACGATTCTAGTAATCTGTGGATTTTTATTTGTTCTATGCATGCTTAATTTTTATCTACGTTATCACTTATGTCTTAAAAAACTTGGAGTGTTACTTGGTTGATGAACCCAAAAAGAAGAAATGTTGAATCATACTTTATTCTCTTTGAAAATAAATAAAAACTAAAACCCAAAACCCTAAAATAAATCACGAACCCACTAAACCTAAACCCAAAACCCTAAACCTTAAACCCTAAAAACCCTAAACCGTAAACCCAAAATCATAAACTATAAAACCTTAAACCCTAAACCCTAAACCCTAAACCCTAAAAAGATAAAAGCCTTAATAAAAACTATATAAAATATAAAAGTAAAATAAATAAAAACCTAAAAGATAAAATAAAATATAAAATAAAATAAAAGTCTAAATTAAAACATAAACCTAAACCTAAAAATAAATAAAAAAAATAAAAAATAAAACTAAAATAAAATAAATAATAACCTAAACTAAACTAAGAAAATAAAAACCTAAATAAAATAACATTTTATAAAATATAAATAAAATAAACTTAAAATAAAATAAAAAAACTAAATAAAAGCTAAACCTAAAATAAACCTAAAATAAAACCTAAAATTAATAAAAAATAAAACTTAAACCCTAAACTAAAAAAATAGTAAACCAAATAAAATAAAATAAACCTAAACCTAAACTAAAATAAATAAATCCTAAACCTAAATAAACTAAACTAAACCAAAATTTAAACTAAATTAAATAAAATAAACTAAAATAAACCTATACCTAGACTAAAAAATAAAACCTTAAAATAAACCTAAAATAAAAACCTAAAACCTAAACTTAAAAATAAAATAAAATCTAAACCTAAACCTAAAAGTAAAAATAAAACCTAAACCTAAAAATAAAATAAAATAAAACTAAACTAAAAATAAAGATAAAACCTAAACTAAAATAGATAAACCTAAAATAAATAAACTAAACTAAATAATAATAAAATTGATCCTAAATATAAATAACAAATAAAATAAACTAAAATAAAGAAAAAATGAACTAAATAAACTAAATAAACCTAAACCTGTCGGGTTTACTTAATTTTAAAAAATAAAATAAATAAAATAAATAAAACTAAACCCTGCTAAACCCTAAACCCTAAATACTAAACCCCAAACCACTAAACCCTAATCCCTAAGCTGAAACTAGAAACCCAATCCACTAAACCCATAACCATAAAACTAAGCCAAAACTAAAACCCAAAATCCTAAACCACTACTAACAAAACCCTAAGATAACCCTAAACCCTAAACCCAAAACCTAAACCCTAAAGCTAAACAAGCCTAAACCCTAACCCCTAAACCTAACCCCTAAACCCACAACCTAAACTCAAAACCTAAAGCCTAAACCTAATAAACCACAAACCTAAACCTAAACATCCCAAAACTAAATAAATAAAAAAATAAACCTAAACCCTGAAACATAATAAACTTAAAGTTAAACCTAAACTTAAACCCTAATAATGGGCAGAACCTTGATGGTAGGAACATCAGTGTCAACTAAGCTCAGTTTAGATATGATAGTGTAGTCGATAGTAGAGGCGGTGGTTATTATTGTGGTGGTTGGCGATCTAGAGATGCTGGTGAATATGGAGGTGGTGGTCAGAGTAATGGTGGTTATGGAGGCAGGAGGAGTGATGGAGGTTACAGCGATGGTGGTCGTGAAGGAATAGATCGATATGATGGCGGATCCATGCTGGAGGTGGTGGTGGTTACGATGGGAACTAGAGAAACTAAAGAATGGTCGTCGATCTGCTTGCTGAAATTATGTCTTTATAGTAGAGACAGTTCAAGTTATCTAGGGTTTTTGATTTACTCTATGTGTTCTCATTTTTTATATATGTCATCACTTATGTCTTCAAAATCTTGGTGCGCCATTTTGTTGGTGAAATCGAATAGAATAAATGTTGAATATGATTTGTTTATTTTCTGTTAAAAAACCTTAAACCCTAAACCTAAACTAAAACCTAAACCATAAACCTAAAACCTAAACTCTAAACCCTAAAACCATAAACCCTAAACAACCTAAACCCACAAACACAAAACCCACAAACCTAAAACCATAAACCCAACAACCTAAACCTAAAACACCCTAAACCCTAAAACCCTAAACCATAAACCAGTTGACCTCACTTTTGGAGTGAGCTCTCAACTTCCTTATCATAGATCTAGGACTCTCATAGACACAAAGATATCCTCAGTCTTAAGAAACTTGTAGCGATTAGGTGAACACTTAACCTAACCCTAGAGACTTAGAAGAGTTAGCCATAGGGGTAGGTTGTGCCTTAGGGATTTAGGAGAACTTGCCTTATATAGCCCAAATACTTACTTCATTCTTCCAAATAAAATATCAAATTCAAATCTAAATTCCAAAAACAAATCCAACTATCAAATGATTGAAACCCATAATCAAATTCAAACTCCAAATCCCTTCCTAAGCCCTTTGACTTTATCTTATGGACTTAGCCTTAACCAAATTTAAATCAACCTAAATTCAATTGATTTTTTGAATGATCAAATTCAATCTCAAATCAAATTTTAAATCATAAATCAATTCCAAACTCCAAATGGCTGAAACCCAAATCAAAACAAATTCCTGATTTTAGTTGTTTTAGCTAAATTCTTGAACTTGGCTAAATAATACCCAAATCAATTCAAAACTCATGGATTTCCTCATGATTCAAACATTCCAACAATAATTGATACAAATATAAATACAAACTACAATTCTCAAACCAAATCCATGCTAACCCAAATTAAACCCAAGTTAGCCCTTTTTGATTTAAAATTGTCATATGAACCAAAATCCATATGGATCCAAATTACTTGCAATTCCATTTGTATTTTCATCTTAAAGCCATTGATCAATATAATTAAACTTGAATCAAGCCTTGATCAAGCCAATTAACCCATTTAGTCCACTTGAACTAAAGTGACCTAAAAAGTCCTTTTCGAGCCAAGTTCCAATTCAACCCAAATTGGATTGAACTAAGCCCATCCAAACCTC
Organism: Cymbidium sinense; assembly: GCA_021442155.1. NCBI lineage: Eukaryota > Viridiplantae > Streptophyta > Magnoliopsida > Asparagales > Orchidaceae > Cymbidium > Cymbidium sinense. The sequence goes on along the minus strand of CM038214.1, from coordinate 104,592,559 downwards.
ACAACATGATCAAAAATTATTCTAGGTTAATTAATAGTCATGAAATTGGTCAAACCAAGTCAACCTAGCTCGTTAACCAAGTTAACATTTAAACCAAATGAAACCCAAATTAGCCAAAATCCACCATATGCCAAATTGACTGAAACCATTGATTAAAACTCATTCCTAACCAATGATTGAACATGACCAAACCCTCACTTGAGCCAAACAAAGCCCAATTGGCTATTTGAACCAAGTTGACCCAAATTGGCATAAAAGAAAAAAAGATCAAATCATAATCCAACCCAAATTGATTATAACCAATTGCTCAAGTTCATTCTAAATCACTTATTAAACTTGACAAAAACCATGATTGAGCCTAATTTGACAAATTGGTCAACTTGACCTAACTTAACCCAAATTGACCTAAAGAGTCAAATTAGCCAAAATCAAATTAATTCCAAATTAAACCAAGCGAGGCCCACAATCATTTTCAATTAGCCAATTGAACTTGACAAACCTTGGTTTGACCCAATTTTACCAATTTGTCAACTTGACCCAACCTAACCTAATTTGACCTAAATAGGTCAAATCAAAAATCAAATAAACTCGAAACAACTTGAAATTTGGGCTAACCACTTTTGACCCATCCCAAATCCATTGAAACCAAACCCATAGAAAAATAAGCATCCCATGAGATAAGACACATGCTCATTTGGTCATTTTTGCCTCCCTAACCACTTGGCAGCCAATCATAGGTCCACTTAGGCACCTAGGACCATGGCTGACTTCACCAAAAGGTGGTTGGGTTAGCCACGATCCATGGAGAGGTGAAATCACCTCCCCATCCCCAATGAAGCTTTCCAAACAACCATAAGACACCCATTACTCCCTTAGTAGCCACCTCCACACCTTCACCTAACCAAACTGAGCCACATCATACACCCAAGGACCTCCACCACCCTCCAATTTGGCTAATTGATCAAGAAAAATCCAAAGAAGTTGTGGCTGTTCGATCTAGGGAATGAGGGGGTATACCCTCCTCATTCTCACTCAAACTCAAACATTCACACTCGATTCATCTCTAGCAGCCAAGGAGAGAGTTTCCAAAGTAATTTCCAAGCCTTCCCAAGCTCCTCAAAATCCCCATTCTCAATTTTATGCAAAACTAAAATGGGGGAGGCAACCTTCGATTCTTATTTGCTTTAACCTCCACCAAAGTGCAATTAACTTTGTACACCCCTTCCTTGAAGCCAAATGAGTGAGAATAAATCATTTCCCAAGCTTCTTGATAGCCATAGGGTAGAGTTCGATCAAGCTCGAGCACCTACACATAGTGGATTGGTCTTTTGAGCAAACTACACCAAATCAAAGCTTATGTAGCTCAATAGAGCTCTATTTCTACCAAACAAAACTTCCTCAATCATTGGAACCATCACTCATAAGCACCAATTAGGTATGCCATTGAAACCGATCCTTGAATGAAAATAGGTTAGTCTTTTGTGAAAGAAATTTTCATGTCATGCGATTTCCTCTATTAGATCTTCTTATTGTGCTTCCTTGAAGGTGTGGGATCATTTTCATCTCCATCCGATCTTGGGTGAGCTTGGATTGAGCAGCGATGGATGGATGGTAGCCATTGTTGATGCTAGGAGGAGATAGATCATGGTGTCCATCCCATGTGATCGGGATGAATGGTCCCCGATCTAATCCGCTTAGAGCCTCTGATTAATCCTTCAAATCTTAGATCGGACGGTCCATGGAGTTACTATATGCACAGCCATTCAATTCATTACTTGGATGTGATAACTTAAATATCAAATCCCATCGCACCATAATGGAAAGCATGTTATGTCAGCTGCTATGTAGCCCGATGGGATTAAGGCTCTAATTAGGGCTAATTAACTAATTTTTAATCCTAAAAATTCCTAAATTCATAACTAATTCTAGAAAAATCCATAAAAATACAAACTTAGGCTCATTTTAAAGATATTTTAGAGTAGAATCTAGGAAAATTATTATTATTTGATTTTGAATAGTGGATTTGGCTTAATTAAGGCTTAATTAGAAATGTAATTAGTTTAATTACTCCCTAATTAACCATCTAATTAATCTCAAACTTTCTGTGCATGTTAAAGGGGATGATCTCTGCTTCCCCTATTTTTCTGGGATTTTATTGGTTGCTTAATTGGGGAAACCAATGGGTTAAGTCTTAATAACTTTCTTAATGTAATTAGTGATAATTAAGAAAATGAATAGTAAATTAATCAATCAATTAAGCTTATTAACCTTTGTTAATGATGATGAAGTCCAGAGAAATGGATTGGGACTCCCTCTTCCAATCTTTTCTTTAAGTCTTCTCTAATCCCTCTTAAATAGTTAATTAATCAACACCCCTTAATTAATTAATTAACAAGATTAATCAAAAATCCAAATCATACCTCAACTTTAATCAACTAATTGAAAGGATTTAGGGATTGAGACTTAGGCTCCCTTCTTTGTCACTTTCTCTAAGCCCATCTGATTTTGATTGGTTAAGGTTAATTAAAGTTTAATTAGTTAATTAACAAATTTAACTAATTTAATTGAATCTTTTTCTATAATTTAATCTTGGGTAGCTCTTTGGGTGTTTTAATAATCCAAAGGGGAGGTAATGAAATTATGATTAGCTCACATGTGTGAAAATATTATAAAAGTAGTTAAGTGAGATCCCTTAAGCTTAACTAGTAATCATGAGCCAATTGAATTAGGCCTTTTATTTCTTAGGAGCATTGCAAATTTACTTTCCATGTGGTTGCATATCATATTGGCTCATTATTAATTAGAAAATTAACTTAAGGTGAAGTAAGGGTTAATTAATTAGCTTAATTCATACCTAATCTAATTAAACTATAAAATCAACTTAAATACTTCTTCATTAAATCAAATTAACTCACACATGAGGAATGGGATTAGGATCAATCTCTTTCATTTCCTAAATCAAATTAAACTAAAATTAAGAAATCTCATTAAAAGGGTTTATTTTAGGTGGCTTTATTTAGTATGATTGTCCTTAGGAATTAATTAGAATGAATGAGATAATGTGCCTAGTTCCTTTATTTTTTTCCAATCATGTTAAATGTTGCTTCCCATGTGTAATCATGCATTCATTCCTTTTAAAATTAACTAAATGAAATGGTTTCTTTTATGTTAAATTGCATGTGTTGATTAAAATTAGAAATAGCTGTGGCTATTATCACTTTTAAATCAAAAGTTATTTTCAGAAGGTCATAAATCAATTATAATAAATGGAGTGATGGTAATTACAAATATCTATAGGTTTGCATGTGTTGATAATATAAGATATGCAATATGAAGCTCTCTTTCCTTATCTTACATGTATTCACATAGGAATTACAAATGTATAGTTAATTTGAAAGCACACAACATTTGTCTAAATCTATTCCTATGCATTTTCACACTAAAACATAGGAAGAATTTCATACCACATATGTAAATCATATAATAAAATCAAATATGAGTTCTTGCATGAGTTCTTCTTCTTGTGGTTCTTTTCATACATTCACCTAAATCTGAGAAAAGTGGTATATTAGTCTGGACACCCCGGGGCTGCAAGGCTTTAAGTAGCCCTAACTAGGTCTTATACCTTACGCCCCTGGCACAGAACAATGGCATCATACTTGCTTAAAACTCTTATACATGTGTATGTGTGATGTGGCCAATGAATAAGAATCATAAGCCATATAAATCAAATATAATTTTTGCATGAGTTTTTCCTATCCTTGTAGTTACTTATATATCTATATGTATCTAAGAAAAGTGGTATATTAGTCACGGACGAGCGAGGCTTTAAGTAGCCTAAGTAGGTCTTGTACCTTGCCTTGAGTAACAATGATAATGTACTCACTTAAAACTTTTATACATGTGAATGTGTATCTAGCTAATGGATGAAAAATCCCTCTTTCTATTAAAAAGACATGCATTCATAATTCAATCAAATGAAATATTTAAATTTCAAACACAGTTATTTGCATTCATCATTCAAGTATGCTGAAATATAAATTTCATGTATAGGAATGCATAGGATTTAATCATATGCATGATATACATGATGGAAGGAAATGAATAAACATGTGTTATGTTATGGAAATTCATTCTAATTAATCTTAAGATGCCTTTCTTATTGAATAAGGTTATTTAGAGTGAACCTAAACTTTGGACTAATTAAAACATATAATATGATATTCACTAAAGGAAATTGATTAATTAACTTGATTTAGAAGTGACTTAAGGTAGGGATGAAAGAGGTTCCTCTCTTTCTTCTCTTTATAACATAGTTGTTAAGTGTAGACCATATGAAATGAAAGAAAACACTAAGTAAAATCTTTAAATCAATCAAATCACCTGAAGAAAAATCAACCACTTTATAAATTAAATCCCTCACCCTTAGAAAATTATAACTCTAAAGCCTAGTTAGGACATACCACATAAGCTTTAATTCACGCACATTAGATTAAGTCACCATTTTTAGATTTATGTTAGGGAGATGTATGGTTTGATGTATGCTTGTTTTGTGATGTATTATTGTAGACTGGATGTTAGGGTGAATGTGCGTAGCCTGGATGTTAGGCTAATATTAGCCTAATCATGCTTTATGCAAGGGGTTGTGCTTAAGGGGCCACTAAATAAAAATATAAATGCTTTTTGCTTTGCAGGTTGCTTAGCCCCTAAGCATAACCCAAGTTAAGACAGGTGGGCTTGGTTACCCATGTGTAGGGTGCTAAGTCCAAATTATTCATATAATTGCATGGGTAGTATGGTGTGTTTAGCTAACATTTGTTTTGCAGGTGTAGCTAGATTTACTTTCCTTCTTTTAATGTAATTTTGCATTAGGATTAGGATGAGTATTATAAGAGATTAGGATGAGCATTGGTTATAAGACCAAGTCTTATGTACCATGTGATGCCTTTAGCAAGCATATCCAAATCAATCCAAAAGAAGGAAGAAATAGAGAAAATTAAATGAATAAATGGAAGATGAAGAAATGAAGAAGGAAGAATGAAGAATGAAGACCCCCATAACATTCATCATTTGTAAGTGTAATTATTCTCTTGTAATCCGGGTTGTATAAGGGTAGAACTCAACTACCCACATTTTTTTTCGGGATGTATGGTGGTACCCGATCGCATCGGCCTTTTATTCTTTTGCGATAGCTTTATAAAATTGTTTGATGTTTTGTTTAGCTTGTGCATTAGAAAAGGTATGCCTTTTCATAGTTTGTTTATGATTGGTGATTGTTGTATGGCACAATTAAGCTCTTAGGATAAAATAAATTTTTTTATCCCATTAACTACTCATAACTAAACTTTTAAAACAACTCATAATCTCATATAAAAACTTAGGCATTAAATCAAGGTAGTTAAATATTTAGTAACCCCCTAGCTAGATGTTATATCTTTAATATCATGCATAATCATCTTGTTTCACTCTTGTTAAGAGAGGGCTTCCATCTTTGCTAGATAGAATGGGCTTAACCTTTGAGAGCCTATGATGGAAGAACACCTATTTCTCTTTTGATTTGGCCCATAATAAACTTCTCATGCATTTAGGAAAACAAAATCCTATAGGCTGTGTCAAAACAAAGAGTCCTAAATAAAATAAAATTTGATAAGAATTTGCATTAGATTTAAGTTAGTGTTCATACCCCTCATGCTCTAGTCTCTTAGGGAGTAGGTTTAAGGACTTAGTCTTTTTTCTAAATAATAATGACCTAGCCATCTCGCAAAAGCATATGACTTGCCTACATGGATTTAAAGCATAGGAGTTAGTTGGCTGCCACTCCAGGTGATAATATGTCCAGCAGTTGGGTGGTTTACTCTCTCTTATGGAGGTAAACCATATAACCACTTTCCTCTTAGATTTAGGTCATGCTTTGGCCCTTGCCAAAGTTCCCTACATTTAGGATCAGAGGCTGATGTTTTCCTTTACGGGCTACAAGCAAAAATCCTCACCTCGGCATTTTTACAATCTTGTATTGTGGAATTATAAGTCCTAGATTTCTAATAAAATTTCAAATCAAATAAATAAATCTCCTCAATTTTAAATATATAAAACCCAACTATAGAATAGATTGGACTGCTCACTATGTTTCCTAGTATCATGAGTACTCCCTACTCATCTCCTTTGGTGTATATCATAACTCTTCCTTTTTGATCCATCCCACTTGATCTTCTAAAATAAAACCAATTTATTGATAGTCCTATCTTTCAATTCTTTGGATATAATAATCACTACTATAATCGAGAGTATTCTTAAGGGATTCATGTTTTTTAAGATGTAATTAACTATGGGGGCTTGCCTCCATAGGTAACTAAATGAACCCAGTTTAAATAAACCCTGCTTTACTTTTCCATGTAAAGTATGGGAAAAATCTCTGGTATATTCGAAGACCCATCATACCTTAGGAGTCCTTATTAAGTGATTAGGTCCATCATAGGGTAGTGATTTCTATCTTTTGAGATAGTGCACTATTCTTTGATGTCGTACCCGATCACCTCGATAAGTATATCCTCAGATCTATGTGTTGCCCCCTCACAAATACACATATAAATGAAGCTAACACCACAAAACCTAAACCATAAACCCTAAACCCTAAACATACAACCTTAAACCCCAGGCAAACACTAAACCCTAAACCTTAAAACCTAAACTCTAAGTTCTAAATAATAAACCCTAAACCCTGACCAAACCAAACCCTAAACTTACACCAGAAACCCACCCACCCCAAAACCCAAACCAAACCATAAACTAATCAAAACCTAAAACAAAACCCTAAACTGAAACCCTATAAACCCACAAACCACAAATCCAAACCTAAACCCTAAACCTAAACCCTAAACCACAAAACCTAAACTAAATGTTACCTGGTCAGGACCATAAACCCTGACCACAAACCCCAGGCCAAAGGCCTGAGCCACAAACCCTGGGCCTGACCCAAACCCTAAACACCACCAGGCCATAAACCCAAAACTTAAAACATGGACCTAAACTAAATGACCTAAAAATAAAATATAAAAAACTAAACCTAAATAAAATAATAAAATAAAATAAAATAAAATACAAACCTAACTAAACTAAACTTAAACTTAAAAATAAAATAAAATAAAATATGGACTACTAAATAAAATAAATAAAACCTAAACTAAACTTAAAATAAAATAAAGCTCAAAATAAAAAGACTAAATAAAATAAAACACAAAATAAACATTAATTAAGATAAAATAAAATAAAATTGATAAAACCTAAACCTAAAATAAACTTAAAATAAATAAAAATAAAACCTAAACCATAAACTAAAATAAAACCTAACTTAAAATAAAATAAAATAAACACAATAAAATAAACCTTAAAATAAACTACTATACTAAATAAAAGCTAAACCTTAATCTAAAATAAAATAAACCTAAACCTAAACATAAACTAAGTAAAATAATATAAACTAAAATAAACCTAACCTAAACTAAAAAATACCCAAAAAAGCGTTAAAGAAAACCTAAAACTTAAACCTTAAAAATAAATAAATAACCTAAACTTAAACTATAAATAAAAATAAAATCTAAGCATAAAATATAAATTCAAAATAAAACTAAACTAATAATAAACCTAAATTTAATCTAATAATACTAAAATAAAACTAAACAAAAGTAACTAAACATAAACATAAAACCTTAAAATAAAGTAAAATAAAACCTAAATTAAAATAAAATAAACTAAACTAAATAAAATAAAATGAACTTAAATAAAAAATAAAATAAAATAAACTAATAAATAAAAAAACTAAATAAACCAAACCTACTAATTTACTTAATTTAAAATAAATTAATTAATTAATTAAAAACCTTAAAACCTAAACCCTAAACCACACTACTCACCACAAATCCTAAACCACTATAAACCCTAAACCCTAAAAACCCTAAACCACAGAACCCTAAACTCTAAACCTAAACCCTAAATCCAAACCCTAAATCCTAAACCCTAAAGCCAAAACCCTGCTCTAAACCCCACAAACTCTAAACTTAAACCCAAAACCTAAACCAGCCACAAACATTAAGCTATCCACAGACCTAAACCCTTAGGCCTAAAAACTAAACCCTAAACCCTAAACCCTAAACCTTAACCATAAACCCTAAACCCAAACCTTACTAGAGGTGTTGTTGGATATGATGGTGGATATAGAGGTGGTGGTTTTAGAGGTAGGATCTGGAGGTGGGGGACTTAGAGGTGTTGATGGATCTAGAGGTCCTGGTGGATATGGAGGTGGCGACATAGGTTACAACTGTGGTGGTGCCAGAGGGATAGATCAAGGATATGGTGGTGGATCCCACTACTCCAGAGGAGAGGGTGGTTCTGATGGGAACTGGAGGAAGCGATCGATCCAACTACACTTGGGCTGTGTCTTTATAGTAGAGATGGTTCCAGTTATCTTCGATTTATGATTTGCTCTATGCATACTCTTTTTTTATCTATGGTGTCATTTGTATCTTAGAAAACTTGGTCTCTACATGGTTGATAAAATCCAAAAGAAGAAATGTTGAATCAATTTGTTCTCTATTAAAAAAAACTTTAAACCATAAACCCACAAACCTAAACTAAAACCTAAACCCTAAACCTTTAACCCACAAAACCATAAAACCTAAAACCATAAACCACAAACCCTAAACCCTAAACTAACATAAATCCTAAACCCTAAACAAACCTAAATCCCAAACCCTAAATCCTAAACCTAAAATAAAACCCAAACATAAAATAAGAATAAACTAAAAATAAAATAAAATAAAAACTAAATAAAACCTAAAACCTAAAAAATAAATCTAAAAATAAAACCTAAAAATAAATAATAAAAAAACCTAAACCCTAAACTTAAAAATAACATAAACCTAAAATAAATTTAATAAAATAAACCTAAACCTAAACTAAAATAAACTAAACTAAAATAAATAAAACCTAAACCTAAATCTATAATAAACTAAACCTAAGACCAAATTAAATAAAATAAAATAAATTAAAATAAACCCTAAACTAAAAATAAAACTTAAAATAAGCCAAAATAAAACCTAAAATTAAATATTAAAAATAAAACTTAAACCAAAAAAAAAAAAAAATAAAACTACAAAATAAACCTAAACCTAAACCTAAAAAATAAACTAAAATAAAAAAAACCTAAACTAAAATAAATAAACCTAAAATAAATAAATAAACTAAATGAATAAAAATATACAATGACAACAATAACAACAACAAAGCCTTTATCCCATTGTGATTGTGCATGAATCTGTCTCCATTTTTATTATATGAAATTCTCATAAGAATAAAAATAAACCTAATTAAAATAAAAAAATAAACTAAAATAAATAAAATAAACTAAATAAACCTAAACTTACCAGTTGCTTAATATAAAATAAATTAAAATAAAACCCTAAACCTAAACACAAACACTAAACCATAAAATATAAAACTGACCCAACTGACCCTACCTGAGCCACAAACCTTGCCAAAACTGAGCCCCTAAACAAGAGCCTAAATCCTACAACCTAAAACAAAAACCTAACTAAACATTACCAAACCTGACCCTAAACCCTAGGCCAAACCTTAAACTGAGCCTAAAACCTAAAACTTAAAACAGGCACAAAACACAAACTGAGCTAAATAAACCTAAAAAAAATAAATAAATAAAACACCAACCTAAACAGAATGGGAAAATAAATGAAATAAAACCTGAGCTAAACCTAAACCTAAACTGAACAAACCTAAAAGAAAAAATAAAAATTAAAAAATAAATTAAATAAAGCCTAACCTAAAAAAAAAAAATAAAAATAAAATAAAAAAAAATAAAAATTAAAGTAAAATAAAATAAAATAAAAAAAACTAAATAAAAAACCTAAACCTAAAAAACCTAAAAAATCTATAAATAAGTAAAAATAAAACCTAAACCCAAAACTAAAAAACTAAACTAAAATAAATAAATAAAATAAATCTAAACTAATGTAAAATAAACTAAACTAAAATAAATGAAACCTAAACCTAAACTTAAAATATACTAAACCTAAACCCTAAACAAAATAAACTAAAATAAACCTAAAATTAAGCTAAAAATAAACCTAAAATAAAACCTAAAACCTAAACCTAAAAATAAATAAAATCAAAAGTAAAAATAATTAATAAACCTAAACCTAAATAATATAAGAAAAACTAATCTAAAAATAAACATAAACCTAAACCTTAAGATGATAAACTAAAATAAAACCTAAACTAAGAAATTAACCTAAAATAAATAAATTAAACTATATAAAAAAATAAACCTAAATAAAACATAAAATAAGATAAAATAAATAAAAATAGATAAACTAAATAAATGTAAAATGCGGTTTTGATTTAAAATAAATACCTAAAACTAAACTCTAAATAATGAATCTAAACCCAAACCCAACCTAAAAGACAAATCTGACCCAGATCCAAAACTTACACCCAAACCTAAACCATAAAAAAAAAAAATCTTAACTAAACTAAAACTAATTCCAAACCTAAACCCCAACTTACACTACCTACCTAAATCTTAAACCACAAACCATAATACAAATCCTACTAAGCCTAAACCCTAAATCCACTAAATATCTGAAACCAAACCACAGTCAAACCACAAACCCAAATAAAAAAATCAAAAAAACCATATAAAATCTAAAGCTAGGCCTAAACCCTAAACAACTAAATCAAATAAACCTAGGCCTAAACAAACTCACTAAACTAAATAAAATAAACTGCTAAACCAATGAAAAATAAATAAATAAAACAAATAAATGTCATATAAATAAAATAAAATATAAACTAAAATAAATAAACTAAATAAAATAAACTAAACTAAATAAACATAAACATAAACCTAAACTAAACTGAAGCTAAAATAAATTAAATTAAACTAAAATAATCTAAACTAAATCTAATCACCTAAACTAAATATAAACTAAAATAAACTAAATAAATAAATTAAAATAAACTAAATAAAATAAACATAAATAAACCTAAACCTAAACTAAAATAAAATAAACTAAACTAAAATAAACTAAACCTAAAAAAGAAACTAAATAAATAAAAACTAAATAAAAAAAACTAATCTAAATAAATAAAACCTAAACTAAATAAATAAACCTAAACTAAAAATAAACTAAACTAAACTAAACAAAAATAAACCTAAACCTAAACTTAAAAACTAAACTACATAAACTTAAACCTAAATAAATGAAATAAACTAAAATAAAATAGATTAAACCTAAACTTAAACCTAAACTAAAAATAAATAAACTAAACTAAAAAGAAATAAACTAAATAAAACCAAAATAAAATAAACCTAAACCTAAACTAAACTAAATAGATAAACCTAAACTAAAAAATAAACCTAAAAATAAACCTAAACTTAAAAATAAAATAAACCTAAACTAAACCTAAATAAACCAAAACATAAACTAAAATAAACATAAATTGAAACAAAATAAAATATAATAAAATAAACTAAATAAATCAACCTAAACCTAAATAAAATAAACCTAAACCTAAATAAAACCAAAACTAAACAACCAAAAACAAAACAAATAAAATAAAATAAAACCTAAATATAAACACATACCTAAACTAAATAAACCTAAACTAAACTAAAAAATAAACCTAAACTAAATAAAACTTAAACCTAAATAAACCTAAACTAAATTAACTAAACCAAAACCTAATCTTAAACTAAATAAAAAATATACTAAATAACAAATAAAATAAATCAAAACCTATAAACTAAACTAAACTAAACTAAGCTAAATAAATAAATAAAACTTAAACTAACAAAATAAACTAAACTTAAAACTAAACTAAAATAAATAAAATTAATAAATGAACTAAACTAAACCTAAACCTAAATAAATTAAACTAAACTAAATTAAAATAATTAAACCAACCTAAACTAAAATAAATAAACTAAACAAAATAAATTAAATAAATTAAACTAAATAAATAAACATAAACTTAAATAAATAAACCTAAATAAAATAAAATAAAACTTTAACCTAAACTAAACCTAAAACTAAGCTTAAACTAAATTAAAACCTAAACCTAATCCTCTAAACTAAATAAACCTAAACTAAAACTAAAACTAAAAACTAAACTAATAAAACCTAAACCTAGAACATAAACCTAAACCTAAACTAAATTAAAAAAATAAAAGAAAATAAACTAAACTAAAATAAACTAAATAAACAAAACTAAATAAATAAACCTAAACCTAAACTATACTAAAAATAAACTAAAATTAAACTAAACTAAATAAATAAATAAAAAATAAACCAAAACTAAACTAAAATAAACTAATCTAAATCAACCAAAAACCTATACCTAAACCTAAACTTAAACATAAACTAAAGAAAGTAAATTGATAAAATAAAAAACTAAATAAAATAAACCTAAACCTAAACCTAAATAAAATAAAATAAAATAAAATAAACTAAATAAACCTAAACTAAACTAAATAAATAAACTAAATAAACTAAATAAAATAAACTAAAATAAACCTATATATAAATCAAACTAAATAAACATAAACTAAACTAAATAAACCTAAAACTAAAATCTATCCCCAAAGCTAAACTAAACTAAACTAAAATGGATTAAATAAAGTAAACCTAAAATAAATAAATAAATAAAATAAACCTATACTAAAACTAAAACTAAACTAAATAAAACCTAAAATAAACCAACTAAACCTAAAACCTAAACTAAATAACCTAAACCTAAACCTAAACTAAAATAAAATAAACTAAAACTAGCACAAATGAATAAATAAACTAAACTAAACTAAAATGAACCTAAACCTAAACATAAAAATAAATAAATAAACTAAACCTAAACCTAAAATAAACCTAAACCTGCCAATTAAATAATCTAAACCTAAAAAATAAACCAAACCTAAATTTAAACAAAACTAAATAAACTTAAACCTAAATAAACTAACTAAATAAACTAAACCTAAATAAACTAAACTAAATAAAATAAATCTAAAACCTAAATAAATAAACTAAATAAAATAAACTAAACTTAAATAAATAAACCTAAAAGTAAATAAATTTAAACTAAATAAATAAACCAAAATCCAAATCTACAAAAAAACCTAATAAATAAAATAAACCTATGCTAAACTAAAAAAATAAACCTAAATTTAAACCTAAAACCTAAAACATATACTAAACTAAACTAAAATGGCGTGACTAAATCTAAACCTAAATTAATTAAACCTAAAAAATAAACCTAAACCTAAACTAAACTAAATAAACTCAAGAAAAAAAACTTAAACCTAAACCTCAACCTAATTCTAACCTAAATCTAAATAAATAAATAAAATCTAAACCTAAAAACCTAAACCTACTAAATAAAATAAACCTAAACTAAAAAATAAATAAACAAAAAACCTAAAATAAACCAAAAACAAAACTAATAAACCTCCCAAACTAAACTAAACTAAACTAAAAAAAAAATAAATAAACTAAAACTTAAAATAAACCAAAATAAACCTAAAAAACTAAACTAAATAAATAAATGTAAAATAAACTAAAGTAAACTAAAAGCTAAATAAATAAACTTAAGATAAACTAAATAAACCATATAAAAAATAAACCTAAACCTAAAGCAAATAAACTGATAAAACCTAAAAACCTAAAGCTAAACCTAAACTAAATAAACATAAACTTAAAACCTAAACTAAATAAATAAACTAAACTAAAACTAATAATGCTTAAAAACACTAATAATAATAAACCACAATAACCTAAAAACTAAAAGACTAAATAAATAAACCTAAACCTAAATAGATCCTAAACCTAAAACTTAAAATAAAACCTAAAAAATAAACTAAATAAAATAAATAAATAAAATAACCCTAAACCTAAACTAAACTAAATAATAAACTAAACTAAATAAATTAAACTAAAAATAAACCTAAACTAAACCAAACTAAACAACCTAAACTAAACTAAATAAACTAAATAAAACTAAATAAACTTAAACTAAATAAAATAAACTTAAACTAGCCTAAACTAAACTGAAATCTAAACCTAAACATAAACCTAAACCTAATTCTAAACTGAATAAATAAACTAAACGAAATAAAAAAAAACCTAAACCTAAACTAAACCAAAATAAATAAACCTAAAATAAAAAATAAATTAAATAAATTAAGCTAAAAAATAAAACCTAAACTAAGCCTAAACTAAATCCTGAACCTAAAAACTAAAAGTAAACCTAAGTCTAAACTAAACCTTAAATAAATAAAAATAAACTAAATAAAAAAATAAACTAAATAAACCTAAACTAAAATAAATAAATAAAAAATAAATTAAATAATAAACTAAATTAAATAACCTAAACTAAAATAAACTAAATAAAACCTAAATCTAAATAAACCAACATAAACAAATAAAATAAACTAAACTAAATAAATAAACCTAAACTAAATAAAAATAAAATAAAAAAAAAAAACCTAAGCGTGCACTGGCTAAAACTAAATAAACCTAAACCCTAAACTATAAAATTAAACTAAACCTAACCTAAATAAAACTAAATAAAACCTAAACCTATAATAAAATATCTAAACTAAAAAAATAAACTAAATAAATAAATAAAAATAAACCTAAACTAAATGAGCCCCAAATAAACCTAAAATATAATAAAACTAAATAAACTAAACTAAATAAAACCTAAACCTAAACAAATAAATTATATAAATAAACCTAAACCTAAACCTAAATAAATAAATAAACTAAATATAAATATAAACCAAAAGTAAATAAATAAAAATTAAAGAAATAAAATAAACCTAAACTAAACCAATACTAAATAAACCTAAACCTAAACCCTAAACTCAAAATAAAATAAAACTAAATAAACTAAACTAAATAAAAAACCCAACTATATAAATAAACAAACTAAATAAATAAACATAAACCTAAACTAAATTAATAACTAGACTAAATAAATGAACCTAAACCTAAACTAAACTAAAAAAAAAAACCTAAATAAATAAATAAAAAAACCTAAACCTTAACCAAAACTAAAACTAAATAAAACTAAAAACTAAAGAAACCTAAAAAAAAACTAAACTAAACTAAACAAAAATAAATAAACCTAAACCTAAACTAAAAATAAACCAAATAAATAAACATAAATAAACCTAAATGATAAACAAAATTGACAAAAAAAAAGAAACTAAAAGAAAAATAAATGAACTTAAACCTAATGATTAAAATCTAAACTAAATAACCCTATATAAACCTAAATCTAAACCTAAACCAAACCTAAACCTAAATAAACTCTACTAATAAAAATAAACCTAAACCAAAATAAAAAATTAGATAAAGCTAAACTAAACCTAAACCTAAACCTAAACTTAAAATAAAACTAAATAAAATAAACTAAATAAATCCTAAACCTAAATCTAAACCTAAATAAAAATAAAACCTAAACTAAATAAACTAAACTAAGAAAACAAAAATATAAATCAAAGAAAAAATAAATAAAACTTATACCTAAACATAAATAAGACCTAAACCCCAAACCTAAACTAACTAAAAACCTAAAACTAAACTAAATAAACTAAAAAATAAATAAAATAAACTAACCTATACTAAAATAACTAAAATAAATAAAAATAAATAAAACCTAAACCTAAAGTAAACCTCAACTTAAAAAATAAACTAAATAATAAACTAAACAATAAAAACCAAAACAAAACTAAAATAAAATAAACTAAAATAAAAATAAAACATAAACCCAAATCTAAACTAAACTAAAAAAATAAACTATACAAATAAATAATAAAATAAACTACCTAAACTAAACTAAAATAAAACCTAAATAAACTTAAACTAAAATAATTACAGATAAATCTAAATAAATAAACTGAGCCCAGGCCCACTGAGCTCTGGTAAACCTGACCCTAAATCCAGATCTACCCTAAACTCACAGGCTCTAAATCCTGGGCTTTAAAACTCACTGGGCCATGACCCTGACCATCTAACCTCCCCATAAACCCACCAGGCCCTGGGCTAGATGGGCCCTGGGCCACTCCACAATGATTACCTGATAAAAACCCTGGGCCACAGGCCACCAAACCCTAACCTGTCCCAGGCTAGGCTACCTAAAGGCCTGCCCTGAAACCACACTGAATAAGGCCTTGACTGAAGGCCCTAATGAAACCTAATCCTAAAAAACCATGACCACTGAACTTACTCTGGGCCCTACCATGAGCTGACCCTACTCAACCTCTGATCTCTGACCTGGGCCCTGGATCATAACTCCCTAGGCCACTGACTGAAACCACACCTGACTACTTGCAGGCTGGGCCACTGATCTTGACCACTCCTGGGCCTTCCCTAAACCTCTCACCTAAACTCTACCATAAACCTAAACCTACACTAAACTAAAAGCTCCAAAAAATACCTAAAATAAAATAAAAATAATCTAAATGTAAATAAATAAAATAAATAAATAAAATCCTACGAAATCTAAACATAAACATAAACCTAAAATAAAATAAATTAAAAATAATAATTAAAAAAATATATAAAATTTAAACTAAACTAAAAAATAAAATAAAGTTATTACTCAAAATCCTAAATAAAATAAAACTAAATGTAAAATAAAATAAAATAAACCTAAAATAAAATAAAATAAAAACAAAATAAAACCTAAACCTAAAATAAATAAAATAAAACTAAACCCTAAACTAAAAAAGGCTTAAACCTAGATAAATAAAATAAAATAAACCTAAACTAACATAAAATAAATAAAACCTAAATCTAAACCTAAAATATTTTAAACATTTACTAAGCTAAATAACATAAACTAAACTAAAATAAACCCAAACATAAACTAAAAATAAAACATAAAATAAATTTAAAATAAAATCCTAAAAATTAAACCAAAATTAGAAAATAATACCTAAACTAAAAATAAGATAAAATAAAATAAACTAAAAAATAAACATAAAATAAACCTAAACCTCAAAATGAGCTAAAATAAAACCTAAACTAAACTCAATAAATCTAAAAGAAATAAACTAAACTAAATAAAAATAAAAAATAAACCTAAATAAAAATAAAAAATATAATAAACTAAATAAACCTAAACCTTATGGTTTACTTAATTTAAAAAAAAATAACCATAAACCCTAAACCCTAAACCCTAATCCATGAAACCCTACAACTAACTTCTCTAAACCCTAAACCATGCCTAAACCCTAACACTAACCCTAAGTCTTAACCCTCAACCCTAAAACTAACCATAGTAACACTAAAACCTAAACCCTTAACCCTAAATGGTAAACCATAAAACCCTAAACCCTAAAGCCTAAACACTAAACCCTACCATAAACCTAAACTAACCCTAAACCACAAACCCTAAAATTTGAAACTAAAACCACAAATCCTAAACTGACTAAACAAAATAATACCTAAAAATAAAATAAATAAAAATAAAATAAAATAAAATAATAAAATAAAATAAAATAAAATAAAATAAAAATAAAATAAATAAATAAAATAAAAAATAAAATAAACTAAAATAAAATAAAAATAATTAAAATAAAAAAATAAAATAAAATATAAACTAAATAAATAAAAAAAAAAATAAAAAAAAATAAAATAATAAATAAAATAAACTAAAATTAAAAAAATAAAATAAAAAAATAAAATAACATAAAAAAAATAAACTAAATAAATAAATAAAATAAATAAAATAAATAAAAAATAAAATAAAAAATAAAACATAAAAATAAAATAAATAAACTAAAAATAAAATAAAAAATAAAAGAAATAAAAATAATAATAATAATAATAATAAAATAAAAATAAAAAAAATAAAAAAAATAAAAAATAAAAAATAAAAAAAATAAAAATAAATAATAAATAAATAAACTAATGCCTAAATAACATTATAAAATAAAATAAAATAAAAACCTAAACTAAAATCTAAACCTAAACCTAAAAATAAAATAAAATAAAAAATAAGAATAAACTATAGTAAAATAAATAAAAACATAAACTAAACTATGAAATATAAATAAACTTAAGATTTAAAAACCTAACTAAAATAAAAACTAAACATAAAATAAAAACAAAATAAACCTAAAATAAAATAAAATAAAAACTAAATAAAAACCTAAACCAAAAAAAATAAACTTAAAAATAAAAATAAAATAAATAAATTAATTAAACATAAACCCTAAACTAAAAATAATTAAACCTAAAATAAAATTAAATAAATTAAATAAAATAAACATAAACCTAAACTCAATAAAATAAACTAGAATAATTAAAACCTAAACCTAAACCTAAGCTAAATAGAATAAAATAAATTAAAAATATACCTAAACCTAAACTAAAAAATAAAACCTAAAATAAACCTAAAATAAAAAGCTAAAACTTAAAGCTAAAAAAAAAATACAAACCTATATGTAAACCTAAAATAAAAAAATAAAACCTGACCTAAAATAAAATAAAATAAAACTCAACAAAAATAAACTTTAACCTAAAAAAATAAAACCTAAAATAAATGTAAAATAAAACATAAAATGTAAACCTAAAAATTAAAATAAAAACCTAAACCTAAAATAAAAAAATAAAACATTAGCTTAAAAATAAATCTAACCATAAATAAACTAAATAAATAAAATAAAAATAAACCAAAATAAAAAGAAAAAATAAATTAAACTAAATAAATAAGTAATAAACAAAATAAACCTAAACTTACCAGTTTACTTAATTAAAAAAAAAGCCCTATACCCTAAACCATAAACAGAAAAATTAACCCTAAACCCTTAACCCAAAAAAACCCTAAGCCCTAAACCCTAAACTCTAAACCTTAAGCTCTAAGCCCTAAACTATAAACCTCAAACCCTAATCAAACCTACCTGAACACCTATACAATAAACTAATAAAACACTATAACTAACTAAAACTAAACTAATAAATAATAAACTAAAATTACTAAACTAATAATAAATAACAATAATAAAATAAAATAATAAACTAAAAAAACTAATAAAAATAACTAAATTAAACTAACTAAATAATAACTAAAACTAATAAACTAATAATAACAAAACTAACTAAACTATTAAAAATTATTAACTAAATTAAACATAAATAAAAAACACCACTAATAAAAACTAAAAATAAACTAATAAAACTAATAAAATTAAACTAAACATAAACTCATAACTAAAACTAAGCTAATAAACTAGCTAAATTAAACCCTAAAAAATAACTAACTAATATTAATATCTAAGTAATAAACTTAAACCCAAAACATAACTAACCTAATAAATAACTAACTAATAATAAAACTAAACCCAATTACTAAACTAATAATAACTAAACTACCTAAACTAAAACTAATAACTAATAAACTAAAACTAATAAACTAACTAAATTATTAATAAATAACTAATAATAATAACTAATAATAACTAAACTAAACTAAGAGTAACTAAAGACCCAAACTAATAATAAATTAACTAAATAATAATAACTAAAACTAATAATAAAACTAAAAAACTAATCAACTAAAACAAAATAACTAATAATAACTAACACTGAACTATTAAACTAATAATAAATTAAACTAAATAAAAGAAATAACTAAACTAATAATAATAATAATAATAATAACAAACCAAACAAATAATAAACTAAACAATAAATAAAACCTAAATTAATATAGTAAATATAATAATAATAAATATACTTAAGAAACTAACAAATAATAATAAACTAATAGAACTAACTAAACTAATAAACTAATAATAATAATAATAAATAAACTAAACAAAAACTAATAAAATCTAAAAAAACACTAAATAATAATAAAACCTTATAACATAGATAAAACATAAATAAACCAAAAAATAAAAATATAGTAAACTAAACAAAAATAAATAAACCTAAACCTAAACTAAAAATAAACCAAAAAATAAAAATAAATAAACCTCATAAATAAACTAAACTAATAAAATACAAATAAAAACTAAAATAAAAATAAATGAACCTAAACCTAAAAATAAAAAACCTAAACTAAATAAACCTAAACCTAAATGAACTAAACTACAAATAAAAGTAAACCTAAACCTAAATGAAAATAAAATAAACCTAAACTAAACCTAAACTTAAAGTAAAAAAAATAAATAAAATAAATGAAATAAAACATAAACCTAAACCTAAACCTAAATAAAACTAAAACATAAACTAAAAAAACTAAACTAAAAAAATAAATAAAAAAAAGAAAAAATAAATAAACTAAATAAAACCTAAACCTAAATAAAACCAAAACCTAATCCTAAATAAAACCAAAAGCTAAACCTAAATAAAACCTAAACCCCAAACCTAAACTAAACTAAATAAACCTAAACCTAATGTTAATAAACTAAAAACTAAATAAAATAAAATAAATCATACTAAAAAAACTAAAAATAAATAAACTAAATAAAAAATAAATAAAACCTAAACCTAAAATAAACCAAACCTAAAAACCTTAACCAAAATAAACATGAACTAAACTAAAATAAAACCTAAACTAAACTAAAATCAAAAATAAAACATAAACCTAAACCAAAACCTAAACTAAAAAAGAAAATTAAATAAATAAACAACAAAATAAACCTAAATAAACCAATACCTAAACTAAACTAAAAATAAAAACCTAAAACTAAAAAATAAGTAAAACCTAAACTAGAATAAAACTAAAAAGTAAACTAAGCTAAAAGTAAATAAACCTAAACCTATACCAAAACCAAAACCTTTATTACATAAAAAGACTAAAAATAACATAAACCTAAACCTAAACCTAATTAAGAAAAACTCTATACCCAAAACCGTAAACCATAAAACCCTAAATCCTAAACTCTAAACCCTAAACCCTAAACCCTAAACCCTAAACCTTAAACCATAAACCATAAACCCTAAACCCTAAACCCTAAACCCTAAACCTTAAACCTTAAAACCCTAAAACCCTAAACCCTAAACCCTAACCCTAAACCCTAAACACTGAGCCCTAAACTTTTAACCCTAAAACCATAAACCCTAAACTCCAAACTAACCTTAAAATTTAAAAAGACTAAACCATAAACCCTAAACTAACTTTAAACCCTATGCTAACCCTAAACTGTAAACTCAAAACCTTAAACCTCAAAAACCCTAAACCCTAAAGCCTAAACACTAAATATTAAACCCTAAACCCTAAACCATAAACCCTAAACCCTAAACTATAAAAAACCCTAAGCCCTAAACCCTAAACCCTAAAAGCATAAACCCTAAAACCCTAAACTCTAAACCCTAAGCCTAAACCCTAAACCATAAAACTAATCCTAAACCCTAAACCTACAACCCTAAACCCTAAACCCAAAACCCTAAACCCTAAACCCTAATCCCCAAACCCTAAACCCTAAACCCTAAACCTTAAAGCATTAACCCTACACCCTAATACCTAAACCTTAAAAACCCAAAAGCCTAAACCAAAACTAAATAAAATCCAAAAATAAAATTATTAAAAAACCTAAACCTAAATAAAATTAAATAAAATAAAAATTAAAACTAAATTAAAATAAAAACATAAACTAAACTAAAAACTAAAATAGAGTTAAAATTAAAAAGCCTAACTAAAATAAAAACTAAATGTAAAAAAAAAGTAAAATAATCATAAAATAAAAAAATAAAAACTAAATAAAAACCTAAACTTAAAAATAAAACCTACAAATAAATAAAAAATAAAACCTTAACCCTAAACTAAAAAAAAACTTAAACCTCAAATAAATAAAATAAAATAAACTTAAACCTAAACTAAAATAAATAAAACCTAAACATAAACCTAAAATAAACTAAACCTAAACCATAAACTAAATAAAATAAAATTAAATTAAATTAAACCTAAAACTTAACTAAAAAATATAACCTAAAAATAAACCATAAAATCTAAAACAAAACTAAAAATTGAAAAATAATACCTAAACTTAAAAATTAAAATAAAATAAAACAAAACTAAAAAAAACATAAATTGAAACACAAAACTAAAA
This sequence comes from Cymbidium sinense, assembly GCA_021442155.1. Taxonomy (NCBI): domain Eukaryota; kingdom Viridiplantae; phylum Streptophyta; class Magnoliopsida; order Asparagales; family Orchidaceae; genus Cymbidium; species Cymbidium sinense. Next base: position 104,570,430 of record CM038214.1, on the reverse strand, counting down.
AATAAACTAAAATAAAAACCTAAACTAAAATAAATTAACCTAAAATAAATAAACTAAACTAAATAAAAAAAATAAACCTAAATAGAAATAAAAAATAAAATAAACTAAATTAAATAAACTTAGACTTAATGGTTTACTTAATTCAAAATAAAATAACCATAAACCCCAGACCCTAAACCTTAAATCCTAAATCCTAAACCCTAAACCCTAAACTCTAAACTTACAAGCCTAAACTGAAAACCCTAAACCCTAAATCCTAAACCCTAAACCCTAAACCCTAAACCCTAAACCTAACCCTAAATCCTAAACCCTAAACTCACCATAAACCTTCAGCTAACCTTAAACTTTAAACCTTAACCCTAAACCCTATATCCTAAGCACTAAACCCTAAACCCTAACCCTAAACCCTAAACCCTAAAACCCTAAACCCTAAAATGCAAAACCTTAAACCCTAAACCTTAAAATCCTAAAAACCTAAACATAAACTAAATAAAACCTAAAAATAAAATAAATAAATAAACTTAAACCTAAATAAAATAAAAACCTAAACTAAAACCTAAACCTAAACTTAAAAAATAATAAAATAAAATTAAAACTATACTAAAATAAAATAAATAAAAACATAAATTAAACTATCAAATAAAATAAACTTAAGAATTAAAAACCTAAATAAAATAAAAACTAAACGTAAAATAAAAATAAAATAAACCTAAAATAAAGTAAAATAAAAACTAAAAAAAAACTAAAACTAAAAATTAAACCTAAAAATAAAATAAAATATAAACCCTAAACTAAAAAAAAATAAACCTAAAATAAAAATTAAATAAATAAAATAAAATAAACCTAAACCAAAACTCAAATAAAATAAACTAAAATAATTAAAACCTAAACCTAAACCTAAGCTAAATAAAATAAAATAAAATAAACTAAAAATAAACTTAAACCTAAACTAAAAAATACAACCTAAAAATAAACCTAAAATAAAAACCTAAACCTAAAGCTTAAAAGTATAAAATCAAAACTTAAACGTAACCCCAAAAATAAAAAATAAAACTTAAACCTAAAAAATAAAATAAAAATAAAACTCAACTAAAAATAAACCTAAACCTAAAATAAAAAACTAAAATGCATACCTAAAAAAATAAAATTAAAATCTGAACCTAAACCTAAAAATAAAAAATAAAACCTAAACTTAAGAAATAAAATAAAAATAAAATTCAACTAAAAAATAAATTTAAACATTAACCTAAACTTAAAAAATAAACTAAAATAAAAAGACCTAATGTAAAATAAATAAATCTAAAATTAATAAACTAAACTAAGTAAAAATTAATTTTAAACCTAAATAAAAATAAAAAATAAAACAAACTAAAAAAACCTAAACCTACTGGTTTACTTAATTAAAAAATCCATAAACTCTACATCCTACACCCTAAAGCCTAAAACCTAAACCCTAAAGCCTAAAAAGCCCTTAACCCTAAACCCTAAACTCTAAACCCTAAATGCTAACTATAAACCCTAAAGAAACTAACCCTAAAACCCTAAACCCTAAACCCTAAACGCTAAACCCAAAACCCTAAACCCTAAACATAAATCCTATACTCTAAACCCAAAACCCTAAACATAAACTTAAAGTATCTAAATAAATTAAAAAATAAAACTTAATCATAAAATCCAATAAATTAAAACCTAAACCTTAACCCAAAGAATTGGCAGAACCATGACGATAGGAACATCACCACAACCGTGCTCAGATCCGCAAAGGTGGCGGTGGAGGCGGTCATCGTGGTGGTGGAGGATGTAGAGGTGTTGGTGGATATGGAGGTGGTGGTCAGAGTATTGGTGATTATGGAGGTAGGAGGAGTGACGGAGGTTATAGCTATGGTGGTGGCAGAGGGAAAGATTGTTGATATGATGGCAGATCCAATGACTCGAGAGGTCATGGTCCTTCTGATGGAAATTAGAGAAATTGAAGAACGATCGATCCGATATGTTGCTTATGGAACTATTTCTTTATAGTAGAGACAATTCTAGTTTTCTAGGGCTTTTGATTTTCTCTATGCGTGCTCATTTTTTATCTATGTTGTCGCTTGTGTCTTTGAGAACTCAATGTGTTACTTGACAAATGAAATCAAAAAGAAGAAATGTTGATTATGAATTTCTTCTCTGTTAAAAAAAACCAAAATCCTTAAAACCCAAACTAAAGCTTGAACCCTAAACCTAAAACCTAAACCCTAAACCCTAAAACCTAAAAAATAATAAAATAATATAAATAAATAAAAAAACCCCTAACCCTAAACGCTAAACCCTAAAACTAACCCTAATCCTTATACCCTAAACTTACAACCCTTAACCTACAACCCTAAACCCTAAAACCCTAAACCCTAAACCCGAAGCCCTAAACCCTAAACCCTAAACCTGAATAAGAAACTAATAAAACACTAAACTAAATTAACTAAAACTAAAACTAATAAATAATAAACTAAAACTAATAAACTAATAATAAATAAAATCTAATAATAAACTGAAACAAAAACTAATAAAACTAATTAAACTAAACTAACTAAATAATAACTAGTAAATTAATAAGAATAAAAACTAACTAAACTAATTAACAAAGTAATAACTAAATTAAACATAAACAAAAAACCCTCTAATAAACTAACTAAAAATAAACTAAACTAATAAAACTAAAAAAAACTAAACTAAACCTAAACTATTAACTAAAACTAAACTAATAAACTAACTAAATTAAACCCTAATAAATAACTAACTAATAAACTTAAACCCTAAACATAACTAACCTAATAAATAACTAACTAATAAGAAAACTAAACCCAATAACTAAACTAATAATAACTAAACTAACTAAACTAAAACTATAACTAATAAACTAAAACTAATAAACTAACTAAATAATTAATAAATAACTAATAATATTAACTAATTTATAACTAAAACTAACAACTAAACTAAACTAATAAACTAATAATCTAACTAAACATAATAATAAACTAACTAAATAATAATAGGTAAAACTAATAATAAAATGAAAAAAGTAATAAACTAAAATTGAATAACTACTAACAACAAACACTAAACTAATAAACTAATAATAAATTAAACTAAATAAAAGTAATAACTAAACTAATAATAATAATAATAAACTAAACTAATATTAAACTAAATAATAAATAAGACCTAAATAAATATACTAAATATAATAATAATAAACAAACCTAAGAAACTAACTAATAATAAAAAACTAATAAAACTAATTAACCTAATAAACTAATAAATAATATTAAAAAAATAAACTAAACAAAAAACTAATAATACTTAAAAAAATAGTAAATACTAATAAAACCTAATAACATAAAAACTTGAAACCTAAACTAAATAAATAAACTTAAACCTAAACCTAAACCTCAACCTAAAACATAAAATAAAACTTAAAAAATAAACTAAATAAAATAAATAAATAAAATAAACCTAAACCTAAACTAAACTAAATAATAAACTAAAGTAAAAAATAAACCTAAACCTAAACCTTAAACTAAATTAAACCTAAACTCTAAACCTAAACTAAAAAAACTAAATGAAAACTAAGTAAACTAAACTAAATAAAATAAACCAAAACCTAAACCTAAACCTAAACCTAAACATAAACTTAAACCTAATCCTACACTAAATAAATAAACTAAACTAATTAAAAATAAACTTAAACCTAAACTAAACCTAAATAAGTAAACCTAAAATAAAAAATAAATTAAATAAACTAAGCTAAAAATAAAACCTAAACTAAGCCTAAACCAAATCCTGAACCTAAAAATTAAAAATAAACCTAAGCCTAAACCTAAACCTTAAATAAATAGAAAATAAACTAAATACATAAATAAACTAAAAAAACCTAAATTAAAATACAAAAATTAAAATTAAAATAAAATAAACTAAATAAACCTAAACTAAACTAAATAAACCTAAACTAAAAACCCAAACTAAAATTAATTAAATAAAACCTAAACCTTAAAAAACCTAAACCTAAATAAATAAAATAAACTAAACTAAATAAATAAACCTAAACTAAATAAAATAAACTAATCTAAAATAAACCTAAACCTAAAATAAAATAACTAAACTAAATAAATAAACTAAATAAATATATAAAAAGAAACCTAAACTAAACCTAAACTAAATAAACCTAAACCTAAACCCTAAACCCTAAAAAAAGCCAAACTAAAAAAACCTAAACCTAAATAAACTAAATAAATAAACATAAACCTAAACTTAAATAAATAAATAAAACTAATAACTAATAAACTAACTTAATAAATAATTAATAATAATAACTAATAACTAAACTAAATTAAGAAACTAGAATTAAACCAAATAATAAACCAACTTAATAACTAAAACTAATAATAAAATTAAAAAAAATAATCAACTAGAACTAAATAACTAATAACAACTAACACTAGACTAATAAACTAATAATAAATTAAACTAAATATAACTAATAAGTAAACTAATAATAATAATAAAAAAAACTAAACAAAAAAGTAAACTAAATAATAAGTAAAACATAAATAAATATACTAAAAATAATAATATTAAACAAACATAAGAAACTAACAAATAATAATAAACTAATAAAACTAACTAAACTAATAAACTAATTAATAATAATAATAAACAAACTAAACTAAAAACTAATAATATCTAAAAAGCACTAAATAATAATAAAACCTAATAACGTAAAAACTAAAACCTAAACTAAATAAACAAACCTAAACCTAAACCTAAAACTAAACCTAAAAGTTAAAATAAAACTTAAGAAATAAACTAAATAAAATAAATAAATAAAATAAACCTAAACCTAAACTAAACTAAATAAACTAAATAAAAAATAAACATAAAATAAACCTAATGCTAAACCTAAAGCCTAAACTAAACTAAACCTAAGCCCTAAACCTAAACTAAATAAACTAAACTTAAACTAAATAAACCTAAATTAAATAAAATAAACCTAAATCAAACCTAAATATAAACGAAACCTAAACTTAAACTTAAACCTAAACCTAATCATAAACTAATTAAATAAACTAAACTAAATAAAAATAAACCTAAACCTAAACTAAATAAACCTAAACTAAACCTAAATAAATAAACCTACAATAAAAAATAAATAAAATAAACTAAACTAAGTAATAAAACCTAAATTAAACCTAAACTTAAACCTAAACCTAAAAACTAAAAAATAAACTTAAGCCTAAACCTAAACCTTAAATAAATAATAAATAAACTAAATAAATAAATAAACTAAATAATCCTAAACTAAAATAAATAAATTAAAATTAAAATTAAAATAAACTAATAAACCTAAACTAAACTAAAAAAACTAAACAAAAAACCTAAACTAAAATAAACTATATAAAAACTAAACCTAGATAAACCTAAACCAAAACAGATAAAATAAATTGAACTAAATAAATAAACCTAAACTAAATAAAATAAAATAAACTAAACTGAAATAAACCTAACCCTAAACCTAAACTAAAGCTAAAAAAACCTAAACACTAAACCTAAACCTAAGAATATACTAAACCTAACCTAAATAAAACTAAATAAAACCTAAACCTAAAATAAAATAAACAAAAACCAAAATAAATAAACTAAATAAACCTAAACAAATAAAATAAAATAAAATACACTAAACTAAATGGATATTAATAAAAAAATAAAATAAAAACCTAAACCTAAACCTAAACCTAAACCTAAAATAAAAACCTAAACCTAAACCTAACAAAAATAAAAATAAAAATGAACTAAAATAAATAAAATAATAAACAAAAATAAAAGTATTTAATTAAAAATAGATAAAAAAAAAGCTAAATATAGAAATAAACCTAAACTAAACCTAAACCTAAGCCCTAAACTCGAACTAAACTAAAATTAAATAAAACTTAAACCTCTAAATAAACTAAATAAATAATCCTAAACCTAAACCTAAACAAATAAACAAAATAAAGAAATAAAAATAAATCTATATTAAACCTATACTAAATAAACCTAAACATAAAGCCTAAACCCAAAATAAAATAAACTAAATAAAACATAATCATAAACTTAAATATATAAATAAACTAAATAAATAAACCTAAAACTAATCCAAAATAAAAAAATAAACTAAATAAATAAACCTAAACTAAATAAAATAAACTAAAAGCTAAATAAATAAAGAAAAGTAAACCTAAACCTAAACCTAAACTAAAAAAAATAAAAATTAAATAAACCTAAAAAATAAAAGTACACTAAACTAAACAAAAATAAATAAACCTAAAATAAAAATAAACTAAAAAATAAACATAAATTAACCTAAATAAATAACTAAACTAATAAAATACAAATAAAAACTAAAATAAAAATAAATGAACCTAAACCTAAAAATTAAAAAACCTAGGTTAGGGTTTAGGATTTAGGGTTTAGGGTTTATGTTTTATTTATTTTAGTTTAGTTTATTTTAGGTTAGGTTTATGTTTATTTTATTTTGTTTATTTTAGGTTAGGTTTATGTTTATTTTATTTTGTTTATTTGTTTAGGTTTTTTTTTGTTTAGAGTTTAGGATTTATTTTTTATTTTTAAGTTTATTTTTTAGGTTTAGGTTTTTATTTAATTTAATTTTAGGTTTATTTTATTTTTATTTTATGTTTAGTTTTTATTTTATTTAGGTTTCTTATTTTTAAGTTTATTTTATTTTTTATTTTAGTTTAGGTTTTTATTTATTTTATTTTAGTTTAGTTTTCACTTTTTATTTTATTTTATTTTAAGGTTTAGGTTTAGGTTTAAGTTTAGGCTTTAGTTTAGGTTTTATTTTTTTTTAGGTTTTATTTTAAGTGTATTTTTTTTAGTTTAGTTTAAATTTTAATTTAACTTATTTTAGTTTAGTTTTTATTTTATTTTAGTTTATTTTTTATTATTTTATTTATAAGTATAGGTTTAGGTTTAGGTTTTAGTTTAGGTTTTTATTTTATTTTATTATTATTTCTACTTAGGTTTAATTTTTTTTTATTTTTTTTATTTTTGGTTTTTATTTAATTTAGTTTATTTAGGGTCATTTGTGTCTTTGGTTTAGGGTTGTAGGGTTTAGGGCATAGGGTTTAGGTTTTATTTATTTTAGTTTAGTTTAATTTAGGTTAGGTTTATGCTTATTTTATTTTTTTATTTTAGGTTTATGTTTATTTTAGTTTAGGGTTTATTTTTTATTTTTTATTTTTAAGTTTATTTTTTGGGTTTAAGTCTTTATTTAGTTTTTATTTTATTTAATTTTATGTTTATTTTTTATTTATTTTATGTTTAGTTTTTATTTTATTTAGGCCTTTTATTTTTAGTTTTATTTTATTTTTAAGTTTAGTTTAGGTCTTTATTTATTTTATTTTAGTCTAGTTTTCACTTTTGATTTTTTTTTATTTTGAGGTTTTGGTTTAGGTTTAAGTCTTGGTTATTATTTAGGATCTTATTTTATTTTATTTAGGTTTAGGTTTATTTATATTTTTTTAGGTTTTATTTAGTTTATGTTTAGGTTTTTAGGTTTTTAGGGTTTAGGGTTTAAATTTAGTGGCTCAGTTTTATTTATTTTATTTTATTTTATTTTAGTTCAGGTTTATGTTTATTTTATTTTGTTTATTTTAGGTTTAGATTTTTTTAAATTAGGTATTATTTTATAAGTTTATGTTTTCATTTAGTTTTTATGTTATCTTATTTTAGGTTTATTTTATTTTTATTTTACGTTCAATTTTTACTTTTTAGGTTTTTCAATTTTAGGTTTATTTTATCTTTTAGTTTACTTTAGGATTTTATTTATTTTATTTTAGTTTAATTTTTATTTTTTATTTTGCTTTATTTTTTATTTTATTTATGTTTAGGTTCTTTATTTATTTTATTTTTAATTTTAATTTAGTTTAGGTTCAAGGGGTTTAAGGCCTGGAGTTGGGTTTCAGTGTTTAGGGGTTTAAGTTTGGGGTTTAGGGCTAGGGTCCAAGGTTAGATTTTAAGTTTAATTTTAGGTTTTAGGTTGTAGGGTTTGGGGTGGGGTCAGGGGTTTAGCAGTGGGGATCATGTCTGTGGTTTAGGATTTAGTGTTTAGTGGTTTAGTGTTTAGGATTTAGTTTGTGGGGTGGTTTAACCAGGTTTTTTAAAAATAATTGAGTAAACTTGTACGTGTAGGTTTATTTAGTATATTTAGTTTATTTTATATTTCTATTTAGGTTTATTTTTTTATTTTTATTTAATTTAGTTTATTTATTTTATGTTTATTTATTTTAGTTTAGGATTTTTATTTCAATTTATCTATTAGGTTTATGTGAGGTTTATGTTTATTTTATAGTTTAATTTTATTTTTATTTTATTTTTTAGGTTTAGGATTTATTGTTTTTTTTATGATTTATTTTTAGGTTTATTTTTTAGGTTTATGTTTTTAATTTATTTTATTTTTGGCTTATTTTATTTTTATTTTACATTTAGTTTTTTATTTAGGTTTTTATTTTTAGGTTTATTTTATTTTCTAGTTTAGTTTAGGTTTTTATTAATTTTTTTTACTTTATATTTTATTTTTTCTTTTATTTTTATTTTTATGTTTAGGTCATGGTTTAGGTTTAGGTTTAGGTTTAGGTTAATGTTTTTGTTTTGTTTTTCATTTTATTTATGTTTAGATTTTTTCATTTATTTTATTTTTAGGTTTGATTTAGTTTAAGTTTTGGCTGGCCCATGGCCCAGTGGGTTTAGGGTGTGGCATCAGTTTAGTGGAAGGCCAGGGGATGGTCTGGGATCTTATGGTCAGGAGTAGGGAGTGGCCCAGTTTGGTCTAAGGCTTAGCCTAGAGCCTGGGGGTCATTGTCAGGGTCAGGTCAGGGTTAGTGAGTGTTTAGGGTTTGTGAACAGGGTTTAGGGCTCAGTTTCAAGTGTCAGCCTTGTGTCTATTTTTGGGTAGTGATTGGGGTAGTGGTTTAGGATTTTAGTTTGGAGGTTTTTATATTTATTTTAAATTAAGTAAACTTGTTGCTTTATGTTTATTTAGTTTCTTTAGTTTATTTAATATTTTATTTAGGTTTATTTTATTTTATTTAGTTTAGTTTATTTATTTTATTTTTTTATTTTAGTTTAGGATTTTTATTTCAGTTAATTTTTAGGTTTATCTGAGGTTCATATTTATTTTTTAGTTTAATTTTAATTTTATTTTATTTTTTAGGTTTTGGTTTTATTTTTTATTTTTAGGATTATTTTTTCAGTTTAAGTTTTTATTTTATTTTATTTTAGGTTTATTTTATTTTTATTTTATGTTTAGTTTTTAATTTATTTTGATTTTTAATTTTTAGATTTATTTTATTTTTTATTTTAATTTATGTTTTTATTTATTTTATTTTAGTTTAATTTTTATTTTTTATTTTATTTTAATTTTAGGTTTAGGTTAAGATTTAGGTTTAGGTTTTAGTCTAGGTTTTTATTTTATTTTGGTTTAGGTTTTTTATTTATTTTATTTTTAGGTTTGATTTAGTTTAGTTTTAGGTGGGTTTAGAGTGGTTTAGCATAAGCAGGGTGTGCAAGGTGTCGATCTTAGGGCCCAGGTAGGGCATGGTAAGGGTTAGGGTTAGTTGAAAGCCCATAATTTAGGGTTTAGGGTCAGAGGGGCTCAGGATTTAGAGCCTGGCTGGCCCATTTATCACTTGCCTTAGATGGCTCAGTTTTAGGGTTTAGGGTTAGTGGCTCAGAGGATCTTGGGGTAAGCAGTGGCTCAGTGTTTAGGGTAAGCTCAGTGCTCAGCCTCAGTCTAGTTTTTTGCTGTGTTTCAGGGTTTTAGCCTTTAGGGCTCAGGGTCGATTTAAGTGTCAGTGCTGGGTGGCAAGGGTCCATGGCTCACAACCCAGGTTTTAGTTAGGGTCTGGGGCCTAGGGCCCAGAGTTTAGGGTTTATGGTTTGGGGTTTAGGATTTAGCTTTTATTTAGCTTTTTTTGTTTAGTTTATTTATTTTATGTTTATTTCTTTTAGTTAAGGATTTTTATTTTAGTTTATTTTTTAGGTTTTGGTTTAGATTTATGTTTATTTTTCAGTTTAGATTTATTTTTATTTTATTTTTAAGGTTTAGTTTTTATTTTTTATTTTTTGGTTTAGGTTAAGGTTTTTATTTTATTTTATTTTTTTAGGATTAGGTTTTATGTTTTTATTTTAAGTTTATTTTTAGGTTTTATTTTTTAGTTTAGGTTTAGGTATATTTTTAGTTTATTTTATTTTATTTTGTTTAGGTTGAAGTTTAGGTTTTATCTATTTTAGTTTTGGTTTATGTTTATGTTTATTTTTATTTTTGGTTTAAGTTTTTTTTTTAGTTTAGGGTTTAAATTTTGTTTTCTATTTAGGGTTTTTTTAAAAATTAAGTAAACCATTACGTTTAGGTTTATTTATTTTATTTTATATTTTTATTTATGTTTATTTTTATTTTTATTAATTTTAGTCTATTTATTCTATGTTTATTTATTTTAGTTTAAGATTTTTATTTTAGTTTAATTTTAGGTTTAGTTTATGTTTATGATTATTTTAGTATTTTATTTTATTTTTAGGTTTAGGTTTTATTTTTATTTTTAGGTTTATTTTTAGGTTTAGGTTTTATTTTTTTTAGATTATATCCCAAGTCTATTTTATTTTATTTTATGTTTAGTTATTTTATTTAGGTTTTTTATTTTAGGTTTATTTAATTTTTAATTTAGTTTAAGATTTTATTTATTTATTTATTTTATTTTGTTTTATTCAGTTTAGGTGGGTTTAGGTTAGTTTTAAGTTTTTTATTTTATTTAGGTTTCACATTTTATTTATTATTTAGCCTGATTTAGTTTAGTTGTGGTGGTGTGGTTGGGCTCAGGGCATATGGTTAGGGTAGTTAGGGTCTGGGGCCCAGGGCCCAGGGTCCAGGGTTTACATTTTAGGGTGGTCAAACGCCTGCCCAGTGGTCCGTTTTAGGCTATGGCCTGCCCAAAGCCCAGTGGTCCGTGGTTGCCCATGGTCAGGCTCACGCCTCAGGTGTTCTGACTCAGGGCCTGGTCAGAGCTCAGGGCCTAGGCCCAGGGCCTGGCTGGGCCTGGTTGTGACTACCAGTTATGGGCCTGGCTGGCCCAGATCTGTGAGCCCAGTGTAGCCTCAGTTTAGGGTTGGCCTGTGGCCCAGCCAACCAGGGTAGGGCCTGGGCTCAGTGGCCCAGCCTCAGGCATGGCCTAGTGTAAGCCCAGGGTTTAGGCCTGTTTGGCTCAGGGTTTATCCAGTTTACACCCAGTTTAGGGCCCAGTGATCAGGGCCCAGTAGGTCAGAGGCCTTTAGGGCCTCAGGTCTGGTGGCCTGGTAGGAGGGTCAAGTAAGATCAGGGCCTACAACTCAGTGTGCCAGTTTAATGCCAGTTAACGTCAGAGGGCCTGAGTTTAGGTTAGTTAGAGGGCCTAGGATTTATGGTTTTCAGGATTTAGCCAGGGCCTGGGGTAGGTTTAGTTTTTTTAATTAAGCAAACCCAGGTTTAGGTTTCTTTAGTTTATTTAGTTTATTTTATATTTTTATTTATGTTTATTTTTTTTATTTAATTTAGTTTATTTTTTGTTTAAGATTTTCATTTTAGTTTATTTTTAGGTTTAGGTTTAAGTTTATGTTTATTTTTTAGTTTAGTTTTATTTTTACTTTTTTTTAGGTTTAGGTTTTATTTTTTAATTTTTGGTTTAGGTTTAGGTTTCTATTTTACTTTTTTTCGTTTAGGTTTTAGGTTTTTATATTAGGTTTTGTTTTTTTTGTTTAGGTTGGGGTTTATTTTTAGTTTATTTTATTTTATTTAGTTTATATTTAAGTTTAGGTTTAGTTTATTATAGGTTTTTGTTTAGGTTTTATTTATTTTTGTTTAGTTTATTTTAGTTTAGGTTTATGTTTTTTTTTTATTTTGTATTTTTGGTTTAGGTTTTTTTTAGTTTATGGCTTAGATTTTACTTTTTATTTATTTTTAAATGTTAATTTTAGGTTTATTATTTAGGTTTAAGTTTTTATTTAAGTTTTATTATATTTTATATTCGGATTATTTTATTTTTATTTTACATTTAGGTTAAATTTTATTTAAATTTTTTATTTTTAAGTTTTTTATTTTCTTAGTTTAGCTTATGTTTTTATTTATTTTATTTTATTTAAGTTTTTATTTATTTTATTTTATTTTCTTTCTAGGTTTAGGTTTAGGTTTTAGTTTTAGTTTATGTTTTTATTTTATTTTATTATTATATTTTATCTTGGTTTAGGTTTTTTTTATGTTTTATTTAGTTAAGGTTTAGGTTTTTAGCATTTTAGGGTTTATGATTAGTTTAGGGTTTAGTGTTTGGGGTTTAGGGTTTATGGTTTAGGAGTTTTTTTTAGGGTTTAGGGTTTAGGGTTTAGGTTTTAGGGTTCAAGGTTTGGGTTTCGGGTTTTAGGGTTTTGGGTTTAGGGTTTAGGGTTTAGTGTTTTAGGGTTTAGAGTTTAGGTTTTAGGTTTATGGTTCAAGTTTTAGTTTAGTGTTTAGGGTTTTTAATTTTTTTTTAAATAGAGAATAAATTAAATTTCAATAGTTCTTTTTTTTTTATTTCATCAACCAAGTAACACACTGAGTTTTCTAAGACAAAAGTGAATATAGAGATAAAAAATGAGCACGCATAGAGCAAATCAAAAACCCTAAATAGCTAGAACTATCTTCGCTATAAAGACAAAGTTCCACAAGTAGTAGATCGGATCGATCGTTCTTTAGTTTCTGCAGTTCCCATCAGAACCACCCCAACCTCTCGAGTAGCGGGATCCACCATCATATCCTTGATCTCTCGCTTCGCCACCACCATGGTTGTAACCTCTTTTTCTCCTCCCACTTCCATAACCACCACTGCTCTGACCACCACCTGCATATCCACCAGTGTCTCCAAATCCCCCACCAGCACTACGATAACAACCACCTCAAGCCTCCACTGTGAGATCTATACGAGACTGACTGCGGAAGTTCCCGACATCAAGTCCACTCTTAGGGTTTAGGTTTATTAAGTTTTAGGGTTTATGTTTATTTTTTAATTTATTTAGTTACTTTAGGTTTAGCTTTAGGGTTTGAGGTTTAGAGTTAGGGTTTAGGTTTCATGGTTTAGGGTTTAGGGTTTAGGGTTTAGGATTTATGGTTTAGGGTTTAGAGTTATTTAGGGTTTAGGGTTTATGGTTTTCTTAAATTAAGAAAACTAATAGGTTTAGGTTTATTTAGTTTATTTTTTATTTATTTTAGTTTATTTTATTTTTTTATTTTTATTTAAGTTTATTTTTTATTTTTATTTAGTTAAGTTTATTTTTTTTTAGTTTAGGTTTTTTATTTCAGTTTATTTTTTAGGTTTAGGTTTATTTTTTAGTTGAGTTTTATTTTTATTTCATTTTTATTTATAGGTTTTATTTTTGACTTTTAGGTTTAGGTTTAGGGTTTTATTTTATTTTTTTAGGTTTAGGTTTGAAATTTATTTTAGGTTTTATTTTTAGTTTAGGTTTAGGTTTATTTTAGTTTATCTTTTATTTAGTTTAGCTTTAGGTCCAGGTTTAGTTTATTTTATATTTAGGTTTAGGTTTTATTTATTTTAGTTTAGGTTTATTTTATTATGTTTATCTTATTTTTATTTTAAGTTTGGGTTTTTTTTAGTTTAGGGTTTAATATTTTGTTTTTGGTTTTAAAGTTTTTAGGCTTTAGTGTTCTGTTTAGGGATTTGTAGGTTTAGGGATTATGGTTAGGGTTTTTAGGGTTTAGGGCTTAGGATTACGGTTTGGGTTTAGGGTTAAGATTTTTTTTAAAATTACAACCGTGTTAGTTTAATTAGTCTATTTTAAATTATTTTTTTATTTTATTTTATTTTATTTATATTTAGGTTTATTTTTTTTATTTTATATAGTTTATTTATTTATTTTAAGTTTCTTTATTTTATTTTAGGTTTTATATTAGTTTAATTTTTTTAGGTTTAGGTTTATTTTTTTTTTAGTTTAGTTTTAATTTTATTATATTTTTAAGTTTAGGTATTATTTTTTATTAGTTTAGGTTTTATTAATTTTAATGTTTTGGTTTTAGGTTTTCATTTTAGGTTTATTTTAAGTTTTATTTTTTAGTTTAGGTTTAAGTTTATTTTTAGTTTATTTTATTTTATTTAGTTTAGGGTTTTGGTTTAGGTTTAGGTTTTATTTATTTTAGTTTAATTTATTTTAGTTTTGCATTAGTTTATTTTATTTTGTTTATTTTATGTTTCAGTTTTTTTTTTTAGTTTATGGTTTAGGTTTTCTTTTTAGGTATAGGTTTTTATTTAGGTTTTATTTTATTTTATTTTTATTTTACATTTAGTTTTTTTATTTAGGTTTTTTATTTCTAGGTTTATTTTATTTTTTTAGTTTTGTTTAGGTTTTTACTTATTTTATTTTAATTTTAATTTTATTTTTTATTTTATTTTATTTTTTGGTTTAGGTTTTAGTTTAGGTTTTTATTTTATTTAATTTTATTTATTTTATTTAAGTTTTGGTTTTTTATTTAATTTATTTTTAGTTTTTATTTAGTTTATATTTAGGTTTTTAGGTTTTTAAGGTTTATGGCTTAGGGTTTAGTGTTTAGGGTTTAGGGGTTATGGTTTAGGATTTAGGGTTTAGGTTTTAAGGTTTATGGTTTTGGGTTTAAGGTTTAGGGTTTCAGGGTCTAGCGTTTAGGATTAAGGTTTTTTTGTTTTTTTTTAATTTTTTTTATTTTTTTCTAACTTAGGTAAACTGGTATGTTTAGGTTTATTTAGTTTATTTTTTATTTTGATTTAGGTTTTCTTTAATTAGTTTAGTTTATTTATTTTAGTTCATTTTTTAGTTTTATGTTTAGGTTTAGGTTTATTTTTTAGTTTAGTTTTATTTTTATTTTATTTTATTTTTGGTTTAGGTTTATTTTTTTCATTTTAGGTTTAGGTTTATTTTTTTATTTTATTTTTTAATGTTTTAGGTTTTTTTTTTCTTTTAGGTTTATTTTTAGGTTTTATATTTTAGTTTATGTTTATTTTATTTAGTTTAAGATTATGTTTAGGTTTCGGTTTTATTTATTATAGTTTAGGTTTAGGTTTTTTTTATTTTAATTTTAGGTTTTTTTTTGTTTTTTTTTTGTTTTTTTTTGTTTATTTAGAACACTACCTTTGCTAGTCCCAAGTCCAAATGTGAAAAGTGGATGGTTGCGGTAAGTAGTCGACAGCAAGCGTAAAACTTGTCGAAATAATCTTGACATGAATCCTTTAAATCATTGAATGCTTAAGGTCCGGGAGCACCAGATGGTTGTTTTGAATAAAAAAATGCAAGGGCCACGTGATCGGTCGGTGCGTTAACCAAGGGTTCCCACATTATGGACGGATGCGGGCAAAGAAGTTAGTCCATGAAACTAGAATTAGGTTAGGATCTTGGAATAAAAGGTACTCTTACAGGTAAATTAATGTAATTAATAGATATTATGGTTCATAGAAAAATAAATATTTTATGTGTTCAAGAAACTAAATGGGTTGGGGAGAAGGCCAAGGAGATTGATAGTTTAGGTTTTAAACTTTGGTATTCAGGTAGAAGTTGAACTTGAAATGGTGTAGGTGTGATCATAGATAAAAGCTTGAAGGATGATGTTAAAAATATTAGTAAATGTGTAGTTAGAATTATAGCTTTAAAGATTATTATTGATACTAAGATTATCAATGTTATAAGTGTTTATGCTTCTCAAGTAGGTTTAGATGTAAGCTCAAAAAAATTTTTTGGAATGAATTAGAAGGATTAATACAAAAGATACCTCTTGAAAAAAACTATTTATTGGAGGAGATTTAAATGAACATGTTGGTAGAGTGGTTAAAGACTTTGAAACTGTTCATGGTGGTTATGGATTTGGAGTGACTAATGAAGAAGGTAGGACTATATTTGATTTGGCCTTAGCTTATGATTTTGTAGTTGCTAATACTTTATTTAAGAAAAGAGATGAACATTGTATTACTTATAAAAATGGATCCAGCACAGTTTGACTATTTTTTGATAAGAAAAATAGATCGTTTAGATTGTAAATATTGTAAGGTCATTCCAAGTGAAAGTTTAAGTACCCAACATTGATTGTTAGTTTTAGATTATAAGATGAAAGATTGGAAGAGGAAAAATAAATCAAATTATTATCCTAGGATTAGATGGGGACACTTAAAGAACACAAATAAAATTTTTTTTAAGAGCAAGCTACAAGAGATTAGAATTTGGGATGTTCATGAAGAAGCTAACATTATGTTGGAAAAAATAGCAAGTTAAATTAAGCAAGTTGTTAAAGATGTGCTTGGAGAATCAAATGGAAAAGCTTCTTTTAATAAGAATAGTTGGTGGTGGAGTTAGAGTGTGCAAGAAAAGATAAAAAATAAGAAGTATTGTTATAAAACTTGGTTTAGATGTAAAAACTCAAAGAATTGGGAAAGATATAAAGTGGCCTGTAGAGATTCTAAGAAAGCAAAATATGATGCAAAAAATTTAGCTTTTAGTGATTTATACAATAAATTAGATACCAAAGAAGGTGAAAGATATATGTATAAGTTAGCCAACCAAAGAGATAGGAGAAGTAAAGACATAGTTCAAGTGAGGTGTATTAAAGATGAAAATAATAAAATGCTTTTTTTAGAAAAGGATATTGAAAATAGGTGGATGAGGTATTTTGATAAACTTTTCAATGAAGGATCTGAAAGTACGATTGATTTTAGCAACCTTAATACCCTAAACAAAAATAGAGAATTTCATTTTATTGTCGTATTAGTAAGTCTGAAGTTAGTGAAGCTTTAAAGAAAATGAAATGTGGAAAAGCATTAGGACCGGATAATATTCCAATAGAAGTGTGGAAATGTTTAGGAGATCAAGGAATTTCTTGGCTTACAAATCTTTTTGATGTCATTTTAAAGACTAAAAAGATGCTAGATGAGTGGAGAAAGAGTTTGTTGGTTCCTATATTTAAGAATAAAGGTGAAGCACAAGAGTGTGCAAATTATAGTGGAATTAAGTTAATGTTTCATACATTAAAATTATGGGAGAGAGTAATTGAGCATAGGTTACGATGTGATAAGTTTCTCACAATCCTTTGGTTTCATGCCAGGTAGATCTACTATGGATGATATACATTTGTTAAGGGGTTTGATGGAGAAGCATAGAGAAAGTAAGGAGGATCTACATATGATATATATTGATTTAGAGAAAGCTTACGATAAAGTTTCAAGAGATGTTCTTTGGAAAGTTCTAGAACAGAAAGGAGTTAATATTGGTTATATTCAAGTCATTAAGGATATGTATTCAAGAGTTGTTACTTGTGTCCAAACACAAGGAGGATTGATAAAATATTTTCCTATTTCAGTTGGATTATATCAAGGATCAGCTTTAAGCCCTTATCTTTTTTACTTTAGTTATGAATGTTCTTACTAGGCATTTACAAGAAGATGTACCTTGGTGTATGCTTTTTACTGATGACATTCTTCTTGTAGATCAGACTATAGAGGGTGTCCAACAGAAACTTGAATTATGGAGGTCAATGCTAGAGTCTAAAGGTTTTTGTTTAAGTAGATCTAAAACTGAATATTTGGAGTGTAATTTTAGTTGTATAAGTTTTAGTGATAGTGTTGTGACATTAGGTGATCAAGTCATTAATAAGAGTGAGCGTTCAGATATTTAGGCTCTATTATTCAAAATGATGGTGAAATAGTTGGAGATGTTATTAGTAGAATTAAAGTTGGATGGTTGAAGAGGAGGAATGCATCTGGCCTATTATGTGATAAAAAAGTTCCACTTAAACTTAAGGGAAAATTTTATAAGATGGTGGTAAGACCTGCAATGACTTATGATGCAGAATGTTGGCCCATAAAAGAGAAGCATAAGACTAAGTTAAGTGTTACAGAGATGAGAATGCTTAAGTGGATGAGTGGCTTTACTCTTAGAGGTAGAATGCAAAATGAGTATATTCAGGAAAAAGTTGGAGTAGCACCAGTGGTAGATAAGATTAGGGAGAGTCACCTTAGATGGTTTTTCCACATAAAGCGTTGGCCATCCAATGACCCGATTAGGAGAGTAGATGCATTAGATTTGCCTTATGTTAAGAAAGGTAGAGGTAGACCTAAAAAAGACTTGGTTAAGATGTATAAAAAATGATCTTAGTATACTTGATTTAAATGAGAATTTGACACATAATAGGACATAATGGAGATGAAGGATTCATGTAGCCGACCCTACCTAGTGGGATTAAGGATTGTTGTTGTTGTTGTTGTTAGGTTATTTTGTTTATTTTATTTTTAAGTTTTATTTAGTTTAGATTTAGGTTTTAAGGTTTTTAGGGTTTGCCATTTTGGGTTTAGGGTTTGGGTTTTTAAGGTTTTGAGTTTAGTGTTTTTGGATGTTTTTTTTAAGCAGAGAACAAATTCAAATTCAACATTTCTTCTTTTCAATTTCATCAACCAAGTAACAAACCAGGGAAGTGAGGTAATCAAATGACCTCCTTGGGGCTAGCTAAATCCTCGTGTTACCAGGATGTCCAAACTATAAACCCATTACCATTCAATATTATATAAATCAACACATGAATAAAGGAAAGAGAACTCAACATTGATACACTTAAGCTATAAGCACATGCATTTCTTATGTATTTATAACTAGCACCATAACACATATTATTATTCATTTTTAAGCTTATGAAAAGTACATTTGGATTTAATAGTAATAATAGCCACACATATATTAAATTAAATCAGCACATGAAAGCTTACATAAAAGAAATCCATTTTATTTTACTTGATTTTGAAAAGATGGATGGATGACTTCAAATGACATACCAAATTTAACATGATTGGAAAAAGGATAATCAAATATAAGCATGCGATTTATTGAACCAAACTAGTTCTTAAGGACAATCAAATCAAATAAGGTTATTTAAAGCAAACCAAAGCTTCTTTATTAATTAAGTTTTGGATTTGATTTGATTTAAAGAGGAGAAGAGAAATCATCAATTGCTATTTTAAACCCATTCCCACATTAGTAATTTGATTTAATTTAAGGAAATGTAATTAAGTTGATTTTATGGGTTAATTAAGTTAAACCCTTAATTAGATGAATTAATTACCCTTACCTATGTCACCTTAAAGTAATTAACTAAATAATTATGAGCCAACATGATATGCATGGAAAATAAACTTGCAATGATCCTAGGAAAAAAGGGGTCTAATGCAATTGGCTCATGATTAATAGTTAATTTGATTAAGGGACTTAATTAATTACTCTTATAATTTTCCCACACATGTGGACTAACCATAATTTCATTAAACTCCTTTATGTTATTAAACACTTGAAGATCTACCCCATGATTTAATTAATTAAGGTCTAATGTGATTATAATTTCAATTTGATTAAATGATTTAATTAATTAGTTAAATTTCAATTAATTTCATTTTAAAAATGGGTGAAATTAACTTAGTGAAAGGGGTCCCAACCTTATTCCTTAGTTCATTTAGTGCTGAATAATGATTACTAAACTTAATTAACGAATTTATTACTGTTCATGGGATTAATTAAGCATTAATTAACATAAAAGAGTAGTTAAGGTTTAATTAGTCAATTTTCCTAATTAAGTGAGCAATAAATCGCATGAAAATCATGGGAGGCATAGGTTATCCTATTAAATTAACCCACAAAATTTGGGATTAATCGCTTAAGTAATTAAAGAGTAATTCTGCTAATTAATTTTATAATTAAACCTTAATTAATATTCAAGATTACTTAAGATCATTTTAATTAATTGACGTTTGAAATACCTTTAAAATGAGTATTTATTTGCATTTTTTTCTTTCTCTATGATTTTTTATGATTTTTAAAAGTTTCAGCCATTAAAAATGATTAATTAAACCTAATTAAAGTCTAATCCTATTGGCGCCACGTGGCGTGCTAACGTGGTCCGCTTTTCGTGGGATTAGCTACTTAAAACTTATCTAACTCGACTCATGGCGTAAGCACTTTTTTTGTCCATCCACCTAAGATTGACTATGATTAATCCCATAACTTAATAGGATTAAATCATATCAATTTAGCAGATCTAATCATGACCGTCCATTTCAATAATGCGGAATGGATGGTGCTTGATTTAATGTCACAGGAGTGAGGGAGAATGGAGTTCATCCACTATTGCTCACTTGATTTGAGCTTACCTGAGCTTGAATCAACTCCAAAAAGATCCCACATCTTCATGACATCCAGTAGAGGGGATCCAATGATCAAGATCACATGAGATGCAAGTTTTCTTCAAAAAGCTCCAACCCATTTTTTTCTAAGGATTAAGTTTAGAAACATACCTCACCAGAGTTCAAGTGTAGACAAGGCCTTATTGAGCAATAATTGGAACAATTCCTCGACCTTCACTGGGATGGCCATGAACTGATAATTTTGAGCTCGACTTTGATCGAAGTCCCACCTTCGGTGCTCGACAAGCTTGGAAGATGATTTATTCTTGCTCAACAAGGCCTAGGGAAGGTGTGTGCAAAGTTAATTTGACTTTGATAGAGAAATGGGGAAGTTAGGTCAAAAATGGGAACGGCCTATTTTGGGACAGACGAGAATGGCATTTTTTGATCGAGAAACAAGCATGGGAGCTTAGGGAATGGCTTTAGCGACTCGTGTTGGGTAGCTAGGGCTCTAAGAAATGACTTTTATGTGTGTTTGAGTGGAAACAAGAGGGTGTATACCCCCTTTATCTTGATCGAATGGTGGGATCAGGTTTAGCTTCTAATGGCCATCCGACCATCTCAGTGAGTCATGTAGGAGGTGAGTTGGCTCGGCATGGTTGGTTGAAGGTGTGGAGGTGGTTGCCAAGGAGGAATCATGGGTGTTCTATGGGTTTTAAATGCTCCAATGGGGAGGGTGGGGTGATTTCACCTCCCATGGGTCATGGCCAACACAACCACACCTTAGGTTAGGTCAGGTTGAGCAGCATCTTTCATTCCCAGGTTTTAGGATTTTATTTTAGGATTATTTTTAGGTTTTATTTTTTTAGTTTAGGTTTAGGTTTATTTTTAGTTTAATTTATTTTATTTCGTTAGGTTTAGATTTTGGTTTAGTTTATTTTTGGTTTAAGTTTAAGTTTTATTTATTTTAGTTTAGGTTTAGGTTTATTTTATTTTGTTTATTTTATTTTTATTTTAAGTTTAGGGTTAACATTTTATTTTTTATTTATTTTTAGGTTTATTTTTTAGATTTATATTTTTATTTAGTTTATTTTATATTATTATAAGTTTATTGTATTTTTATTTTATGTTTAGTTTTTATTTTATTTAGGTATTCTTCTATTTTAAGTTATATTTTATTTTATTTTTTTATATAGGTTTACTCTTATTTATTTTATTTTATGGTTTATTTTAGTTTAGGTTTAGTTTTGTGATTAGCCCAGGGTTGTTTGTGCTCAGTGTTTTTAGGATTTAGGGTAGGTCAGGTCTGATCAGTGGCTATTCAGTTTAGGGTCAGTGGTAGATCTGGGGTAGGGCCAGGATTAGAGTAGCTTTAGCTCAGTTAGTTTAGCTTAGGTTTAGGGTTTTGGTGGGCTCAGTATTTGGGCCCAGTAGATGGGTTTAGGTTTTTAGGTTTAGGATTAGGATGGGATTAGGGTAGGTTTAGGGTTTTTTTTTAAAGAAATTAAATAAACCTGCGTTTAGTTTATTTTAGTTTATTCCACTTTTATTTATTTTAATTTATTTTAGTTTTTATTTTTATTTAGGTTTATTTTTTTATTTAGATTAGTTTATTTATTTTAGGTTTTTAGTTTAGTTTTTTTTATTTTAGTTTATATTTTAGGATTAGGTTTATATTTATGCTAATTTTTTGGATTAGTTTTATTTTATATTTATTTTTGAGGTTTAGGTTTTTATTTTATTTTTTTTAGGTTTAGGTTTTAGGTTTTTATTTTAGGTTTATTTTATGTTTAAATTTATAGTTTAGGTTTATTTTAGTTTATTTTAGTTTATTTTAGTTTAGGGTTTAGGTTTTATTTATTTTAGTTTTAGTTCATTTAGTTTAGTTTATTTTATTTTATTTATTTTAGTTTAGGTTTTTTAGGTTTAGAGTTTAGGCTTTATTTTTTTATATTTAGGTTTATTTTAGGTTTAGGTTTTATTTAGTTTTTATTTTATTTTATTTAGGTATTATTTTATTTTATGTTTAGTTTTATTTTATTTAGGTTTTATTTTATGTTTATTTTATTTTTTATAGTTTAAGTATTTATTTTCTTGTTTAGTTTAATTTTATTTTTATTTTACTTTTAGGTTTTGAGGTTTACATTTGATTTAGGTTTAGGTTTAGGTGTCTTAGTTTAGGTTTTATTTTATTTTATTTATTAATTTAGGTTTTTTATTTATTATTTTATATTTTATATTAAGTTAAGTTTAGGCTATGGTTTGGGATTTAGGTAAGATTTAGGATGTAAGTTTATGGTTTAGTGAGAGGGTTTAGGGTTTATGGTTAGAATGGGAGGGTTTATGGTTTAGTGATCAGGTTAGTTAGGGTTTAGGTTTATGGTATTTTTTTTTAAATTAAGTAAATTGGCAAGTTTATGTTTATTTAGTTTATTTAGTTTATTTTTTATTTATTTTAGTTTATTAATGTTTATTTTTATTTTTATTTAGTTTTGTTTATTTATTTTAGTTTAGTTTTAGTTTTATTTTATTTTTTTTAGAATATGATTTATTTTATATATTTAGGTTTAGCTTTTATTTTATTTTAGGTTTAGGTTTAGGATTTTATTTTAGGTTCTTTTTTATTTTAGGTTTATGTTTATTTTTAGTTTATTTATATTTTTATTTTATGTTTGGGTTTAGGTTTACTTTATTTGAGGTTTAGGTTTAAGTTTTATTTATTTTATTTAGTTTGTTTTAGTTTAGCTTTAGGTTTATTTTTTTTATTTTAGGTTTAGGTTTTTTTAGTTTAGCTTTTGTTTTATTTCATTTTATTTTTAGGTTTACTTTAAGTTTAAGTTTTATTTAGTATTTATTTTTCCTTATCGTTATTTTATTTTATTTTACTATTAGTTTTTGTTTTATTTATGTTTTTTTATTTTTTAAGTTTAGTTTAGGTTTTCGTTTATTTTATTTTATTTTAGTTTTATTTTTTATTTTATTTTCTTTTTAAGTTTAGGTTTAGGTATAAGTTTTACTTTAAGTTTTTATTTTATTTTATTTTATTATTTTGGTTTGGTTAAGATTTTTTATTTATTTTATTTTTAGGTTTTATTTAATTTAGGTTTAGGTTTTTAGATTTTTAGGGTTTCGGGTTTAGGCTTTAGGGTTTAGGGTTAAGGGTTTAGGGTTTAGGGTTTAGGGTTTAGGGTTGAGGTTTTAGGGTTTAGGGTTTAGGGTTTTTAGGGTTTAAGGTTTAGGATTTAGAGTTTAGGTTTTAGGTCTAAGGTTCAGGTTTTAGTTTAGGGTTTGGTTTTTTTGGCATTTTTTTAATTGAGAAAATTTATTCACATTTCTTCTTTCAAACTCATCACCAAGTAACACACCAAGTTTTTTTTAAAACACGTGATGACATAGATAAAAATGAGCATGCATAGAAATTAGAAACCATAGATTACTTATTATTATAAAGAATGTTCAATAAGTGACGGATCGATCTTTCTAGGTCCCATTACCACCCTCTCGAGTAACCGATCCACCATCATATCCCTCTTTTACCATTGTAACCTTCGCCACTTCCAAAGACCTCCATATCCAAAGACCTCCTATCCCCACCACTACGATAATCTAGTGGTTGATGGTGATGTTCCTGCCATCAAGTTGCTGCACATTTTTAGAGTTTAGGTTTAGGCCTATTAGGTTTTAAGGTTTTAGGTTTATTTTTTAATTTATTTAGTTACTTTAGGTTTAGGTTTAGTGTTTGGGGTTTATGATTTAGGGTTTAAGGTTTTAAGGTTTAAGATTTTAGGGTTTAAGGTTTAGCGTTTAGGGTTTAGGATTTTTAAGGGTTTAAGGTTTAGGGTTTACGGTTGTAGGTTTAATGTTATAGGTTTAGGGTTATTTAGTTATAGGGTTTATGGTTTAGGGTTTATTTATATATTAGTTAGTTTATTTTATTTGTTTTAATTTTTTTAATTTTTTTACTTTTACTTAAGTTAATTTTTTTATTTAGGTTTATTTTAAATTTTTATTTAGTTTATTTTATTTATTTTAGGTTCATTTATTTTAGTTTAGGTTTTATTTTTTTAGTTTAAGTTTAAGTTTATTTTTCATTTAATCTATTCTATTTAATTATGATTTAGGTTTAGTTTATTTTAAGTTTTGGTTTAGGTTTTATTTATTTTAATTTAGTTTATTTTAGTTTATTTTTGTTATTTAATTCAGGGATTAGGTTTAGTTTGTTTTAGCTTCAAGTTTAGGTTTTATTTATTTTAGTTTAGGTTTAGGTTTATTTTATTTTTTTTATTTTAGGTTTAGGCTATATTTTTTAGTTTAGGGTTTAGGCTTTATTTTTTATTTATTTTTAAGTTTTATGTTTAGCTTTATTTTTAGGCATGTTTATTTAGTTTTATTTTATTTTAGGTTTATTTTTTATTTTTTCATTAGTTTTATTTTATTTAGGTATTTTATTTTAGGTTTATTTTTATTTAGTTTAGTTTAGGTTTTATTTATTTTATTTTATTTTGGTTTTATTTTTATTTTATTTTATCTCATGTTTAGGTTTAGGCATGTTTAGTAAGACTTAGTTTATGTTTTATTTTATTTTTATTTTATTATATTTATTTATTTTATTTTTAGGTTTTATTTAGTTTAGGTTTAGGTTTATGTTTAGGGTTTAGTTTTGTGGTTTAGTGATTTAGGGGTTTAGGGTTTAGGGTTTAGGGTTTAGTTAGGTTTTAGGGTTTGGGGTTTAGGGTTTAGGTTTAGTTTAGGTTTAGAGTTTAGGGTTTAGGGTTTAGGGTAGGGTTTAGGGGTTTAGGGGGTTTAGGGTTTTAGGGTGGTTTATGGTTTAGGGTTTAGGTTTTAGGTCTAGGGTTCAAGTTTTAGTTTAGGGTTTAGGATTTTTTATTTTTTTTAACAGAGAAAAAATTCATATTCAACATTTCTTATTTTCAAATTCATCATCCAATACACCAAGTTTTCTAAGGCACAAGTGACGACATAGATAAAAAAAGAGCACGATAAAGAAATCAAAACCTTAGATAACTAGAACTCTCTATAAAAGACACAATTCCATAAGTAGCTGATCGGATCGTCATTGAGTTTCTAGTTCCCATCCCGCCTCTTGAGTATGGATCCACTATCATATCCCTCTCCCACTACCAGGTTGTAACCTCCGCCACCTCCTCTATAGCACCACCGCCTCCATATCCACTAAGACCTCATCACCCACCACCACTACGATAATCACGCCTTTGCCACCGCCAAATCTAGACGAGGTTTGCGGTGATGTTCCTACCGTACTACCCATTCTTAGACTTTAGGTTTAAATCTATTTGGATTTAAGGTTTAGGTTTGTTTTTTAATTTATTTATTCACTTTAGGTTTAGGTTTAAGGTTTGGGTTTAGGGTTTAGGATTTAGGCTTTAGGGTCTGGGATTTAGGGTTTAGGCTTTTAGGATTTATGCTTTTAGGGTTTAGGGTTTAGGGTTAGGGTTTAAGGTTTAGGATTTAGGGTTTTGGGTTTGGGGTTTATGATTTTAGGATTTAGGGTTTAGGATTTTAGGACTGTAGGTTTAGGGTTTAGAGTTTAGGGTTTAGGGTTAGTTTTAAGGTTTAGGGTTTAGGGTTGGGGTTTTTTTTAATATATTTTCTTTTTTTTAATTATGTTATTTTAGGGTTTAACATTTAGGGTTTAGGTTTTAGGTTGAAGGTTCAGGTTTTAGTTTAGAGTTTAGGATTTTCATTTTTTTTAATAGAGAATAAATTCATATTCAACATTTCTTCTTTTTGATTTCATCAACCACGTAACACACCAAGTTTTCTAAGACATAAGTGACATTATAGATAAAAAATGAGCACGAATAAAAAAAATTAAAAACCCTAGATAACTAGAACTATCTTTACTGTAAAGACACAATTCCATAAGTAGCAAATCGGATCGGCTGTTCTTGAGTTTCTCTAGTTCCCATCGAACCACCCGCCTGAAAGCAATGGGATCCACGATCATATCCCCGATCTCTCCCTCTTCCACCATCATGGCTGTAACCTCCGTCGCTCCTCCCACCTCCATAACCACCACTACTCTGACCACCACCTCCATATCTATAAGCACCTTCATATCCCCTACCACCACTGTGATAGCCGCCTCTTCCTTCGCCTCCACCACCAGATCTAGACTAAGCCTAGTTGATGGTAATGTTCTTACTGTCAAGGTTCTTCCAATTTTTAGGGCTTTCATTTAGGTTTAGGTTTATTAGGTTTTAGGGTTTAGGTTTATTTTATAAGTTATTTAATCACTTTAGGTTTAGGTTTAAGGTTTTGAGTACAAAGTTTAGGGTTTAGGATATAAGGTTTAGGGTTTAGGGTTAGGGTTTAAGGTTTTGGATTTTAGGGTTTAGGGTTTAGGGTTTAGGGTTTAGGGTTTAGGGTTTAGGGTTTAGCATTTAGGGTTTACGATTTTGGGTTTTGGGTTTTGGTTTTGGGTTTTGGGTTTGGGGTTTGGGGTTTATAGCTTTAGGGTTTAGGGTTTAGGGTTTAGATTTTAGGATTTAGGTTTGGGGTTCAGGTTTTAGTTTAGGGTTATGGGTTTTTTGTTTTTTTTTTAACAGAGAATAAATTTAGATTCAACATTTCTTCTTTTTCATTTTATCAACCATGTAACACACCAAGTTTTCTAAGACATAAGAGCTACATAGATAAAAAAGGAGCATGCATAGAGAAAATCAAAAATCGTAGATAGCTAGACTGTCTCTATTGTAAAAATACAGATTCATAAGTAGCAGATCAGATCGGTTGTTCTTCCATTTTTACAATTCCCATCAGAACCACCCTAGCTTCTTGAGTAGCAGGATCCACCCTCATATCCTCGATCTCTCCCTTCGTTGCCTCCATGGTTGTAACCTTCGTCGCTCTTCCCACCACCATAACCACCACTGCTCTGACCAACACCTCCATATCCACCAGAACCTTCAGATTCCCCACCACCACTGCAATAACTGCCATCTCTGCCTTCACCTCCACCACCAAATCTAGACTAAGCCTGGTTGATGGTGATGTTCCTACCATCAAGGTTCTGCTCATTCTGAGGGTTTTCATTTTAGGGTTTAAGTTTAGGGTTTAAGTTTTAGGGTTTAAGTTTTAGGGTTTAGGGTTTAGGGTTTTTTATAGTTTACGGCTTAGGGTTTAGGGTTGTAAGTTTAGTGTTGTATGTCTAGGGTTTATGGTTTAGGGTTTAGGATTTAGGGTTTAATTTTTTTTAAAAAAATTAAGTAAACGAGTAGGTTCATGTTCATTTAGTTTATTTAGTATATTTTTATTTATTTTAGTTTATAATATTTTATATTTTTATTTAGGTTTATTTTTTTATTTAGTTTAATTTATTTATTTTTAGTTTAGGGTTTTTATTTAAGTTTATTTTTTTTAGGTTTAGGTTAGGGTTTAGGTTTATTTTTAAGTTGAGTCTTTTTTTTATTTTATTTTTCAGGTTTACATTTTTATTTTTATTTTTATTTTTAGGTTTAGGTTTTTATTTTATTTTTTTAGGTTTAGATTTTAGGTTTTCATTTTAGGTTTATTTTTAGGTATTATTTTTAGTGTAGGTTTAGGTTTATTTTAAGTTTATTTTATTTTATGTAGTTTGGGTTTAGGTTTAGGTTTAGGTTTAATTTAATTTTAGTTTAGGTTTAGGTTTTATTTTTTTAGTTTTGTTTATTTTAATTTAGGTTGAGGTTTATATTATTTTGTTTATTTTATTTTTATTTTAGGTTTTTTTTAGTTTACAGTGTAGGTTTTATTTTTTTATTTACTTTTAGGATTATTTTACGTTAAGTTTTATTTAATTTATTTTTAGGTTTTTATTTTATCTTTTATTTTATTTAGGTTTTATTCTTAGGTTTATTTTATCTTTAGTTTTGTTTAGATTTTATTTATTTTATATTATTTTATTTTGGTTTAAGTTTAGGTTTAATTTAGGTTTTTTCTTTTATTTTATTTTATTTTATTTTATTTAGAGTCTTTTATTAATTTTATTTTTAGATTTTATTTAGTTTAGGTTTAGGATTCGTTTTAGGGTTTAGGGTTTAGGGCTTAAGGTTTAGTGTTTAAGGTTTAGGGTTTAGGGTTTTAGGATTTAGGGTTGTTAGGGTTTAGGGCTCGTGTTTAGGCTTCAAGGTTTAGGGTTTTTAGGGATTAGGGTTTAGGGTTTAGGGTTTAAGGTTTAGGGTTTGGGGATTAGGATTTTATGGTTTAAGGTTTAGTGTTTAGGGTTGTAGGCTTAGGTTTTAGGGTTAGTTTTTAGGTTTAGCATTTATGGTTAGAGTTTTTTTAATTTTTTATTTTTTATTTTTAGGGTTTAGGGTTTATGGTCTAGGTTTAGGATTTAGGTTTTAGTTTAGTGTTTAGGGTTCTTTGTTTTTTTTAACAGAGAACAAATTCAGATTCAATATTTCTGCTTTTTGATTTCATCAAACAAGTAACACGCCAAGTTCTCTAAGACACAAGCGACAACATAGATCAAAAATAGACACACATAAAGAAAATCAAAAACCTTAGATAACTAGAACTGTCTCTACTATAAAGACACAGTTGCATAAGCAGTAGATCAGATTGGTCGTTCTTTAGTTTCTCTAGTTCCCATCAGAACCACCTAAGCCTCTTGAGTAGCAGGATCCACCATCATATCCCTGATCTCTCCCTCCACCACCACCACGATTGTAACCTCCGTCGCTCCTCCCGCCTCCATAACCACCACTAGTCCGACCACCACCTCCATATCCACCACCATGGCTGTAACCTTCATCCCTCCTTCTGCCTCCATAACCACTAGTGCTCCGAACACCACCTCGATATCCACCTGCACCTCTAGATTCCCCACCACCACTGTGATAACTGCCACCTTCTCCTTCACCTCCACCACTAGATCTAGACTAAGCCTAGTTGATAGTGATGTTCTTGTCATTAAGGTTCTGTCCATTCTTAGGGTTTAGGTTTATTAGGTTTTTGGGTTTAGTTTTATCTTTTAATTTATTTAGTTACTTTATGTTTAGGTTTAGGGTTTGGGGTTTAGGGTTTTGGTCTTAGGGTTAGGGTTTACAATTTAAAGTTTTTTTTAACTCAAATGATTTTATAACAAATAAGAAATTACCAAATCAAGCAAGATATTATCCTCTAACAACTATTAAAATAAGATGAAATAAAATGCAATTCAAAAAATCACAAAAATAGTATTTCATAAAATGAGTTAACTCCTAGAGACCATAAAATTTGATTTTATAGAAGGCCAACAAAGCTTAGTCGAACAAGCTGAACACCATATCATCATCGATCACAGTTCTCATCCTTCTTCTTCTTCCACAAAATGAGTAGTAGAGAATAGTAGAAGCATAAGGCGCAGCAGTCACAACAAATTTAGTAGGATCCTTCAAATACTGCTTAACCTTCTTAGCCTACTGGAATGTGTAATCAGTGGGAATCACAATGGTGAGGACAATCTTGTAAGTGTTAATGAACATGTGGGGCATTGTAGTAAGGGTGGGATAAGAGAGGGCCAGTGTGAGAGAAGGGATCACTGAAAGCACTGTCAAAAACTTCTCGATGAGATCATCTTCAGTAAGGTCAAGCACCTTAGGACTGAACATCGAACCATCATCATAAATAGACTGGACGATAAGGCCATAAGAGAATGGCTTAATACCCAACTTAACAAGTATAGAAGCCTCTCAGGATCCCACTTTATCGCCTTTTTTAATGAGCTCAATTGGAGAGATAATTTCAATAGTACCCTTGCTGATTTTAGTTGGGATATTTAGAACCTGGAAGAAAGAATTCTATGAAAGATATAGATCAGTGTTGCCTAGAAGAACCCCAATATCAATAGGTGCAATAAGATCAACACGGACAGGAGCACTAACTTCAGATTTCACAACCCTTCACGACTTCTTTAAGATCACCTTCATAAAAATTAGCTCAACCAGGGTTTAGGTTTAGGGTTTGGTAGGGTTTAGGTTGTGGTGGTTTAGGGTTTAGGGTTTTAGGTTTGGAGGGATTAGGGTGTAGGTTTAGTGTCAGCAGGTATAGGGTAGGTTTTGGGGGTGGTTTTAGGGTGCTTTAGAGTTGAGAGTTTAGGATTTTGGGTTTAGGGTTTTAAAAAAATTAAGCAAACCAAGAGGTTTAGATTTATTTAGTTTATTTATTTTAGTTTATTTTATTTTACATTTATTTAGGTTCATTTTTTTTCTTTAGATTTTAGTTTAGTTTATTTATTTTAGTGTGGTTTTATTTTAGTGCATTTTTAAGTTTATGTTTTTTATTTGAGTTTATTTTATTTTATTTTAGATTTAGGTTTTATTTTTTACTTAGTTTAGGTTTAGGTTTTATTTTATTTTTTTTAGGTTTAGGTTTAGGTTTTTTATTTTATTTTAGGTTTTATTTTTTTAGTTTAGTTTAGGTTTATTTTTAATGATTTTATTTTATTTAGTTTAGTTTGGTTTAGTTTATTTTTATGTTTAGGTTTTATTTTATTTTTAGTTTTATTTTTATTTTAATCTAGGTTTAGGTTTATTTTATTTTATTTTATTTTGGGTTTAGTTTTTTTTTAGTTTAGGGTTTATGTTTTATTTTTTATTTATTTTTAGGTTTAATTTTTTATTTAGTTTTTATTTTATTTTATTTTATGTTTATTTTATTTTTATTTTTCAATTAGTTTTTATTTTCTTTAGGTTTTTAATTCTTAGGTTTATTTTATATTTTTAGCTTAGTTTAGGTTTTTAATTATTTTATTTTAATTTATTTTTATTTTTTTATTTAATTTTATTTTCAGCATTAGGTTTATGTTTTAGTTTAGGTTTTTATTATATTTTATATTTTATTTTATTTAGGTTTAGGTTTATTTTTTATTTTATTTTGAGGTTTTATTTAGTTTAGGTTTAGGTTTTTAAGTTTTTAGGGTTTAGGGTTTAGGTTTTAGGGTTTTAAGGTTTATGGTTTTAGGGTTTATGTTTAGGGTTTAGGGTTTAGTGTTTAGGCTTTAGGGTTTTGAGTTTTTAGGGTTTAGGGTTTAATTCTTAGGGTTTTTTTAACTAAAAAATTTATTTAAAAAATATGTACAAGAAGACCATATTAGAGACTAAACTCAAAAGAAAAGAAAACCACTGCTTAAATGTGCTATAGAAGAATCCTAAATAGTTTAGTCCCTAAACTAATACATCAAAGAACAATAAAGAAAAAAATAAAGACAAAACTAAAGCAAAAAGCAAAGAAGGGGAAGAATCCATGAGCTCCAAAAGAACCTCCAAAGAGATGAAGATCCATAAGAAGGAAAACCTATAACCTAATCAAGACAACTCCAACCATCTAAGAAAAATGAGACCATCAAGAAGACTCCCTCCAAGAAGAAGAGACCAACTGAAAAATAGAACCTACAACTTACAAGAAATCCAAGCCAGAAGGAGATCAAAAAACATAAAGAGAAAAAAAACTCAGGCTTAGATATGAAGAAAAAAGGATAATCTCAATAATGAGGGGCATCAAATCCTAAGTGTATCCATCTTCAAAGAAGGGTTACAAATAGGAAAAGTCACCAACCACAAAAATATCAAGGAAAAAATCCATCATATCATCATAGCCATCCCAACCAAAGAAAAATACAAACCTATCATAATAGCCACCTAGCCAAAGAAAAGTGAAGCTAAGGAAATAGAAAGAGAGGAGAGCAACATATAAAATTAACATTAGACAATCCCAACAAAACCAAATATGAACACCTCTTTAAAAAGATGGAGAAAAGAAGCTCACAACCCCAAAAAAAAGAAAAGGGCCTCAAAGACAAAGCCAATAGAGCCCACAACACCACCAATGCAAAGCCACCAAGGCACCAAGCCAATAGAGCCCACAACAACACCAATCTAAAGCCACCAAGGCATCAACCAAAGGACAGGAAATAGCCAACAAAGCACCCACACAATAGAGCACCCAAGAAAAATAGTCTATGAAAGAGAAAGAGAACCAAATCAACCAACAAAAAAAAAAGAAGAAGGCCACCAAAAGCTAAAATAAATAGCTAGAGAAATAGCCAACCAATGGACAAACCACACACCAAGGACAAAAAGCCCAACCTACCACCAACAAAGAGAGCAGAAGCACCAACCAAAGAAAGGCAAGAGAACAAAGCCATTACATAAACCAACCAAAAAGGGCACTAAAAAAAACCCAAGAATAAAAAAAGCTAGAAAGAGGAAAATTAGGCAAGAAGCCAATACTTTTAAAAAAACACACAACAAAAAAGCTCAACCAATAGAGAAAAATCACCAAAGCTAAAACCTCCCAAAGAAAGGAGAGATTATTTCCAAGAAGCTTTGGAATGAGTAACCTCATCAAGTTAGAGGAGGCATAAATCTAAACACCTTTTTTTTCTTTTTCTTCTTGTAAACAGGTTTATAACCATGCCCTTTCTCCAAAAAATCTCCATCTAAAAATTAATCAATATTGTTATAAAAGGCTTGGAGATCAGAAGAAGCTATCAATTCCAAAGATGAGCATTTAGAATCATCCATAGCATTAGATAAAGAAAAAAAAAGTATGTATTTTAGAATTAGAAGTAAAAGGAGTATAAACAGCTTTATTAAGAAGACAAATATCAATATTTTCACCTTCCAACAAAATCTGAGGAGTATCCTCCATGTCTTCATTCATAATAGAAGCAAGTGAAGCAAAATCCAAATTTTCAATACAATCTTCATGTAAGGGATTAAAATAAGATTCAAATCCCTTAGAAACACATATTACCAAAATTCTAACATAATTACCAACCATAGAAAAACCATCATTTTGAACTGAAATATAACTATTCACTATGAGAGAATTATCACAAGTATCTAAATCTTATTTTTTAAAAAAAGGATCACCAATATTAACAAGTTTGTCAAGACCAGAAGTTAGAATATCAGAAATAAAAAAAATTCTTTTCACCACCATTCTCAATCAAAGAAGGAAAAAAATAGCCTCTTTCCCATGATCTAAAGTAGACATAGGAAAAAGAGAAACAACATCTAATTGATTAGATGAAATGGTGTTAGCTTCAACAATATTCAAACCATCAACATGAATGGACTTATTCACAACATCCAAACAATTATAATCATTAACCATAGCCTCTAAAGTATTCCATTTAATAGAATCATCAAAAGAAACACTCAGAGCATGATAATTAGTTAAAACTTTTTCAGAAACATCAAAATCAATTTTTTCATTAGACAAATCATTAATAGGTAAAAATTTTTTAGAAGATTAAGAAATCTGGCTTCGCAAAAAATCAAAATTTTGAAAACAGATTTTTCCTTTATCCAACTTGAGAGAATCATCAATTTTTTCAACAATTGAATTCTTACTGGTGATTTTCTTCTTAAGAGAGGGATGAGCAATAAAGCATTCAAAAATTTCATGCCCATGAATCTTACAATGATTACAAACAATGAAAAAGTTCTCAAATAAAACTTTCTAAAAATAATTGCATTTCTTCAAACCCAAACAAATTTCTTTCGGATATTTTTTAGTAATATCAATCTTTACAAGAATTCTAGCAACATACGGTCTAGAAGAAGCAGTTGTTGCTTGATCAACTTGCAAAGGCCAACCAAAAATTGACCCAATATCATAAAGAATATGATCATTAAATAGATGAATTCGTAAGTTAGGTAAAGAGCTCCAAATGGGAACAATAGGAGACTCTTCATTAACATCAAACATAGGCATCCACTTCAGAATGCGCATTTGAAAATTAAAAATAGAATGCCTAGAAAAAAATTCTTCCATAATTAAGGTCATTAGAAAGCTTAATCAGAGCGTGCCTTTCATCAATCAGCCCAATAGAAAAAGAACAAGAAAAATTTAAGCTATGAAAAAAAGAATGAATATGTTCCATCATTGGCTGTTTAAATGAAAAATTTCCAATCAAAGAAAAAGCAGAAGACTCAACTAATCTTTCAATATCCTCATCTGAAATAATAATTGTCAAAGTACCTTTAAAATTCATATAAAGCAAATTCAAAGGAGTCTTAGTGGAGGAATTCTTACCAGCTAAAGCCTCTTTGAAAGATTTAGTAATAGTAGGTAATTTAGAGGTAAAAAAAATTTGATTCGGGATCCATTAGCACATGGGATTTACCCCATGGATTTAAAGAAGCCGACGCCATGAGTCACAACGCCATGACAAGAACAAGTCGATATCAGCCCAAGGCCAATAATCTATAGGGAATCTAAGAGAGAAAGCACTCAAAAACTCACCAAGAATGCGAGGGATCCCAAAATCACACAATAATAGGATTTAGTTTAATTTTAGGGTTTAGGTTTTAGGTTTTGTGTTTATTTGTTATTATTAGGTTTTATTAGTTTTAGGTTATTATTAGTTTATTATTAATTTTATGTTTAGTTTAGTTAGTTTAGTTTTATTAGTTTTAGTTTTAGTTATATTATTATTTTAGGTTAGTTTAAGGGGGTTTAGTTTTATTTATTACTTTATTTCTTAGTTTATTTAGTTAGTTTGATTATAGTTTAGTTTATTTTAGTTTCTTTTAGTTATCATTAGTTAGTTAGTTATTTATTTAGATTAGTTATTATTATTATTATTTTATTTTATTATTATTTAGGTTTTAGTTAGTTTTACTAGTGGTTTAGTTCTATTAATTTAGTTTGTTACTTTTATTTATTAGTTATTAGTTTTATTAATTTAGTTATGGGTTTTTAGTTTATTATTATTATTATTTAGTTTAGTTTTAGTTTATATTTTATTATTATTAGTTTAGTTTTCTTTAATTTTTATAATTAGTATTAGTTATTTATATTTAGTTATATTAGTTATAGTTATTATTAGTTATTTAGTTATTATTATTATTATTATTTTATTAGTTATTTTAGTTATTATTTATTATTATTATTATTAAGTATTATTAGTTATTTATTATTATTTAGTTATTTGTTTTATTTAGTTTATTAGTTTAGTTTATTTATTTGTTATTATTAATTTTAGTTATTGTATTATTAGTTATTATTAATATTAATTATTTAGTTATTATTTATGTTTATTTTAATAGTTAGTTTTATGTTTTTTAGTTTTAGGTTTTTTATTTTAGTTTTAATTAATTTTATTGTTATTATTAGTTTATTATTATTTATTATTTTATTTTAGTGTTTTATTTATTTTAATTTTAGTTTATTTATTAATTAGTTTTATTATTAGTTTATTTATTTTATTAGTTTATTATTGTTTTAGTTTTCTTTAGTTATTTATTATTAGTTTTTATTTAGTTTATTATTTGTTATAGTTTTGTTGGTTATTATTAGATTTTAGTTTATTATTTATTAGTTTATTTGGCTTTATTATTAGTTTTATTAGTTTAGTTTTATTATTAGTTCATTAGTTTTTTATTTAGTTATTATTAGTAGTTCATTAGTTTAGTTATTAGTTATTTTAGTTTTTAGTTCATTATTATTATTTTATTATTATTATTTTATTAATTTAGGTTAGAGTTTAGGTTTAGTTTTAGTTATTATTATTATTATTATTCTTATTATTATTATTATTATTATACTATTATTATTAGTTTTAGTTATTATTATTAGTTAATTAGTTTTAGTTAGTTTAGTTATTAGTTTTTTATTTAGTTAGTTTAGTTCTTATTAGTTTATTATTATTAGTTAATTATTATTAGTTTTATTTATTAGTTTTTATTTAGTTTATTATTATTTATTAGTTTAGTTAGTTTATTGTTTAGTTTAGTTTAGTTAGTTTTTATGTTATTAGGTTTTATTATTATTTAGTGTTTTTTCAGTTTTTAGTTTAGTTTATCTTTTTAATAATTGGTTATTAATTTATTAGTTTAGTTAGTTTTATTAGTTTATTATTATTATTATTTAGTTTATTTTATTTAGTTTAGTTTTATTTAGTTTATTTATTATTATTATTATTAGTTTAGTTATTAGTTTATTTAGTTTATTTTATTATTAGTTTATTTTTAGGTTAGTTATGATTAATTAATTATTTTTTTTTATTATTATTTGTTTTAGTTTTTATTATTTAGTTTGTTTATTAGTTTATTAATTTAGTTTAGTTATTAGTTTTAGTTATTAGTTAATTACTTTTATTAGTTATTTAGTTAGTTTATTAGTTTTAGTTTAGTTAATTTAGTTATTATTATTTTAGTTATTGTGTTTAGTTTATTAGTAGTTATTTATTAGGTTAGTTATGTTTTAGGTTTAGATTTTTTAGTTAGTTATTATTAGTTATTCATTGGTTAGTTTAGTTATTTTATTAGTTTAGTTTTAGTTATTAATTTTAGGTTTAGTTTTATATTATTTATTATTTTTAGTTAGTTACTAGTGGGGTTTATTTATATTTAATTTAGTAATTAGTTTTATTAGTTTAATTAGTTTTATTTATTTATTTATTTTTATTATTTAGTCTAGTTTTAGTTAGCTTTATTAGTTTTATTTTTTGTTTATTATAAGTTTATTAATTATTTATTATTTATTAATTTTAGATTATATTATTAGTTTTAGTTAGTATAGTTTAGTATTTTATTAGTTTCTTATTAGGGTTTTTGGTTTAGGTGGGGTTTGGTGGGGTTTAGGGTTTAGGGTTTATGGTAGGATTGTAGGTTTAGGGTTTAGGGTTTAGTGTTTAGGGTTATTTTAGGGTTTGCATTTAGGGTTATTTATTTATGTTATTTTTCTTTTTGGGTTTAGGTTTTTGAGTTTAGGGTTTAGGGTTTAGGTTTTAGGTTTAGGTTCATGTATTAGTTTAGGGTTTAAGGTTTTTGGTTTTTTTTAATAGAGAACAAATTCAGATTCAATATTTCTTCTTTTTGATTTCATTAGCCAAGTAACACACCAAACATAAGCGATGACATTGATAAAAAATGAGCATGCATAGAACAAATCAAAAACCCTAGATAACTATAACCATCTCTGCTATAAAGACACAGTTCCATAAGTAGCAGATCAAATCGATCATTCTTTAGTTTCTCGAGTTCCCATCAGAACCACCATCATATCCCCGATCCCTCCCTCGGCCACCACCACGAGTGTAACCTCCATCGCTCCTCCATCTCCATAACCACCACTGCTCCGACCATCACCACCATATCCACAAACACCTTTAGATCTCACACCACCACTGTAATAACCACCGCCTTAGTCTTCACCTCCATCCATATCTCTGTTGACAATGATGTTCCTCATCAAGGTTCACCAATCTTATGGTTTAAGTTAGATTTAAGTTTAGGTGGGTTTAGTTTTTTAATTTATTTAATTTTTAGCTTTATGATTTAGGGTGGGTGGGATTAAACCTAGGGTTTAGGAGGGTGTGGAGTGGGTTAGTGGTAGTATTTAGCTGGGATTTAGTTATGCTTAGGGGGTAGGTGGGCTTAGGGTTTAGGGAGCAAGGGTTTAGAGCTAGGGTTTAGAGTCAGGGTTTGATCATGCTAGTTTAGTGGTATGTAGGCCAGGTTTAGGGTTTAGAGTTTATGGTGGTTAGAATTTAGGGTCATGGAGGGTGGGAGTAGTGGAGAGTCAACCAGTTAGTTTTTGTTTAGGGTTTAGGGTTAAGGATACAGGTTTAGGGTTTTTTAAAAAATTATATAAACCAATAGGTTTATTTTATTTATTATTTCTTTAATTTATTTATTTGTTTCTATTTTATATAATTTAGTTTATTTATTTTAGGTTAATTTATTTCAGCTTAGGGTTTTTAGTTTAGTTTAGTTTTTAGGTTTAGGTTTAGGTTTATTTTTTAGTTTAGTTTTTTTTTTATTTATTATTTTTGTGGTTTAGGTTTTATTTTTAATTTTTAGGTTTAGGTTTAGGTTTTTATTTTATTTTTTTAGGTTTTAATTTTAGGTTTACTTTTAGGTTTTAATTTTTAGTTTAGGTTTAAGTTTATTTTTAGTTGAGTTTTATTTTTATTATATTTTTTTAATTTAGGTTTAGGATTAGGTTTTTATTTAATTTTCTTAGGTTTAATTTTTAGGTATATTTTAGGTTTTATTATTTAGTTTAGGTTTAAGTTTATTTTTACTTTATTTTCTTTTATTTGTTTAGGTTTAGGTTTACTTTATTTTAGGTTTATGTTTAAGTTTGATTTATTTTAGTTTATGTTTATGTTTCTTTAATTTTTATTTAGGGTTTAGTTTTTTTAATTTATGGTTTAGGTTTTATTTTTTATTTATTTTTAGGTTTATTTTTTAGGTTTAAGTTTTTATTTAGTTTTTATTATATTTAGGTTATTTATTCTTATGTATATTTTATTATATTTAGTTTTGTTTATGCTTTTATTTTAGTTTATTTTTATTTTTTATTTTATTTTTCTTTCAGGTTTAGGTTTAGGTTTTAGTTTAGGTTTTTATTTTATTTTATTTATTTATTTCATTGAGGTTTAGGTATTTTTATTTATTTTATTTTTATGTTTTATATAGTTTAGGTTTAGGTATTTTAAGTTCTTAGGGTTTAGGGTTTTGGGTTTAGGGTTTGCGTTTAGGGTTTAGGGTTTAGGTTTTACTATTTTAGTTTCAGGGTTTAGGGTTTTTAAGGTTTAGTGTTTAGGTTTAGGGAGGTTTAGGGTTTTTATAGGGTGGAGTTTTAGGGTTTAGGGTTTAGGATTTGTTTGGGTTTATTGTTAAGGTTTTATTATTTTAGATTTAGGGTTTTGGGTAGGGGGTGTTTAGGGTTTAGGGTTTAGTTAGGGTTTTCTAGGCTTTATGTTTTATAGTTTATGGTTTAGGGTTGTAGGTTTAGGGTTAGTTTTAGGGTTTGGGTTTTGGGTTTAGGGATTAGGATTTAGGGTTTTGGGTTTAAGGTTTAGGGTTTAGAGTCTTTTATTTTAAAATTAAGTAAGCCAATTGGAATAGGTTTATTGAGTTTACTTAGTTTATTTTTTATTTCTTTTATTTTATTTTATAATTTATTTTTATTTTTTAATTTTTTCATTTTTATTTAGTTTAGTTTATTTACTTTAGGTTTATTCATTTTAGTTTAGGGTTTTTATTTTAGTTTATGTTTTAGGTTTAAGTTTAGGTTTAGGTTTATCTTTTTAGTTTAGTTTTATTTATTATTTTGTTTTTTTGGTTTAGGTTTTATTTTTTAATTTTAAGATTAGGTTTAGATTTTTTATTTTTATTATAGGCTTATTTTTAGTTTTTATTTTTTAGTTTAGGTTTAGGTTTATTTTTAGTTTATTTTATTTTATTTAGTTTAGGGTTTAAGTTTAGTTTATTTTAAGTTTAGGTTTAGCTTTTTTTTATTTTAGTTTAGTTTATTTTACTTTTAGTTTATGTTTATTTTATTTTGTTTATTTGAGGTTTAGGTTTTTTTTAGCTTAGGGTTTTGGTTTTATTTTTTTATTTATTTTTAGGTTTTCTTTTTAGGTTTATTTTTTAGGCTTAGCTTCTTATTTAATTTTTATTATAAATTATTTTAGGTTTTTATTTATTTTTGTTTTACGTTTAGTTTTAAATATTTTTAGGTTTTTCAATTTTAGGTTTATCTTATTTTATAGTTTAGTTTAGGTTTTTATTTATTTTATTTTAGTTTAGTTTTATTTTTTTTATTTTATTTTAGGTTTAAGTTTAGGTTTTGATTTTAGTTTAAGTTTCTATTTTATTTTATTTATTTAGTTTATTTAGGTTTAAGTTTTATTTATTTCTTTTATTTTTAGGCTTTATTTAGTTTTTAGGCTTTTTTTTAGGAGATTTAGTTTAGGTTTGGGTTTGGGGGTTTAGGATTTAGGTTTAGGGTGTTTAGGTTTAGTGGGGGGTTATTTAGGGTTTTGGTTTAGGGGTTTAAGGTTTAGGATTTTAGGTTTATGTTTATATGGTTTAGAGTTAGGGATTAGGTTTAGGGTTTAGGGTTTTAGGATTTAGGTTGGGTAGGGTTTAGAGTTTAGGGTTTAGTTTAGGTTTAGGTTTAGGGTTTAGGGTTTCTAGGGTTTAAGTTTTAGGGTTTAGGGTTAAATTAGGGTTTAAGGTTTGATAAGGGTTTAGCCTTTTTAAGGTTTAGGGTTTAGGGTTTAGGGTGTAGGGTTTAGGGATAGTTTAGAGTTTATGCTTTAGGGTTATAGGATTTAGGGTTTACGATTTAGGGTTATGGTTAGGGTTTAAGTTCTAAGATTTATTTAGGGTTTAGGGTTCAGGGTTTAGGATTTCGTGTTTGGGGATTATTGTTATCGATTTAGGATTTAAGGTTTGAGGTTTCTTTTAGGGTTTAGGGTTTAAGGTTTATTGTTTAAAGTATAGAATTTATTGTTTAGGGTTTTGGGTTTTTCTTTTGAAATTAAATAAATTGGTATGTTTAGGTTTATTTTGATTATTTCTTATTTAGGTTTAAGGTATAGAATTTATTTATTTTTCTTTTTTTAGGTTTATTTTTATTTTTATTTTTATTTAGTTTTGTTAATTTATTTTAGGTTTTTTTATTTTAGTTTATTTCTAGGTTTAGGTTTAGGTTTATCTTTATTTTTTAGTTTATTTTATTTTCATTTTATTTTTTAGGTTTTGGTTTTATTTTTAATTTTTAGGTTTACATTTTGGATTTTATTTTATTTTTTTAGGTTTAGGTTTTAGGTTTTTATTTTAGGTTTATTTCTAGGTTTTAATTTTTAGTTTAGGTTTAGGTTTATTTTTAGTTTATTTTATTTTATTTAGTTTAGGGTTTAGGTTTAATTTATTTTAGGTTTAGGTTTATGTTATATTCATTTTAGTTTAGTTTATTTTAGTTTAGGTTTAGGTTTATTTTATTTTATTTATTTTAGGTTTAGAATTTTTTTTAGTCTAGGGTTTAGGTTTTTCTTTATTTTTTATTTTTAGGTTTATTTTTTAAGGTTTAAGTTTTTAAATAGTTTTTATTTTATTTTATTTTATTTTAAGTTTATTTTTTTATTTTATATTTGGGTTTTATTTTATTTAACATTTTTATTTTTAGGTTTTTTTTAGTTTAGTTTAGGTTTTTATTTATTTTATTTTAGCCTAGTTTTAATTTTTAATTTCATTTATTTAGGTTTATATTTAGGTTTAGGTTCAGGTTTAGGTTTAGGTTTTAGTTTAGATTTTTATTTTATTTATTTTATTTTGGTTTAGGTTTTTTTAGTTATTTTATTTTTAAGTTTTATTTAATTTAGGTTTAGGTTTTTAGGTTTTTAAGTTTTTAGGGTTTAGGTTTTAAGGTTTAGGTTTTGGGGTTTAGGTTTTATGGTTTTAGGTTTAATATTTATGGTTTTATGAGGGTTTAGGGTTTTTTTAATTAGGTTTAAGTTTATTTTTATGTTTTATTAAGTTTAGGTTTAGGTTTAGGTTTAGGTTTATTTATTTTTAGTTTAGTTTATTTTTAGTTTTATTTTAGTTTAGGTTTTATTTAATTTTAGGTTTTTATTTTTAGTTTAGTTTAGGTTTAGATTTATTTCATTATTTATTTATTTATAGTTTAGATTTAAGTTTGGGTTCAGATTTTATTTATTATTTTAGTTTATTTTAGTTTTTTTTTAAATTTAGTTTAATTTAGGTTTTATTCTTGTTTAGTTTAAGTTTATTTAGGTTTACGTTTTTTAGATTTAGGTTTATTTTGTGTTTAAGTTTTATTTACTTCTTATTTAGTTTATTTATTTTTAGTTTTTTTTAGTTTAGCTTAGTTTATTTTATTTATTTTTTAGTTTATTTAGTTTAGGTTTAGGTTTA
Organism: Cymbidium sinense; assembly: GCA_021442155.1. Taxonomy (NCBI): domain Eukaryota; kingdom Viridiplantae; phylum Streptophyta; class Magnoliopsida; order Asparagales; family Orchidaceae; genus Cymbidium; species Cymbidium sinense. The sequence goes on along the minus strand of CM038214.1, from coordinate 104,528,516 downwards.
TTTTTTTGGTTTATTTAGTTTGGTTTAAGTTTAGGGCTTAGGTTTTATTTAAGTTTAGGTTTAGGTATTATTTAAGTTTTGGGTTTATTTAGTTTATTTATTTTTTATTTTATTTTTATTTAGGTTTATTAAGTTTATGTTTTATTTTTATTTAGGATTACGATTAGGTTTAGGTTTTATTTAGTTTATTTTATTTATTTTTTATTTTAGGTTTAGGTTTAGTTTAGGTTCATTATATTTTTATTTAGGTTAAGGTTTAGTTTTATTAGTAGTTTAGTGTATTTAGGTTTAGGTTTAGGTTTAGGCTTTTAGTTTATTTTAGTTTATGTTTAGGTTTTGGTTTATTTATTTATTTTATTTTAATTTTATTTTATTAGTTTAGTTTATTTAGTTTATTTAGTTTATTTAATTAGGTTTATTTAAGTTTATTTTTTAGGTTCATTTTAAGTTGAGGATTAGGTTTATTTATTTTAGATTAGTTTAGCTTATTTTTATTTTTAAGTTTACTTAGTTTTTAGTTTTATTTAGTTTAGGCTTAGATTTATGTTTATTTTTATTTGTTTATTTAACTTTTAGCATATTTAGTTTAGTTTAGTCTATGTTTAGGTTTAGGTTTATTTATTTTGTTTATTTATTTATTTAGGTTTAGGTTTAGGTTTATTTACTTAGTTTATTTATTTATTTAGGTTTAGGTTTAGGTTTTATTTAGTTTGGTTTATTTTGTTTTATTTTATTTAGGGTTTAGGGTTTAGGGTTTAGGTTTAGGTTTCGATTTAGGTTTATTTAGTTTAGGTTTAGTTTTGGTTTATATTTATTTATCTATTTTATTTTATACTTACTTTATTTATTTTGGTTTATTTTTATATTTAGTTTATTTTTTATTTATTTTATTTTATTTATTTTATTTTAGTTTATTATTTTATTTACTTTAATTTATTTTTATTTTTATTTTTAGGTTAGGTTTAAGTTTAGGTTTTTATTTAGGTATACGGTTTGGTTTAGGTTTAGGTTTTTATTTTATATTTATTTATTTAGTTTAGTTTATTTTATTTTATTTATTTAGTTTAGGGTTTCAATTTATTTATTTAGTTTAGGGTTTATTTAATTTTTTATTTAGGTTTTATTTAGTTTTATTTAGGTTTAGGTTTAGTTTATTTTTAAGTTTAGGTTTAGGGTTTAGGTTTATTTAGTTTTAGTTTAGGTTTAGGTTTAAGTTCTTTTAGGTTTAGTTTATTTTATTTCATTTAGGTTTATTTATTTAGTGTAGTTTATTTTAAATATTTAGGATTAGGTTTCATTTAGTTTATTTTAATTTAAGTTTTTAGTTTAGTTTATTTAGTTTTGTTTAGGTTTATTTAATTTATTTTTATTTTTATTTTTATTTATTTAGTTTAGTTTAGGTTTATTTAGGTTTAAGTTTATTTAGTTTATTTACTTATTTAGTTTATTTTTTATTTATTTAAAGTATAGATTTAGGTTTAGATTTATTTTTATTTTTTAGGTTTAGGATTAGGTTTAGATTTAGTTTAGTTTATTTAGTTTATTTTATTTAGTTTATTTTTTATTTTAGGTTTAGTTTAGTTTAGGTTTAGGTTTAGGTTTAGGTATAGGTTTATTTTCTAGGTTTAGGTTTATCTTAGGTTTAGGTTTATTTTAGTCTTAGGTTTAGGATTACTTATTTATTTATTTTAGGTTTTTTTAGTTTAGTTTAGTTTAGTTTTGGTTTATTTTATTTAGTTTAGGTTTAGGTTTATTTTATTTATTTTAATTTAGGTTAGTTTAGTTTATGTTTAAGTTTTGGTTTAAGTTTTAGGTTTATTTAGTTTAGTTTAGTTTATTTAGTTTAGGTTTATTTTAGTTTAATTTTATTTAGTTTATTTAGATTATTTACTTTGCTTATGTTTAGGTTTATTTCATTTATTTTATTTTATTTTATTTTATTTACTTTATTTATTTAGTTTAGGTTTAGGTTTAGGTTTAGGTATATTTAACTTAGTTTAGTTTTTATTAGATTATTTTATTTAGTTTCGGTTTAGGTTTAAGTTTAGGTTTGTTTATTTTAGATTAGTTTAGGTTTATATTTTTATTTAGTTTAGTTTTTTTAGCTTATTTTTAGTTTAGTTTAGGTTTAGGTTTATTTATTTAGTTTAGTTTGTTTAGTTTACTTTTAGTTTACTTTGTTATAATTTATTTTAATTTATTTTAGCTTAGTCAGGTTTAAGTTTAAGTTTAGTTTAGGTTTAGGTTTATTTTAGGTTCAAGTTTAGGTTTAAGTTTTATTTTGTTTTTATTTAAGTTTATTAATTTATGTTTAGGTTTATGATTTATTTAATTTAATGAAGTTTAGCTTAGATTATTTTTAGGTTTAGGTTTAGGTTTATTTTAGGTTTAGTTTAGTTTATTTATTTATTTTATTTATTTTAGTTTAGGTTTTAGGTTTTATTTAGTTTAGTTTTTTTTTTTTTTTGCTTAGTTTAGTTTAGTTTATTTAGGTTTAGGTTTATTTTATTTATTTATTTAGTCTATTTTTAATTTAATTTAGGTTTAGGTTTAGGTTTTATTTAGTTTAGTTTTATTTAGTTTAGGTTTATTTTTAGTTTAGGTTTAGGTTTATTTAGTTCAGGTTTAGGTTTAGGTTTACTTATTTAGGTATAAGTTTGGGTTTAGGTTTAGATTTAGTTTAGGTTTAGGTTTTTTTAATTTAGGTTTATTTTATTTAGGTTTAGGTTTATTTTTTTTAGTTTATTTTATTTTATTCTATTTAGTTTTAGTTTATGTTTATTATATTTTAGGTTTATTATGTTCGTTCAGGTTTAGGTTTACGTTTATTTTTATTTAGGTTTCTATGTTTTGGTTTAGTTTTAGGTTTTTATTTATGTTTAGGTTTAGGTTTATTTTTTATTTTAGTTTAGGTTTATTTATTTAGTTTAATTTAGGTTTAGCTTTAGATTTATTTATTTAGTTTATTAAGTTAAGGTTTATTTGTTTAGTTTAGTTTATTTATTTATAGTTTTTGTTTAGGTTTAGATTATTTTATTTTAGTTAATTTTATTTAGGTTTGGGTTTATTTGGGTTTTGTTTTAGTTTGGGTTTAAGTTTATTTTATTTTTTTAGCTTTAGTTTATTTATTTAATTTATTTTTTAGTTTAGGTTTATTTATTTAGTTTAGTTTTATTTAGTTCATTTTTTTTAGTTTAGTTTATTTAGTTTAGTTTATTTATTTAGCTTAGGTTTATTTATTTAGTTTAGTTTAGTTTAGTTTAATTTATTTAGTTTATTTAGTTTAGGCTTGGGTTTATGTTTAGGTTTAGTTTAGTTTAATTTTTATTTTAGTTTAGTTTAGGTTTATGTTTATTTAGTTTAGTTTATTTTATTTAGTTTATTTATTTATTTTATTTTATTTTATTTATTTATTTATTTTTTAGTTTAAGCTTAGGTTTAGGTTTTCTTTTATTTAGTTTAGTTTAAGTTTAGATTTAGGGTTAAAGTTTAGGTTTTAGGTTTAAGTTTAGGTTTAAGGTTTAGGGTTTAGGGTTTAGGGTTATGGGTTTAAGGTTTAGGGTTTAGCATTTAGGGTTTTTTAAAGTTTATTTTAATTTTTTTTCATTATTTAAGGTTTAGGGTTTAGGGTTTGGGATTTATGATTTTTTAGGGTTTAAGGTTTAAGGTTAGTTTTAGGGTTTAGCATTTAGGGTTTAGGGTTAGTTTTAAGGTTTAGGGTTTAGGGTTTAGGGTTTAGTGTTTAGAATTTAGGGTTTAGAGTTTTTTTTTAAATTAAGTAAACCAGTAGGTTTATGTTTATTTAGTTTATTTTATTCTTTATTTTTATTTAAGTTTATTTTTATTTTTATTTATTTTAGTTTATTTATTTTAAGTTTATTTATTTTAGTTTAGGTTTTTTATTTTAGTTTATTTTTAAAGTTTAGGCTTAGGTTTTTGTTCATTTTTTAGTTTAGTTTTATTTTTATTTTATTTTTCAGGTTTATGTTTTATTTTTTATTTTTAGGTTTATGTTTACATTTTTATTTTATTTGCTTATGTTTAGGTATTAGGTTTTTATTTTATGTTAATTTTTAGGTTTTATTTATTCAGTTTAGGTTTAGGTTTTGTATATTTTAGCTTTAGGTTTTATTTATTTTAGTTTAGCTTCTTTTAGTTTAGGTTTAGGTTTACTTTATTTTGTTTAGGTGTAGGTTTTAGGGTTTAGGGTTTAGGTTTTAGGGTTTAGGGATTTAGGGTTTCGAGTTTAGGGTTTAAGGTTTAGGGTCTACGGTTTAGAGTTTTTAGGGTTTAGGGTTTAGGGTTTAAGTTTTAGGTTTAGGGTTCAAATTTTAGTTTAAGGTTTTTTGTTATTGGTTTTTTATTTTAACAAAGAACAAATTAAGATTCAACATTTCTTCTTTTCGATTTCATCGATGAAGTAACACACCAAGTTTTCTAAGACACAAGCAATAACATAAATGTAAAATGAGCACGCATAAAGAAAATTAAAATGTATATATAACTAGAACTGTCTCTACTATAAAGACACAGTTCCATAAATAGTAGATCAGATCGACCATTCTTCAATTTCTTTAGTTCCCATCAGAACCATGCTGGCCTCTCGAGTAGTAGGATCCACCATCATATCCCTGATCTCTCCCTCTGCCTCCACCATGGCTGTAACCTCCATCTCTCCTCTAGCATCCATAACCACCACTGCTCCAACCACCACCACCATATCTACCAACACCTCTAAATCCCCACCACCAGTAGCCTCAGCTACGCCTGTCCTTGATCTAGGCCGAGCTTGGTTGACGGTGATGTCCTTGCCGTCAGGGTTCTGCCCATTCTTAGTGTTTAAGTTTATGTTTATTAGGTTTTAGGGTTTACATTTTTTAAATTTATTTAGTAACTTTAGGTTTAGGTTTAGGGTTTCGAGTTTAGGGTTTAGGGTTTAATGTTTAGGATTTAAGGTTTTAGGGTTTATGCTTTTACAGTGTAGGGTTTAGGGTTAAGGATTAGGGTTTAGGCTTTACAGTTTAGGGTTTAGGGTTTATTGTTTAGGCTTTAGGGTTTAGGGTTTTTAGGATTTAGGTTTTAGGGTTTAGGGTTTAGGGTTTAGGGTTAGCTTAGGGTTTAAGGTTACTTTAGAGTTTAGGCTTTAGGCTTTAGGGTTTAGGGTTTTAGTGTTTAGGGTTTAGGGTTTAGGGTATAGCGTTAGTTTAAAGTTTAGGGTTTAGGGTATTATTGTTTAGGGTTTAGGGTTTATGGTTTATGGTTAGGGTTTGGGTTTAGGGTTTATGGTTTAGGGTTTAGGGTCTAGGGTTTATATTTAGGGTTTAGGGTTAGTTAAGGGTTTTGGGTTTTTTTTAAAAAAAAAATTAAGTAAATCGGTAGGTTTAGGTTTATTTAGGTTATTTAGCATATTTTTTATTTATTTTTGTTTATTTTATTTTTGATTTTTATTTAGTTTAGTTTATCTACTTTAGGTTTATCTATTATAGTTTAGATTTTTTTAGTTTATTTTTTAAGTTTAGGTTTAGGTTTATGTTTATTTTTTATTTTAGTTTAATATTTTTTAGGTTTAAGTTTTATTTTTTAATTTTTTTTGTTTAGGTGTTAGGTTTTTATTTTAGGATTATTTTTAGGTTTTATTTTTTTTAGTTTAGGTGTAAGTTTATTTTTAGTTTATTTTTAATTTATTTTTTTTTATTTAGTTTAGGGTTTAGGTTTAGTTTATTTTAGGTTAAGGATTAGGTTTTATTCATTTTGGTTTAGTTTATTTTAGTGTAGGTTTAGGTTAATTTTATTTTTATTTTAGGATTAGGATTTTTTAGTTTAGGGTTTAGGTTTTATTTTTATTTATTTATAGGTTTTATTTTAAGGTTTATTATTTAGTGTTTAGGCTAGGGTTTAGGGTTAGGGTTCAGGGTTCAGGGTTCAGGGTTTAGGATTTATGGTTTTAGGATTTAAGCTTTTAGAATTTAAGGTTTAGGGTTTAAGGTTTAGGGTTTAGGGTTTAGGGTTTATGGTTTAGGGTGTAGGGTTTAGGATTAGTTAAGGGTTTAGGGATTAGGGAATAGGGTTTAAGGTTTAAGCATTAGGGTTTAGGGTTTAGGGGTTAGGGTTAGTTAAGGGTTTAGGGTTGTAAATTTTAGGGTTTTTGGGTTTAGGGTTTAGGTTTAGGGTTAAAGGTTTAGGGTTTAGGGCTTTAGTGTTTACGGTTTAGGGTTTCGGGTTGCAGATTTAGGGGGTTTAGGGTTAGTTTTAGGGTTTAGGGTTTAGGCTTAGGGGTTATTTATTCATTTATTTTATTTTATTTATTTATTTATAAATTAAGTATATTGGTAGGTTTATGTTTATTTATTATATTATATTTATTATTTATTTATTTTAGTTTATTTTATTTTTTATTTTTATTTAGGATTATTTTTATTTTAATTTATTTATTTTAGGTTTATTTATTTTAGTTTAGTTTTTTATTTTATTTTATTTTTTAGGTTTATGTTTAGGTTTAGTCCTTTTTTTAGTTTAGTTTTATTTTTATTTTACTTTTTAGGTTTAGGTTTTATTTTTAATTTTTAAGTTTAAGTTTAGGTTTTTATTTTATTTTTTTAGGTTTAGGTTTTTATTTTAGGTTTATTTCTAGGTTTTATTTTTTAATTTATATTTAAACATATTTTTAGTTTATTTTAATTTATTTAGTTTAATATTAGGTTTAGGTTTAATTTATTTTAGGTTTAGGGTCTAGTTTTATTTATTTTAGTTTAGTTTATTTTAGGTTAGGTCTAGGTTTATTTTATTTTTATTTATGTTATGTTTTTTTTTAGTTTAGGGTGTAGGTTTTTTTATTTATTTTTATGTTTTATTTATTGGTTCATTTTTTAGGTTTAGTTTTTTTAGTTTTTATTTTATTTTATTTTATTTTTGGTTTATTTTATTTTTATTTTAAGTTAAGTTTTATTTTATTTAGGATTTTTATATTTTTAGTTTAGTTTAGGCTTTTATTTATTTTGTTTTAGTTTTTTTTATTTAATTCTCTTTTGGGTTTAGGTTTAGGTTTAGGTTTTGTTTATGTTTTTATTTTATTTTATTTTGGTTTAGGTTTATTTATTTATTTTATTTTAGGTTTTATTTAGTTTGGGTTTAGGTTTTTAACTTTTTAGAGTTTAGGGTTAGTTTAGCATTTAGGTTGTAGGGTGTAGTGTTTAGGGTTCAGGATTTAGAGTTTAGGTTTTAGGGTTTGGGGTTTTTAAGATTTAGGGTTTGGGGTTTAGGGTTTAGGTTTTAGGTTTAGTCTCAGGTTTTAGTTGAGGGTTTAGGGTTTTTTAGTTTTTTTTTAACATATAACAAATTTAGATTCAACATTTCATTTTTTCGATTTAATCAACCAAGTAACACACCAAGGTTTCTAAGACACAAGTGATGCATAGATCAAAAATGATCATGCATACAACAAATCCAAAGCCTTAGATAACTAGAATTGTCTCTATTGTAAAAACATAGTTCCATAAGCAGCAGATTGGATCGGTAGTTCTTCAATTTCTCCAGTTCCCATCAGAACCACCTCTGTCTCTTGAGTTGCGGGATCCACCATCATATCTCTGATCTCTCCCTTTGCCACCACCCACTATAAACTCACTCCTCCTCACTCCATAACCACTCGACCACCCGGCACCATATCCACTAGCATCTCCATATTCCCCAACACCACTGCAATAATCACCGCCGAGGGTTATTTAGGATGACGATGATGTTCCAACCATTAAGGTTCTGCCATCCATAGGGTTTAGGTTTAGGTTTAGGGTTATTAGGTTTTAAAATTTTGGTTTATTTTTTATTTATTTATTTACTTTAGGTTAAGGTTTAGGGTTTGGCATTTAGGGTTTATGGTTTAGGATTACAGTTTAGGGTTTAGGGTTTAGGGTTTAGGTTTTAGGGTTTAGGATTTTAGGGTATATGCTTTTAGGGTCTAAGCTTTAGAGTTAGGGTTTAGGGTTTAAGGTTTAAGGTTTTTTAGGGTGTACGGTTTAGGTTTTAGGGTTTAGGGTTTAGGGTTTACGATTTAGGGTTTAAGGTTTTTTTATTAAATTAAGTAAACTGATAGGTTTAGATTTATTTAGCATTTTTATTTTATTTTTTATTTATTTAGGGCTTAGGGTTTAGGGTTTAGGGTTTAGGGTTTATGGTTTAGGGGTTTGGTTTTAGGATTTAGGGTTTAGGGTTTTAGGGTTTAGGGTTTAGGGTTTAAGGTTTAGGATTTTTAGGGTTTAAGATTTAGGGTTTAGGTTTTAGGTTTCGGGTTCAGGTTTTATTTTAGGGTTTAGGATTTTTGGTTTTTTTTCTAACAGAAAACAAATTTATATGCAACATTTCTTCTTTAAGATTTCATCAACCAAGTAACACACCAAGTTTTCAAAGACACAAGTGACATCATAGTTAAAAAATGAGCATGCATAGAGCAAATCCAAAACCCTATATAACTAGAACCATCTCTACTATAAAGACACGGTCTATAAGTAGCAGATCCGATCAGATGTTCTTCAATTTCTCTAGTTCCCATCAGCACCACCTCGACCTCTCGAGTAGCGGGATCCACCATCATATCCCCGATCTCTCCCTTTGCCACCACCACAGCTGTAACCTCTAACGCTCCTCCCTCCACCATAATCACTACTGCTCCAACCACCACCTCCATATCCACCATCACCTTCAGATCCCGCACCATAACTGTGATGACCACCTCCTCCGACTTCACCTCCACCGCGAGATCTAGACTGAGCCTGGTTGACGGTGATGTTCCTACTGTTGAGGTTATGTCCATTCTTAGGATTTTGGTTTTGGTTTAGGTTTATTAGGTTTTAGGGTTTAGGTTTAATTTATAATTTATTTAGTTACTTTAGGTTTAGGTTTAGGGCTTGGGGTTTAGGATTTATGGTTTAGGGTTAGGGTTCAGGGTTTAAGGTTTTATCTATTTTAGTTTAGTTTATTTTAGTTTAGGTTAAGGTTTATTTTATTTTGTTTATTTTAGGTTCCTAAACCCTTAACCCTAAACCTAAACCCTAAAACCTAAAAGCCTAAGCCCTAAAACCCTGAAACCTAAACCCAAAAACCTAAACCCTAATCCCAAAACCCTAAAAACCTAAACTAAATAAAACCTAAAAATAAAATATATAAAATAACCTAAACCTAAATAAAATATGAAAATAAAATAATAACCTATACCTAAAAAAATAAACTAATCAAAATAAACTAAAATAAACTAAATAAAAACCTAAATCTAAACTAAAAAAGAAATAAACCTAATAATAAAAAAACTAAAATAAAATTAAAACTAAGCATAAAATAAAAATAAAATGAACATAAAATAAAATAAAATGATAACTAAATAAAAACCAAAACAAAAATAGACCTAAAAATAAATAAAAAATAAAACCTAAACCCTAAACTAAGAAAAAACTAAACCAAAAATAAAAATAAAATAAATAAAATAAAATATACCTAAACCTATACTAAAATTAAATAAACTAAAATAAATAAAACTTAAACCTAAACCTAAAATGAACTAAAACTAAACCTAAACCTAAACTAAACAAAATAAAATAAACTAAAAATAAACCTAAACCTAAACTAATAATAAAACCAAAAAATAAACAAAAAATAAAAACATAAAACCTAAACCTAAAAAAATAAACTTAAACCTTAAAACCTAATAAAACTAAACCAAATCCTAAACCCTAAGAAAGGGCACAACCTTGACGACAAGAACATCACTGTCAACCAGGCTCAATCTAGATGTGGCGCTGGAAGTGAAGGTGGAGGTGGCAGTTATCATAGTGGTGGTGGGGGATTTGAAAATGCTGGTGGATATGAAGGTGGTGGTCAGAGCTGTGGTGGTTATGTAGGGGGGAAAAACGATGAAGGTTACAGCTATGGTGGTGGTAGAGGGAGAGATCAGCGATATGATGGTGGATCTCACTACTCGAGAGACCGAGGTGGTTCTGATGGGATCTAAAGAAACTGAAGAATGGTCGATCCATTTTGATGCTTATGGAACTATGTCTTTATAATAGAGATGGTTCTAGTTATGTAGGGTTTTTGATTTGCTCTATGCGTGCTCATTTTTTATTTATGTCGTTGCTTGTGTCATAAAAAACTTGGTGTGTTACTTGGTTGATGAAATCGAAGAGAAGAAATCATGATTCTTAATTTATTTCTATTAAAAATAAAAACCTAAAAACATTAAACCCTAAACTAAAATTTGAACCCTAAACCTAAAACCTACACCCCAAACCATAAACCGTAAACCCTAAACAAAATAAAAAATACTAAACCCTAAACCCTAAACCCTAAAAAGCTAAAAACTTAAACCTAAACTAAATAAATCTAAAAATAAATAAATAAAAAAACCTAAACAAAATAAAATAAAATAAAACAAACTAAAATAAAATAAAAAAACTAAAACCTAAACCTAAACCTAAAAATAAAATAAAATTAAAATAAAAAAAAAACTAAAATAAAATAAATAAAACCTAAAACTAAAAATAAAATAAACCTATGATAAGAAAACATAAATATAATAAAAACTAAACTTAAAACCAAAATAAATAAACCTAAAATAAAATAAAATAAAAACTAAATAAAAGCTAAAAAAAATAAACACAAAATAAAACCTCAAAAGAAATAAAAATAAAACCTAAACCCTAAATGAAAAAACATAAACCTAAAATGAACTAAAATAAATAAAATAAAATAAACCTAAACCTAAGCTAAAATAAACTAAACTAAAATAAATAAAACCTAAAACTAAAACTAAAATAAACTAAAAATAAACCCTAAACTAAACAAAATAAAATAAACTAAAAATAAATATAAACCTAAACTAAAAAATAAAACCTAAAAATATACATAAAATAAAAACCTAAAACCTAAACCTAAAAAATTAAAATGAAAACCTAAACCAAAACCTAAACCTAAAAAGAAAAAAATAAAACATGAACCTCAAAAATGAAATAAAAATAAAGCTAAACTAAAATATAAACATAAACCTAAACCTAAACTTAAAAATAAAAAAAAAAACTAAAATAAAAAAACCTAAAATAAATAAACTAAACTAAATAAAAATAAAAATAAACCTAAATAAAAGTAAAAATAAAAAATAATCTAAAATAAATAAAAAATAAACTAAATAAACCTAAACTTACCAGTCTACTTAATTTTTTTTTAAAAACTCTAAACCCTAAACCCTAAACCCTAAATCCTAAACCCTAAACCATAAACCCTAAACCATAAACCCTAAAACTAACCCTAAACCTACAACCTTAAACCTTCGACCCTAAATCCTAAACTGGAAAACCCATCATCATGAGCCTAACTGACCCTGAGCCTGGCCAGGTACTAACTTTAAACCAAAACTGAGCCATGAAACCATAAACCCCAAACTCTAACCTAAACTGTGCCCTAAATCCTAAACCTAAACCCTGAGCCCCAAACCCCACTAAGCAGAGCGTGAGCCACTAAAGCCTAAATCATATAACCACTAAATCCTAAGAGCAAAACTGAGCACTAATCTATAAACCCTAAACCTTAACCCTAAACCAAACTTGAAACCTGACCCTAAAAGCCTAAACCATAAACCACAAATCTTAAAAAGGCCTAAACCATAAACCCAAAGCTAAACATGACATAAATAAAGACCAAAAAAAATAAAATAAATAAATAAACTTAAACATAAATAAATAAAATTAAAAAAAATCTAAACTAAAACCTAAACCTAAACCTAAAATAAAATAAAAGATAAAAAACTAAAATAAAATAAATAAAACCTAAACTAAACTAAAATAAATAAACCTAAGAATAAAACCTAAATAAAATAAAAAATAAAACATAAAATAAAAAATAAAATAAACCAAAAATAAAATAAAATAAAAAATTAATAAAAATCTAAACCTAAAAAATAAACATAAAAATAAATGTAAAATAAAACCTAAACCCTAAACTAAAAAAAACTTTAAACTTAAGATAAAAATAAAATAAACAAAATAAAATAAACCTAAACCTAAATTAAACTAAACTAAACTAAAATAAATAAAACCTAAACCTAAACCTAAAATAAACTAAACCTTAACCTAAGCCTAAACTAAATAAAATGGAATAAACTAAAAATAAACCTAAGCTTAAACTGAAAAATAAAACCTAAAAATAAACCTAAAATAAAAACCTAAAACCTAAACCAAAAAATAAATGAATAAATAAAACCCTAAACCTAAACCTAAAAATTTAAAAATAAAACCTAAACTTAAAAAATATAATAAAAATAAAACTAAACTAAAAAAATAAACCTAAACCTAGACATACAAAATTAACTAAAATAAAAAACCTAAACTAAAATAAATAAACTAAACTAAATAAGAAAAATAAACCTAAATAAAAATAAAAAATAAAGTAAACTAAAATAAATAAAAAATATACTAAATATGCTAAATAAACTGAAACCTACTGGTTTACTTAATTAAAAAAAGACCTTAAACCCTAAATCCTAAATCCTAAAACCTTAACATACAACCCTAAACCCTAAACCCTAAACCCCAAACCTCAATCATAAACTTTAAGTATCTAAATAAAATAAAAAAATAAACCTAAACCCTAAGAATGGGTAGAACCTTGACGACATGAACATCACAACCAGCTAAACTAGATCGGTGGTGGAGGTGAAGGTGGAGGTGGTTATGCGTGGTGGTGGGAAGGTCTTGGTGGATATGGAGGTGGTGGTCGGGGCAGTGGTTGTTATTGAGGCGGGACGAGCTGTGGTGGGGGATCTGGAGGTGTTGGTGTATATGCGTTCTCATTTTTTTATCTATGATGTCACTTGTGTCTTAGAAAACTTGGTATGTTACTGGTTGATGAAATAAAAAAGAAGAAATGTTGAATCTGAATTTGTTCTCTGTTAAAAAAAACCAAAAATCCTAAATGTTCAACTAAAACCTGAGCCCTAAACCTAAAACCTAAATGCTAAAACCTAAACCCTAAACCCTAAAAATCGTAAACCCTAAACCCTAAACATTAATCCCTAACTCCTAAAACTCTAAACTGTAAACCCTAAACCTTAAACCATAAACACTAAATCTTAAACCTTAAACCCTAAACCCTAAACCCTAAAAACATAAATCTAAATTTAATAAACCTAAAAAAATAAAAAAATTTAAAACAAAATAAAATAAAAAAATAAAATTAAATTAAAACATAAACTAAAACTTAAACCTAAACCTAAGAAAAAAGAAAATAAAAATAAATAAAAACTTAAACTTAACTAAAAAAATAAAAAGACTAAATAAAAGAAGAGCTAAACAAAAAATAAAAAAAATAAACTTAAAATAAAGTAAAATTTAAACTAAATAAATACCTAAACCTATAAAATAGAGCTAAAAATAAAACCTAAAAATAAATAAAAAATAATACCTAAACCTTAAACTAAAAAAAAAAACCTAAACCTAAAATAAAAAGTGAAATAAACCTAAACCTAAACTAAAACAAAATAAAAAAAACATAAACATAAACCTAAATGAAACTAAACCTAAACCTAAACCTAAAATAAATAAACTAAAATAGTCTAAAAATAAATCTAAACCTAAACTAAAAAAAAACTTAAAAAAACACCTAAAAAATCTAAAATCTAAACATAAAAAAATAAAATAAAAACATAAACCTAAACATAAAAAAAAATAAAACCTAAACCTAAAAAATAAAATAAAAATAAAACTAAACTAAAAAATAAGCCTTAACCTAAACCTAAACCTAAAAAATAAACTAAAATAAAAAACCTAGACTAAAATAAATAAACCTAAAATAAACGAACTAAATGAATTAAAAATAAAGATAAACCTAAATAAAAATTATTAATAAAATGAACTAAAATAATAAAGATATCAACTAAATAAATTAAATATAATTAACCCTACCAGTTCACTTAATTAAAAAATGTAAGAAATAAATAAAATTTAAAAAAAAAAAAAAAAATTCTAACTACTACCTAAACCACCTAAACCCAACCTAAACCCTAAGCCTAAGCCTTAAACCACCATAAACCCTAAACCCTAAACCTAAAACCCTAAATACCTAAAATCCTAAATATAAACTAAATAAAACCAAAAAATAAAATAAATAATAAAACTTAAACCTAAATTAAATAAAAAATAAATTAAAATAAAAACCTAAAGTAAAATAAAACCTAAGAAGAATTAAAAAAATTTAAAAACTACACCCTAAACTAAAAAAAAAAACCTAAAACTAAAATAAACAAAATAAAATAAACCTAAACCTAAACTAAAAAAAATTAAACTAAAATAAATAAAACCTAAACCTAAACCCTAAACTAAATAAAATAAAATAAAATAAAAATAAACCTAAACCTAACAAAAAATAAAACCTAAAAATAAACCTAAAATATAAACCTAAAACTTAAACCTAAAAAGATAAAATAAAAAACTAAACCTAAACCTAAAAATAAAAAATAGAACATAAACCTGAAAAATAAAATAAAAATAAAACTAAACTAAAAATTAAACCTGAAAAATAAAATAAAAATAAAACTAAACTAAAAATTAAACCTAAACCTAAACCTAAACCTAAACATAAAAAAATAAACTAAAATAAAAACTTAAACTAAAATAAATAAACCTAAAATAAATAAACTAAATTAAATAAAAATAAAAATAAGCCTAAATAAAATTAAAAAATAAAATAAAATTAAATAAATAAACTAAATAAACATAAACTTACTAGTTTACTTAATTTATTTTAATAAAAACCCTAAAAACTAAATCTTAAACCCAAAATTATAAATCCTAAACCCTAAAACTACAACCCTAAACCCTTAACCCTAAACACTAAACCCTAAACCCTAAACCCTAAAAAACATAAACCCTAAACCCTAACCCTAAACCAAAACCCTAAACCTTAAACACTAAAAAAATTAACCCTAAAACCATAAACCCTAAACCCTAAACCCTAAACCATAACCCTAAATCCTAAACCCTAAACCCCAAACCATAAACTTAAATCTAAAGTAATTAAATAAATTTAAAAATAAACCTAAACTATAAAACCTAATAAACATAAACCTAAACCTAAACCCCAAGAATGTGTAGAACCTTGGTTGCAGGAACATCACCATCAAGTAGGCTTAGTCTAGATCTGGTAGTGGAGGCGAAGGTGGAGGTGGTGGTTATCGTAGTGGTGGTACGGGATCTAGAGGTGATGGGTGGATATGGAGGGTCGAGTAGTATGGAGGGAGAGTGATGAAGGTTACATCCTTGGTGGTGGTGGAGGGAGAGATCATGGATATGATGGTGGATCCCACTACTTGAGAGGTCATGGTCATTCTGATGGGTACTGGAGAAACTGAAGAATGGTCAATTTGATATGCTACTTATGGACTGTGTCTTTAAGATAGAGACTATTCTAGATATCTAGGGTTATTGATTTGCTATATGTATGCTCATTTTTTATCTATGTCATCACTTGTGTCTTGGAAAACTTGGTGTGTTACTAGATGATGAAATCGAAAAGAAGAAATGTTGAATTTGTATTTGTTCTTTATTAAAAAAATAAAAATAAATAAAAACCCTAAACACTAAACTAAAACCTGAACCCTAAACCTAAAACCTAAACTGTAAACCCTAAACCCTAAACCCTAAAAATAGAAAAAAAATAAAAATAAGAAAATCCTTAAGCGTAAACCTTAAAACCTAAAACTAACCCTAAACCTTAAACCATAAACCTACAACACTAAACCTACAACCCTAAACCTTAAACCCTAAACCCAAATTTAAACTTAAACCTAAAACCCTAACCCTAACCCTAAACCCTAAACCCTAAAGTAAACTAAATAAACCTAAACCTACCAATTTACTTAATTTAAAAAAAAACCTAAACCCTAAATCCTAAACCCTAAACACTAAACTGTAATCATTAAACCTTTAACCCTAAAACTAACCATAAACTTTCAGCCTTTAACTTACAACACTAGACCTATAGCCCTAAACCCTAAACCCTAACACCCCTAAAACCTAAACCCTAAACCCGAAACCCTAAAACCTAAAACCTAAAAGCATAAATACTAAAACCATAAACCCTAACCCCTAAACCCTAAACCCTACACTATAAACCCCAAATCCTAAACCTGAGCCTAAAATAATAAAATAAATTAAAAAATAAACCTAAACTTAAACCCTAAGAATGTGCAGAAGGTGGTGGATGCGAAGGTGGAGGTGGTAGTTATCACAATGGTGGTGGGGGATATGGAGGTGCTGGTGGATATGAGGTTTGGTCGAGCGTTTGGAGGGGAGGAGCAATGGAGGTTACAATCATGGTGGTGGCCGAGGGAGTGATTAGGGATATGATGGTGGATCCTGCTATTTGAGAGGCCTGGGGTGGTTCTAATGGGAACTGGAGAAACTAAAGAATGGCTGATCCAATCTGCTTCTTATGGAACTATTTTTACAGTAGAGATGGTTCTAGTTATCTAAGGTTTTTGAATTGCTTTAAGCATGCTCATTCTTGATCTATGTCATCACTTGTGTCTTAGAAAACCTGGTGTGTTACTTGGTTATTAAAATCAAAAAGAATAAAGGTTTAATATGAATTTATTCTCTATTAAAATAACCAAAAATGCTAAACCCTAAACTAAAACCGGAATCCTAAACCTAAAAGCTAAACCCTAAACCCTAAAAATAAAAATAATAATAATAAAAAACACATAACCCTAAACCCTTATATGTACAACCCTAAACAACAAACCCTAAACCCTAAACTATAAACCCTAAACCCTAAACCCTAAACTCTAAACCCTAAACCCTTAAACTCTAGTAACCAAAAAACCTTAACCTAAGCTAAATAAAACCTACAAATAAAATAAATAAAGAAACCTACAACAACAACAACAACAACAACAAGCCTTAATCCCACTTGGGTTGCCACATGAATCCTTGCCTCCATTGTGTCCTAGTATGTGTCAAATTCTCATTTAAATCAAGTATACTAAGATCATTATTTATACATCTTAACCAAGTCTTTTAGGTCTACCTCTACCTTTCTTAACATAAGAAAAATCTATCTACTCTACTCTCATCGACGGATTGACGCTTTATGTGGCCAAACCATCTAAGGAGACTCTCCTAATCTTATCTACCACTAGCTACTCCAACTTTTCTAGAATATACTCATTTTGCATTCTATCTCTAAGAGTAAAGCCACTCATCCACCTAAGCATCTCTAAATAACTTAACTCTTATGCTTCTCTTTTATTGGCCAACATTCTCGAATAAGTCATTGAAGGTCTTACCACCATCTTATTAAATTTTCCCCTAAGTTTAAGTGAAACTTTTCTATCACATAATAGGCCAGATGCATTCCTCCACTTCTACCATCCAACTTGAATTCTACTAATAACATCTCCATCTATTTCACCATCATTTTGAATAATAGAGCCTAAATATCCAAACGCTCACTCTTATTAATGACTTGATCACCAATGTCACAACACTATCACTAAAACTTATACAACTAAAATTACACTCCAAATATTCAGTTTAGATCTACTTAAACAAAACCTTTAGACTCTATTGACCTCCATAATTCAAGTTGTTGGACTCCTCTAGTCATCTACAAGAAGAATGTCATCATAAAAAGCATACACCAAGGTACATCTTCTTGTAAATGCCTAGTAAGAACATTCATAACTAAAAGATAATGGCTTAAAGTCGATCCTTGATATAATCCAACTGAAATAGGAAAATATTTTATCAATCCTCCTTGTGTTTGGACACAAGTAACAACTCTTGAATACATATCCTTAATGACTTGAATATAACTAGTATTAACTCCTTTCTATTCTAGAACTCTCCAAAGAACATCGCTTGAAACTTTATCATAAGCTTTATCTAAATCAATAAATATCATATGTAGATCCTCCTTACTTTCTCTATGCTTCTCCATCAAACCCCTTAACAAATGTATAGCATCCATAGTAGATCTACCTGGCATGAAACCAAACTGATTGTGAGAAAACTTGCACATCGTAACCTATGACTACTCTCCCATAATTTAATGTATGGCACATTAACTTAATTCCTCTATAATTTGCACACTCTTGTGCATCACCTTTATTCTTAAATATAGGAACCAACAAACTCTTTCTCCACCCATCTAGCATCTTTTTAGTCTTTAAAATGACATTAAAAAGATTTGTAAGCCAAGAAACTCCTTTTTCTCCTAAACATTTCCACACTTCTATTGGAATATTATCCGGTCCTACTACTTTTCCACATTTCATTTTCTTTAAAGCTTCACTAACTTCAAATTTACTAATACGATGATAAAAATGCAATTCTCTATTTTTGTTTAGGGTATTAAGGTTGCTAAAATAAATCATACTTTCAAATCCTTCATTGAAAAGTTTATCAAAATACCTCATCTACCTATTTTCAATATCATTTTCTAAAAAAAATATTTTATTATTTTCATCCATAATACACCTCACTTGAACTATGTCTTTACTTCTCCAATCTCTTTGGTTGGAAAACTTATACATACATCTTTCGCCTTCTTTGGTATCTAATCTATTGTATAAATCACTAAAAGTTAAATTTTTTGCATCGTATATTGCTTTCTTAGAATCTCTACAGGACACTTTATATCTTTCACAATTCTCTGAGTTTTACATTTAAACCAAGTTTTATAACAATACTTCTTATTTTTTATCTTTTCTTGCACACTCTCACTCCACCACCAACTATTCTTATTAAAAGAAGCTTTTCCTTTTGATTCTCCAAGCACATCTTTAGCAACTTGCATAATTTCACTTGCTATTTTTTCCCACATAATGTTAGCTTTCTCATGAACATCCCAAATTCTAACCTCTTGTAGCTTGCCCTTAAAAATATTTTTATTTGTGTTCTTTAAGTGTCCCCATCTAATTCTAGGACAATAATTTGGTTTATTTTTTCTCTTACAACCTTTCATCTTAAAATCTAAACTAACAATCGATGTTGGGGGACACTTAAAGAACTAAACTAAAACCTAAACATAAACTTAAACTTAAACCTAAAAATAAAATAAAATAAAAAATCAAAAATAAACTAAAATAAAATAAATAAAAACTTAAACTAAAGTGAAAAATAAAATAAACCTAAAAAAACCTAAATAAAATAAAAACTAAATTAAAAATAAAAATAAAATAAACCTAAAATGAAATAAAATAAAAATTAAATAAAACCCCTAAAATAAATAAAAAAATAAAAACTAAACCAAAAATAAAGAAAATAAAATAAACCTAAATCTAAAATTAAATAAACTAAACTAAAATAAATAAACCTAAACTTAAACCTAAAATAAACTAAACCTAAACCCTAAACTAAATAAAATATAATAAACTAAAAATAAATCTAAACCTGAACTAAAAAATAAAACCTAAAACCTAAACCTAAAAAAATAAAATAAAAACCTAAACTTAAACCTAAAAATAAAAAATAAAACCTAAACATAAAAAATAAAATAAAAATAAAACTAAACTAAAAAATAAACATAAACCTAATCCTAAACCAAAAAATAAGCTAAAATAAATCCTAAACTAAAATAAATTAACCAAAAATAAATAAAGTAAACTAAATAAAAATAAAAAATAAACTTAAATAAAAATAAGAAATAAAATAAAATAAAATAAATAATCAATAAATAGAATAAACTAAAAAAACCTAAACCTAACAGTTTAATTAATTTAAAAATAAACCTAAACTAAAACCTGAACCCTTAACCTAAAACCTAAACCCTAAAAAAAATTAAAAAAACCCTAACCCTAAACCCTTTTTAACCTAAAACCCTAAACCATAAACCCTAAACCCTAAACAATAAACTGTAAACCTTAAACCCTAAAACCCTAAACCCCAAACCCAAAACACTAAACCTTAAACCCAAAACCCTAAACCTTAAACCCAAAAAACCATAAAAACCCAAAGTCCTAAAGCCTAAACACTAAACCCCAAACCCTAAACCCTAACCCTAAAACCTAAACCCTAAAACCATAAACCCTAAAACTGTAAACCCTAAACCCTAAACCATAAATCCTAAGCCCTAAACCCTAAAGAATAACCAAAGGTTAAAAAATAAAATAAAAAATAAAACTCAACTAAAAAATAAACCTAAACATAAACCTAAACCTAAAAAATAAACAAAAATCAAAAACCTAAACTAAAATAAATAAACAAAACTAAATAAAATTAAAAATAAACCTAAATAAAAATAAAAAATAAAAATAACTAAAATAAATAAAAATAAACTAATTAAACTAAATAAACCTAAACCAACCGGTTTACTTAATTTTAAAGAAAAACCTTAAACCCTAAATCCTAAACCCTAAACCCTGAACCCAAAAATTAACCATAAACTCTAAACCCTAAACCTACAATGCTAAACCCTAAATCCTAAATTGTAAACCCTAAAAGTCTCTAAACCCTAAACCCTAAACCCTAAATAAAACTCAAACCTTTAATCCCTAAACTTAAACCCTAAAGTGTAAAACCCTAAAACCCTAAATCCTAAACCCTAAAGCCTACACCTAAACCCTAAACCTTAAACCCTAAACCTTAACCCTTAACCCTAAACCCTAAAACCTAAACCCCAAACACTAACCTAAACTTAAAGTAACTAAATAAATTAAAAGATAAACCTAAACCATAAAACCAAATAAATCTAAACCTAAACCTAAGTTCTTAGTAAGCGTGAGTCATCAGCTTGCATTGACTACATCACTGCCCTTTGTACACATCACCAAACCCACCCGCCATCCCAGCCCTCAACTTTGCTGCAATTCCCTTTTCCCTCTCATTTTCTATGCTTGATGGTCGTTTTGGCATGATTCTCATTGGAATTTTTCTGGAATTGATGGCTGGTAGCCACTTTCTTATTTTACTTGGAGTAATACTGTGGCTAGGCATCTTCCCTATTGATTCCGTGGAGGAAACTGGTGGATCCAATGGATCCTAATTGGGCATCAACTACCTTGGCTTTGGCTGCTTTGAAATCATTGAAAGACATCATTTATGGTAAGGATAGTTATTCAGGTGAGTCCCTGGAACTTATTTTGGCTTCTTTTCAAGGCATGTCTACGGTTATGTGCTTTGATCTGATTGTGGAAAAGCTTGCTAAGCCATTTGAATTCACTTTGGTTGGAATGTTTACTCTTCGTAGGCCGAATCTGGAAAACATTCACTCTTTCTTTCATAGTCTGACACTTTCAGGTACTTTTAGGATTAGTTTAATTAATCCTTGCCACATTTTGATTCAGTTAACAAATGATTTGGATTACTCATGTGTTTTGCTCATCATTTTATTTTATTTTCAATTTCCAAATGAGGTTGCTAAAATGGACTCCACTATTTAATATTAGGGAAGAATCCCCAATCATTATGGTTTGGATTTCTCTCCCTAATATGTGAATTCATTTCATTAATCATCAATTTCTTTTTATTGTGGGTGCTTTATTTGGTCGGTCATTACAAATTGATCAGGCAATAGCTACAAAATCTCGACCATCTCTAGCTAGAATCCTTATTGAATTGGACATTACCAAGAAATACCCCAAAGAATTTTAGTTGGGATCTAAAAATTATGGTTATATGCAGAAAGTTGATTTTAAAAATTTCCTTGCCTTTTGTTCTCAATGTAAAATCCATGGGCATGATAATTCTAAATATTTCTTTCTGCATCCTCACCTAAAAAAGAAAATTCCTATTAAGGAAACTATTGTTACAAACCCTAGGTCGACCACCGTTAAATATAAAAAAGTTTATTTACAAAAAATTTATACATTGAATGTTCCTAATAAGGCTATTTTACCCCTTATTTCTTTTATGCAATTGAAGGTTTCTAATGTGGAAAATAATAATTTCTCTAAACTTTTGGATGATAATTCTATTTCCTCTAAGTCAATCCTCACATCCATATCAATTTTGATTGACAAAAATGATGCTTTAATTGAAAATATTAATGAGGATATCAACTTTATGCATCACTCAAATTCAATGGAGAATATGGCTTTGGTTTCTCATGATATTCAGTTTGAAATTTTTGACTTTACTTTAGTTCAGGATGATTTAAATTCTTAAAAAGATTTGGTTTTGTCAAATAATTTGTGTATTGAAGAAGGGTTGGATGCTCACACTTTTCTTTTTAATAAATTTGTTTCGGTTCCCTCGCTTGCTATACCCGATGCTCATTTTCCTTTAATAAATTCTAAGAACTTGGAAGAAGGAGAACTCACTTCTTCACAAGAGACTTCCCCTAAATCTATGACTAATGTTGCTAAATCCTTCATGGATGATGATTTTATGGGAAAAGGAAATGGTTTCCAAACTTATCATGCTAAAAAGAAAAAAAATGTTAAAAACATCCCTACCAAATTGTCCAAAAACACTAGATCTACTACAACCTCCCTCTCCTCTCTTAATTAACCTTGTCTTAACCCCTTTTTTATTTCCTTATGTTTAATTTTTTTTGTTTGGAATGTTAGAGGGATCTATACCTTATCTATTCGTAATCATATTAGAAACATTTATTGTATTCATAATATTTCTTTACTTATTATTTTGGAGCCTCTTATTCATGTAAACAAAATTAACCATGTTTCCAAAAAGATCAGATTCAATAAATTTTTCTCTAATGTTAGTAATAAAATTTGGTGTTTTTGAAATAATTTTGTAGAGGTTTCTATTTATGATGATTTTCAACAAGTTGTCAATGCTCAAATATCTTATGGTGACTATTGTGTTTTGGGCTCTTTTGTCTATGCATCTTGTAATAGATCTGGTAGAAATTTTCATTGGAAAAATTTGAAGAATTTTTCTACCTCTATTAATATTCCTTGGTTTGTTCATGGGGATTTCAACACTATTTTATTCTCTTCTAAATGAAGTAGTGGTTTCTCTCCTAATATTCATTCCAAGGAATGATTTTTCAATATGATCCTTGATTGCAATTTGATTAATATTAGCTTTAAGGGTTCAAATTTTACTTGGTAAAACTCTAGACTTTGGCAAAGGTTGGACCAGAGTCTTTTTAATACTCATTGGATTACTCAATGGCCTATTAATTTTGTCGATCATTTAAGCAGAACATTATCAGATCATGATCCTCTTTTGGTTTCTATTAAAGATAATTCTAATAAAATAAAACATTTCTCTCATTTTAGATTTCAGAACATGTCAATTTAGCATATTGATTTCTTTAATGTTGTGGCTAAAAATTGGAAAGCTCCCTTACATCTTGACAATTCGATTATGGGGATGAATAGATTTTCATTTAAGCTTCAAAGACTTAAATAAAATTTGGGTTTGTGGAACAAGCATTATTTTAAAAACCTTTTTTCTAATATCAAACAAATTGAAAAATTGGTTTGTGATCATGAAGTCTCTGTTATGTCTGATCCTACTAAGATTAAGGACTTGACTGAGGTGAGAAATGAACTTGTTAATTATCAAAATATGAAATTCTTATTAGTGCTAAAAAGTTGCTAGCAAACATATTATGGATGGTGACAGAAATACTAGATATTTCTATTCTTTAGTTAATAAAAAGAGTGCTTTAAATAATATTCAAAAAATTAAAGATGATAATGGAAAATGGATTACAAAGAATAATGATATTAAGGATTTGAGCATTAATTACTTTAGAAATATGCTTAATAAGAGTTTCTCTTATGAATATATTTCTAAATCGCACTTGATTCCTTCTATTATAACCAATAATGATAATTAATTGCATAATATTGTACTTAACGAAGAGAAAATTTTTAAAGTTCTAAAAAGCATGAACATAGATTCTATTGCTAGTCTGGAGGTTTTCACTACCCAAATTTTTCAAAAATGCTGGTCTGTTATCAAAAATGATTTGGTTGAGGTTGTGGTTGAAATTTTTTTAATGGTAATCCTTTTCCTAAATATTTTTCTAGCACTTCTATTATTCTCATACCTAAGAAAGATCATCCAGACTATTGGAGTGATTTTAGACCTATTAGTCTGTGCACCTTCTTCAATAAGTTCATTTTCAAAATTCTAACTACTAGGCTCAGTCCTTTACTTCACAGGATCATCTATCTAAACTAAACTAGTTTTTTTATAGGTAGATCTATTTCTGATAATATTCTGCTTGCTCACGAATTAATTCATGATTTAGATGCTAAGACTAGAGGTTATAGCATGCTATTCAAATTAGATATTACCAAAGCTTTTGATAATATCTCTTGGGATTTCCTTATCCATATTCTAAATTTATTTATGTTTTCTAATAAATTTATATTTCTTATTAAAAATTGTATTTATAACACTTGGTTTTTTATTTTTCTTAATGGGAAAGCCTTGGGATTCTTTCCTTCTTCCCATGGCCTAAGACTAGGGGATCCTCTATCTCCTTCCTTATTTATTATTCTTGTTGAGTACTTATCTAAGAGAATCAATGATCTATTCTTAAACAATCCTAATATGTATTATAGAACTCTTGGGGGTCTTCATGTTTCTCATTTAATCTTTGTAGATGATTTCATTATTTTCTGCAATGCTTCTATTCATCATATCAAGAATCTCAAGATTTTTTTAAATAAATTTGGTATTGAAAGTAGTCTATCTATCAATGATAACAGAAGCTATTTTATTACTTCTTCAAACATGTCCAATAATAAAATCAATCAAATCCTGCATATCACTAACTTTAAACATCAACACCTTCCTCTTAAGTACTTGAGTGCTCCTTTTTTTAAAGGTCCGAAATGATCGCATCTTTCTAATGAGTTAATGCAAAGAATTTTAAACAAAATATTTATTTGGGAATTTCATTTACTTTTCTTTGGTGGCAGGCTCACTATTCTGAAAAGCACTCTTAATTTAATGCCTCTTTATTTGATTCAAACTATTATCCCCACTAATGTTACTCTTATCAGAATTGATCGCTTGCTTAATAAATGTTTTTGGGGATCCAATAATTCTACTAAAAGAATGCATTGGACTTCTTGGCATAAATGTTATGGTCCCTTGGGTAAAGGTGTTCACGTTTGCAAACTGATTCGTGAAGCTATTACTGCATTCTCTCATAAGCTCTAGTGAAATTTTAGAAAGAATGATAGCCTTTGGGCTAATTTTATGATGAAAAAATATTTCCAAGGTAAACACCCTCTTATGTGTGCTTATAAAGTTGGTGACTCTCCAATTTGGAATAGGCTTTGCTCCATTAAATGGCTTGCTGAACCATTAATATATTTGGGGTATTCATTCAAGTTCTTCTTTCTTTTGGCAAGACAACTGGATTGGCAATGGCTATATTGACTTCCTTTATCTACCCACTCTACTGCAGCTATCAAAGTTAACTTTTTCTGGCATAATAACACTTGGAATGAGAACAAAATTGAGAATTATATCCCTGTTTCTCTTTTAAACAACTTTAGAAATATCCCTATTATCTCTAATAAACCTGACCAAATTCTCTTTAAGCTTTCTTTCAATGGTGATTTTGTTCTTAAAAAGGTTTGGACTATTATTAGAGATAAGCAAAACTCCTCTAATGTTTTCATTAAACTTTAGAACAATATCATTCCCATTACTTATTTAGTTTTAGCTTGGAGGATTTTGAATAACTTTATTCCTGTGGACTCTTTGCTCTAGAATAAAGGGTTTTATTTCCCTTCAAAGTGCTATTGTTTCTTTCATATTGAAAATGTTAATCACGTTTTTGTCAATGGTGCTATTGCTTCTAAATTATGGTTATGGTATGATGATTTATATAATACCAACTACTTTCATGGCTGTCTTTCCATATATGAACTTCTTGAAGTCTGTTTCCAAAAAATTATGAAAGGTCATATAAAAGTTCTTATTGTTATTACCCTTATCTGGTTCATCTTGATGGACAGAAATGATGCAAAATATCATGGTATTCCCTTGAGCCTTAAAAGTATCCTGACTAGAACCAAAGATAAAATTCATGCTATTTAATGCCAATCTTATTAGTAACATTCATTTTAGAAGCTATAAATTTGTGGCTAAAGAATTGGGTGTCATTCTACCTAATGTTGACTTTTATAAAAGAGCAAGGATTATCCACTGGATCAAACACAAAGAAAATTTGATGAAAGTGAATACTGATGGTTCTATTGCTTCCAATAAATATGGTTGTGGTGGTATTCTTAGGGATTCTAAAGGTATTGCCATTTTTGCTTTTACGTATCCTCTCAAAGCCTACTCTGTTATCTATGTTGAGCTTATACTTATCAATAAAGCTATTAAAATTTGTTTGAATAAAGGTTTCCTCAACATCTGGATAGAAGTTGATGTGCTCTTGCTTCTTGACATGCTAAACTCTAATAGAATAGGAAATGCTGATTTATTTTATCTTCTCAATCATACTAAAAATCTTCTTTCTCAAGTTTGTTATAAAATTTCTCATATCCTTTGTGGTAATGCGTGCTGATTTCAAACTTTAGGTGCCAAATTAATTGATTTCACTTTATTTGACAATCAAAATTTTCCTAAACTATTAAGGGGTTTGGTCAATCTGGACAACACTAGATTACTTTATTGCATATTATAATTTTCTTGGCTTGGTTTTATCAATTAGTTTTTGATGAGCCATTACTTTTGGTTCACCTTTCATAAACCCTCTTTGGGTTGTGGCTATTTATTTATTTTCACTCTTGGGCCTGTGCTAGGTTTTATTTTTGAGCTCTTGCTTTTGGATTGGCCTAATGGTCGCTACCTGGTGGTTCTAATTTTTTCTGCCTAGGTTGTTTTGGTTTTTTCATCCTAGTGGCTGTTGTTTGCTTCGCTGGGTGATTATTATTGCTTGGTTGCTTTTAGTGACCTTCATTTGGGTGGTGGCTTTTTATGCTATTTTCTATATGGTGTTTGCCATATTTTTGGGCTTTTTGCTTTTTTAACTGAGTTAGTTTTTTTTATTACTATTGTGGTTGGCTAGGTGGACTTGTTGGATGGCTAGGTAGGCTGGCTGTGTTGGCTGGTTTCTCCGCTTCTGTTGGTGGCAAATCATAGGGGCTGTTGGTGGTCTAATTTTGGATTGGATTTGACATGGTGGAGGTTATTTGTTGACTGTTATTTCTTCTTTTTTGTGGATTGGCTTTTGAGGGTCAATTTTTCTAGTTTGGGTTTGTTTCTTTTGGTTGTAGTTTTGCCACTTCTTATATGCTTTTATTATTATTTTGGGTTGGTTGGTTATGATATTTAGTGGTCATTGTTGTTTTGGGATCTAGTGACATGGTTTGGTGTATTGGTGCTTAACTTGCCCATGATTATGATGCTTGCACTCATTAATATTTCTCCTGCTTTTTATTATCTGCTTTGGTGGTGTTCCTGGTGTATTGCTATTGCTCCTGATGGATGGCTTTTTAGTCTGTCTTACTATCTTCACTTCATTTTATTTTTGGCTGGCTATTTATCTCACCTAGAGCATAATTTATGCTACTTTGGTTGGGTTTGGTGGATGTTGTTGTTTGCTTCTGCCCTTTTCCTAATCATCTTGGGTTGTTTTGGCATGATGGATGTTGATGGTCTTTTCACTGATTAGGATTTTCTGCTATTGTGGTGGTTGGCTAGGAGGCTAAGTTGGCTTGCTGGGTTGGTTAGTTGTTTAGGCTGGCTGGGTTTGTTGGATGGGTGGATGTTTTGGCCTTTCTTTTCTGCTCTCTTAGTGACATGCTAGTTGGCCTACTCCTGCTATGGATCTCCTTTATAGGCTGGTGTTGCTTCCCTTTTTCTAGTTTAGGTGACAGCCTTGCTGCCATTCCTGTTTGCTAGTGAAGGATATGAGCTCTTGTGTTTTTTCTTATTGGTCTTGGTTTTTTCTGGTTTGTGTTGTTAAGGTCATTATGCTTGCTCCCTTCGATGTTGTTATTCTTCTTTGGTGGTGTTCCTCAATCGCTCGTCCTTGATGGTTGGTTGATCTTCTACTTTATTGGGCTTATTTTTTTGGTGGCTTTGTGGTTGGCTATTATGTCTGCTACTTGGAGGAGTTTGCAGCCTTACAGGATGATGGACTTGGGATGATGGGCTACAAGAGGTATGTTGGCAATGATGGCCTTGATATTTCCCTCTCTATCTTCTTTTGGCTAGTAGCATTACATGTAATAGTAACCCTTCTTCAGAAGTTTGGAATCTTACATATAGTGTTGCTCCTTGAGATGATTATAACTAAGCCTAAGCCTGTTTTTACTTTGCACCTTTTCTTTTCTCATACTCTTTATGCATGTTTAATTTTACTGATCCTTTCAATAATATGTTGCTGATTTCTTCTACAAGTTTGGAGAATTTTGCAGGTAGATCTTGCTGGTATCAAAAGGACCTAGTGGATGTTGCTGTTGCACACATGAATATGTTGTTGTTGCTGATTTGGTTTTGCTTTTATTTTTTTCCTTATATTATTGTAATAGTTAGGGGTTTTTTCTCTTTAGGACTTATTATGGCTCTTTGAGCACGAGATTAGAGATTTACCCCCTCTAAAGACTTTCTACTTTTTCTTTGTAGCAATAAAATTCCCCAAATTTCTTTAAAAAGAAAAATTTAAACTCTAAGAATAGGCAGAACCTTGACGGCAGAAACATCACCGTCAACCAGGCTCAATCTAGATCTAGAAGTGGAGGCGAAGGCAGAGGCAGCAGTTATCACAATGGTGGTGGGTGATCTCGATGTACTGGTGGATATGGATGTGGTGGTCGGAGCAGTTGTGTTTATGGAGGCGAGAGGATCGACGGAGGTTACCGCCATGGTGGTGGCAGAGGGAGAGATTTTGGATATAATGGTAGATCCTAATACTCAAGAGGCCAAGGTAGTTCTGATGGAAACTAGAGAAACTGAAAAATGGCTAATCCGATCTACTGCTTATGGAACTGTGTCTTTACAGTAGAGACAGTTCTAATTATCTAGGGTTTTTTATTTGCTTTATGAGTGCTCATTTTTTATCATATGTCGTCGGTTGTGTCTTAGAAAACTTGGTGTGTTACTTGGTTGATGATATCAAAAAGAAGAAATGTTGATCTGAATTTATTCTATGTAAAAAAAAACGAAAACCCTAAAACCTAAACTAAAACCTGAACCCTAAACCTAAAACCTAAACCCTAAACCCTAAACCCTAAAACCCTAAACCTTAAACCCTAACCCTAAACCCTAAACCCTAAACCCTAAACCCTAAACCCTAAAACCCTAAACCCTAAACCCTAAAACCCTAATTACATCCTAAAGAAGGTGAGTTCCTTAGGAATACTCTTGATTAAAGTAGGTAATTATTGTCTCCAAATATTTCAAAGATAGGACCATTAATAAATTGGCTATGTTTAAAAAATCAATCGGGATAAATCAAAAAGGAGAGACTTATTATCAAAGCTAATTGGAGATGAATAGGGAATACTGATGATACTTGGAAAGCTAGTAAGCATTCTAGCCTATCCTATGGTTAGACTTTAAATGTTTGAAGCTGAGGAGAATTATATGTTTGAGTTGGAATTTTATTAGAAACCTAGGACTTATAATCTCATAACACAAGGTTGTGGAAATACCTAAGAGGTGAGGATTTATACATATAGCCCGAGGGGAAATAATAACCTTAGATCCTAAATCTAGGGAGCTTTAGCGAGGGCCAAAGCTCCTCCTAAGCCTAAATGATAAGATGGTTGATTCGATCTATCACTTATGGAATTGTGTCTTTATAGTACAAACGATTCAAGTTATCTAGGGTTTTTGATTTGCTCTATGTGTGGTCATTTTTTATCTAGGTCATCACTTATGTCCTATAAACTTGGTGTGTTACTTGGCTAATGAAAAAAAGAAGAAGAACTATTGAATATGAATTTGTTCTTTATCAAACAAAAAAAACCAAAAACCCAAAACCCTCAAATAAAAGCTGAACCCTAAACCTAAAACCTAAACTCTAAATCCTAAACCCTAAACCCTAAAAACCCTAAACACTAAACCCTAAACCTTAAACCCTAAACCTTAAACCCTAAACCCTAAGATCTAAACCTAAAACTCTAAACCCTAAACCCTAAACCCTAAACCTTAAACTAACCTAAACCCTAAAAATCTAAAAACCTAAACCTAAATGAAATAAAACCTAAAAATAAAATTAAGAAAAAAAAACCTAAACTGAAATAAAATACAATTATAAAATAAAAACATAAACTAAAACCTTAACCTAAACCTAAAAGGAAAATAAAATAAAAAAATGAAACCTTAAACTAAGCTAAAAAAATAAAAAACCTAAATAAAATAAAAACTAAAACTAAAATAAAAATAAAATAAACCTAAAATAAGATATAATTAATACTAAATAAAAACCTAACCTAAATAATAAATCAAAAAATAAAACTTAAAATTAAATAAAAAATAAAACCTAATCCCTAAACTAAAAAAAAGCCTAAACCTAAAATAAAAATAAAATAAACCTAAACCTAAACCAATACCTAAACATAAACTAAAAAAAAAATAAACTAAAAATAAACCTAAAGCTAAACTAAAAAATAAAACCAAAAAATAAAACCAAAATAAGAACATAAAGCCAAAACCTAAAAAAATAAAATAAAAACCTAAACCTAAACCTAAAAATAAAAAATAAAACCTAAAAGTTAAAA
This sequence comes from Cymbidium sinense, assembly GCA_021442155.1. NCBI lineage: Eukaryota > Viridiplantae > Streptophyta > Magnoliopsida > Asparagales > Orchidaceae > Cymbidium > Cymbidium sinense. Next base: position 104,497,861 of record CM038214.1, on the reverse strand, counting down.
TAAAAATAAAACTAAACTAAAAAGTAAACCTAAACCTAAATTTAAATGTAAAACATAAACTAAAATAAAAAAACTAAAGTAAAATAAATAAACCTAAAATAAATTTAATAAACATAAACCTTCGAGTTTACTAAAGTTTTTTTTAAAAAAATAAACCCTAAATACTAAACCCTAAAACTAACCCTAAAACTGAAACTCTAAACCCAAAACTTACAACCCTAAACCCTAAACCCTAAACCCTAAACCCTAAAACTCTAAATCATAAACCCTAAACCTTAAACCTAAACCCTACCCCCCTTCCCCCCCCCCCCCCCACCAAGTTTTCTCTCATTCTCTAGCAATTTTGAATCTTTGGTGGCATTTCTACAATTGGGATTTTGTTATTTTAACCAAATTCAAAAGGCATGAATGGCCTCTGACCATTTTCATGATGCTTCATCATTGATCATGGCTGTGGTGAGTTCTATTCCTTGGGGTGCACCTCAAATTATGGATGCTTTAGTAAGGGCATCCGAGACTTTGGGGCTTGGCAGCCCTGATGCTGCTTCTTCTACTAAATCTTTTAAGGAAGTGCTCTCTGGTAAGCCTTCTCCCTCTGTTGATTCGGTTAATCTCATTTTGACATATTTTAGAGGTTTGACAGTGGTAATGTGCTCTGATGTGGATGTTGAAATGTTGGCAAAATAATTTGTATTTTGTCTTATCGATAAATTTGCTTAGCATCATCCAAATTTGGATAAGATCTACTCTTTTTTCCATAATCTCAAGCTTGCGGGTGCTTTCTCGATTAGTCTTATTGACCCACAGCATATTTTGATTCAACTTTCTAACAATCTAGATTATTCACATGTTATTTTGAGTCTTTCTTATTTCATCTTTAATTATCAAATACGTTTATTAAAGTGGTTATCTTTATTGACCCCTTTTTGACATTAAGGAAGAATATCCTATTATCCCTGTGGGGTTATCTCTTCCTAAAATGCACATTCATTTTGTTTCCCATCATATGCTTTTTACTATCTATGCTTTATTTGGTCAGCCTTTGTAACCCGACCAAGCAACCGTTGAGCAATCTCACCCTTCTATGGCTCAAATCCTCATGGAATTAGACATGACTAAAAAATATCCAAAGGAAGTTTTGATTAGCTCTGAAAAATATGGGTATTCACAAAAGGTTAAATTAGAGAACCTTCTAATTTTTTGTTACCACTATAAAATTCTCGATCATGACAATTTGAAATGTTATATTCTCCATCCCCACCTAAAAAAAATGAAATCCTCCCCCACCTAAAAAAATGAAATCCTCTAAAGAGAATGTTGTTCTGCCCATAAGCGATCCCTACTTATGTTAATTCCTCGGATCCAGAAGCGGTATGAAGGATATTATTGAGGTTGATTCCTTGGATATCGGGGTTAATCCTATTGAACAAGTTTTAGCTCCTACTTTATATAGATTGATTGATTTTCAAAATGGGAAGGATGATTTACCTCTTTTTCCTTCTTTGAATTTGAATATTTCTAATAAATAATAAATTAGAAGATTCTATTCATCTATTTTGATTAAATGAACCTTTAATGATTTGAATTAATTTTGATCCATATTTAACAAATTATGCTTTAAATGGTTCTAAATAGTCACCATCTCTCATTTCTAATGTTAATATTCATGGTAATCCTACTATTCAACTTAATATGGATTTGGAAGAGGGTGAACTCCCCTCCAAACACTTGGAGAATTCTCCTAAATTTACAAGCAATGTTTCTAAATCTTACTCGGATGACGATTCTAGGGGAAAAGAAAATGGTTTTCAGACTTGTCATGCTAGAAAGAAAAAAAATGTTAAAAATTACTTTCCCAAATTGTCCAAAAACACTAGATCTATTGCGGCCTCTCACTCCTCTCTTAATTAACCTTTGCTTAACCCCTTGTTATTTTACTTATGTTTAATTTTCTTATTTAGAATGTCAAAGGATCGATACTCTCTCTATTTCTAATCGTATCAAAAATCTTTGTCACATTCATAATATTTATTAACTTATTATTCTGGAGCCTCTTATTCATGCTAATAAAATTAACCATGTTGCTAGAATGATCGGCTTCAATAAACTTTTCTATAATGTTAGTAATAAGATTTGGTGTTTTTGGATAATTTCATTGAGGTTTCTATTATTGATGATTTTCAACAAGCTGTCAATGCTCAAATCTCTTATGGTGACTATTGCATTTTGGGCTCTTTTGTTTATGCATCTTGTTATAGATTTGGTAGAAATCTTCTTTGGGATAATTTGAGGAATATTGCTACCTCGGTCAAAGAACCTTGGTTTGTGGGTGGTGATTTTAACACTATTTTATTCTCTTCTAAACAAAGCGGTGGTTGCTCTCCCAATATTCATTCTATGGAAAATTTTTCCAATATGATCCTTGATTGTAATTTGATTGAAATTGGCTTTAAGGGTTCTAATTATACATGGCAAAACTCTATACTTTGGCAAAGGTTGGACCAGATTCTTTTTAATACTCATTGGTTTACTCAATGGCCTATTACTTCTGTTGATGATTTAAGCATAACCTTTGTCTGATCATGCTCTTCTTCTAGTTTCTATTAAAGATACTTCTAATAAATTACATAAATCCTCTCCTTTTAGATTTCGAAACATGTGGATTCAGTATATTGATATTTTTTTTGATGTTGTGGCTTATAATTGGAAAGCCCCTTTACATCTTAATAATTTGATTATGGGGATGAATAGACTTTGGTTTAAACTTAAAAACTTATACAAAATTTGGGTTAAGCATTATTTTAAAACCTTTTTCCTAATATTTTAAGATATGGAAAAATTGGTTTGTGATCTTGAAGTCTCATTTATATGCGATCCTTCTAAGATTAAGGACTTGGCGAAAAGAAAAACTTGTTAACTTTCAAAATATGGAAGAGACTTACTTGTGCCAAAAGCTTCTAGTAAGCATATTGTGAATGGTGATAGGAATACTAGGTATTTCCATGCTTTAGTTAATAAGAAGAGAGCTTTAAATAATATTTAACAAATTAAAGATAACAATGGTGTTTGGATTATGGAGAATAATGATGTTAAGGAATCGGTTATTAATTAGTTTAGAAATATGCTTAATAAGAGTTGCTCTTATGAAGCTATTTCTAAATTGCATTTGATTCCTTGTATTATTACTAATGATGATAAAGATTTGCATACCATCGTGCCTAATGAAGATAAAATTTTTAAAGTCCTTAATAGCATGAATATAGATTATGTTGCTGGTCGAGAGGGTATCACTACTCAATTTTTTTTTTTAAAATGTTGGTTTATCATTAAAATGATTTGATTGAGGTAGTGGTTTATTTTTTAATGGTAATCCTTTTCTAGATTTTTTGGTACTTATTATTCTCATACCTAAGAAAGATAATCTAAATTATTGGAGTGATTTTAGACCTACTGGTTTTTGCACCTTCTTCAATAAGTTGATTTCCAAAATTCTAACCAACAGGCTTAGTCCTTTACTTAATAAAATTATCTCTATCAACCAAAATAGTTTTGTTAGAGGTAGATTTATTTTGGAAAATATTTTACTAGCCCAAGAATTAATTCATGATCTTGATGCCAAGATTAGAGGTGACAATATTCTTTTCAAATTAGATATTGCCAAAGACTTTGATAACCTTTCTTGGGACTTTCTCCATATTCTAAATTTATTTGGGGTTTCTGATAAATTTAATTTTCTTAATAAAATTGTATTAATAATTCGGTTTTGATTTTGCTTAATGGGAAGCCTTGGGTTTCTTTCCCTCTTCACATGGCTTAAGATAAGGGGATCCATTATCTCTTGCTTTATTTATTATTGTTGGTTAGTACCTATCTAGGAGCATCAATGATTTATTCTTTAACAATCCTAGTATGTACTACATAACTCTTGGTGGTCTTCCTATTTCCCACTTAAGCTTTGTAGATGATTTCATTATCTTTTGCAATGCTTTTATTCATCATATCAAGCATCTCAAATATTTTATAAATAAATTTGGTAGAGAAAGTGGCCTTTCTATTAATGGTAATAAAAGTTATTTGATCACTTCCTCTCATATCTCCAATAATAAAATAAATCAAATTTTGCATATCACTAATTTTAAGCATCAACACTTACCTCTAAAGTACTTGGGTGCCCCCTCTCTTTAAAAGCCCAAAATGATCCCATCTCTTTGATGAGTTAATTAAAAAAAAATTAAATTAAATTTCCATTTGGGAATTCCATTTACTTTTTTTTGGTTGCAGGCTCATCATTCTTAAAATCACTCTCAATTCAATGCCTCTTTATTTGATTCGAACTATTATCCCCACTAACGCTACTCCAATAACTCTACCAAAAGAATGCATTGGACATCTTGGCATAAATGTTGTGGTCCTTTGGGTGAAGGTGCTCTAGGTTGCAAACCTATTCATGAAGCTATGACCACTTTCTCTCATAAGCTCTGGTGGAATTTTAGAAAGAATGATAGCCTTTGGGCTAATTTTATGATGGAAAAATATTGCCAAGGTAAACACCCTATTATCTGTGCTTATAAAGTTGGTGACTCTCCAATTTGGAAATGGCTTTCCTCCATTAAATGGGTTGCTGAATCCTTAATATCTTGGTGTATTCATTCAGGTACTTCTTTCTTTTGGCAAGGCAATTTGGTGCAGCGACTCAATGACACCCTTTTATTTGCCCACTATACTTCATTATCAAAGTTAACTCTTTTTTGGCTAAATAATAATTGAATGAAAGTAAACTTGAGAATTATATCCTATTTCTCTTTTGACAATTTTAGAAATATTCCCATTTCTTCTAACATACCAAATCAAATTCCTTTTAAGCTTTCTTATAATGGTGATTTTGTTCTTAAAGAGGTTTGGAATTTTATTAGAGTTAAGCAGAACTCCTCCAATGTCTTTATTAAACTTTGGAACACCCATTTCCTATTCGGTTTTTTTCTTGGAGGATTTTGAATAACTTTATTCCTGTGGACTCTTTGCTCTGGACTAAAGGGATATATTTACCATCAAAATGCTAGTATTGCTTTCATACTGAAAATATAAATCATGCTTTTGTCAATGGTGCTATTGCTTCTAAATTATGGCTTTGGATGATGATTTATTTAATACCAACTATTTTCATGGTTCTCTTTCTTTATATCAACTTCTTGATGTTTGTTTCAAAAAAATTATGAAAGGTCATATAAAAGTTTTAATTGTGATTACCCTTCTCTGGTTCATCCGAATGGATATAAATGATGCTAAATATAATGGCACTCCTATGAACCACAAAAGGATTCTAGCTATAACTAAAGAAAAAAAATGCATGCTCTGTTTAATGTTAATTTTATTAGTAACATTCATTTTAGAGGCTATAAATTTGTAGCTAAAAAATTGGGTATCATTTTGCTTGACTTGAACCCATATAAAGGTGCTAGGATAATCTATTGGATCAAACCTAACAATAACTTGATCAAAGTGAATAGAGGTTCTGTAGCTTCCAATAAATATGGCTGTGGTGGTATCCTTAGGGATTCTAAAGGTACTGTCATTTTTTCTTTTGCCTATCCTCTCAAAGCCTGTTCTGTTATTTTTGTTGAGCTTATGGCTATTAATAAAGTTATTGAAACTTGTTTGAATAGAGGTTTTCTCAACATCTAGATTGAAGTTGATTCTCTATTGCTTTTATACATGTTTAATTCTAATAGAAATGGGAATCCTGAGTTATTTTATTTCCTTAATCATACAAAAATCTTATTTCTCAAGTTTATTTTAAAATTTCCCACATCTTTCATGAAGGTAATGCTTGTGCTGATTTCTTTGCTAATTTAGGTGCCAACTTAACTGAGTTCACTTTATTTGACAACCAAACATTGCCTAAACTATAAAGAGGCTTGGTTAATCTGGATAATACTGGATTGCCTTATCTCAGATTATAATTTCTTGGCTTGGTTTTTTGTGTTGGTTTTTTATGAGCCTTTACTTTTGTTTTCCCTTTGTTAAACCTTCTTTAGGTTGTGGTTATTTACTTATTTTCACTCTTTGGTCGAAGCTGGTTGTTACTTTTGACCTTTTACTTTTGGGTTGACCTTGTGTTTACTCCATGTTGGTTATTATCATTGCAACCTTGGTTGATTTGTTTTTTCGGCCTGGTGTCTGCTGTCTGCCTGGTTGGGTTATTACCATATTTTTTCCTTAGCAATTTTTGATAACCTCTTATTGGATTGTGGTTTTGTCTATTGTTGGTTTTTCCTCTTGTATGGGTTTTGCCTCATTTTGAGGCTAATTGTTCACTTACTTGTTTTGGATCTTCTGCTGTGGTGGTTGGATGGGTGGTTTTGTTTCTATTTGGGATGGTTGGCGGTGTTGGGTTAGGTTAGCTAGTTGGTTTTTTTATCTTTTCCTTTTCTATTGGTGACACATCTGAATCTGGGGGACTATTTGTGGTTTAGCTCTAGGTTCATTTTAGAATGGTGGAGGTTTTTGTTTGGCTATTACTTTCTTCATCTTATTGACTGGGCCTTGGTAGTCAGTTTTGTTGATTCTGTTTTGTTTCTTCTGGTTTTGGTTTTGTCCTCCTCCCATTTTAGCCTTCCTCTTGGCTCTGATAACTTTGGGTTTGGTTATTATTCTAGGTTGGCTAGTTGTGGGCTTTTTGGTGGTTATTATTTTCTTGGCTATCTTGGGTGATTTTGGCTTGATGCCTGTTGTAGGCCTTTACATTTACTTAGGTTTTCTGCTACTGTGGTGGTTGGCAAAGAGGCTATGTTGGCTAGCTAGATTGGTTGGTTGTTTCTCTATTGTGTGGTGTTTTGCTAGTTTTTTTTTTTTTTTGCTTTTCCTTGGCTAATGGGGATCTTTCCTTCGTTGGTTACTAATGATGGGCTGTTCTCTGATGGCCGCCTTATGGATGTTTTTTTAGCTGCTTTGGTGGGAGGACTTTTAGTTATTCTAGGAATCTTAGTTGGCTACCTTTCTCTTTATTAGTTATTTTTCTTCTTCTTCTAGGCCAATTTATTCTGACCTTTTTTGTGCTAGCCAAACCTTCTTGATCCTTCTAAATTGGGATTTTTGGTTTTTGGTTGGTGGCTATCATTGGCTTCCCTTACGTGTCTTTGGTCTTGGTTGTTGGCTTGTTCATGTATCTTTGGGTGGTTTTTTTTGTAGTGTTCTTTGCTTGGTTCCATTAGCTTGGCCAATGATATTGTAATAACTTCACGGGTTGCTAGCTTTATGTGATTGGCTATTGTGGGTTTTAGTTGGTGGGTTTCTGCTTAATGTCTACTAGCTAGTTTTTGTTTGTTTGTTTAGTGCATGAATCACTATGAACTACTTGCCTTGGATGGTTGTAGGTATCAGGTATGCTGGCTATGATGGCTTTGATGTTACTCACCAGCTCTCTTTGGTTGCTAGCTTTACATATGATTGAAACCCTTCTTATGAAGTTTGGATGCTCATATGTATTGTTGCCTCATGAGATGATCTTAACTGAGGCTGAGCCTTTTCATTCTCACTCTCTCCTTTTGCTCTCTTTATCCTTATCCTTTTAGCTATGACTTTTTTCTTGGTAGTGTTTTTTGCAGAATTCTTTCATAGGTTGGAACTCTACCGAAGGCCTGGCTATTTATCAGTCATACCTACTATTATTGTTATGGAACTTGCTTATTTTGCTTTATTAAAAAAATCATGAACTGCTGCTGACTCAACCTTTTTCTACTTTCATGCTTTGTTTTGTTTTACTCTATCATTTGTTCTCATGCTTTATAGTTGTTGTTTTTGCCTATTTGTTTTCTTTTCTTCTACTAATGTACTTAGATGAGGGTTTAGCTCTTTAGGTTTCTTGTAGCTCTATGACCGATAAAATTCTGAGCTTTACCCCTTTTAAGGACATTGTATCTTTTCCTTTTATGGAAATAAAATTCTAACTTTTTCAAAACAAAATAAAACAAAATCCTAAACCTTAAACTCTAAACACTAAACCCTAAACCTAATACTAAACCACCCTAAACTAAACCTCCAAAAACCTCACTAAATCTAAACTACCACCCTAAACCACTAAAACCTTCCAAACCTAAACTCCAGCAATGTTAAACCACAGGCCCTGAGGCTAAACTTAAACCCTAAAACACCCTAAATCTAAACTGGGCCCTCCCTGAACTGACCTGGGCCAGGCCCTGAGCCTAAACCCTGGGCTACCAAACCCCAGGCCACTGGGCTGAAACCACAGGCTTTAGACCATGAGCCTAGGCTGATCCTGCACTGACTGACCTGGAGTCCTGGGCCCTGGGCTGGGCCAGATTTCTAAACTGAGGCTGAGCAATGACCACAGGCCTGCCTGATCTGGGCCCTGTCCTAAGATCTTGACACTGAGTGGCCAAAAAGAAAACTTGCGACTAAATAAAACATAAAAATAAAATATAAAATATAAAATAATATGAAAACTTAAAATAAAACTTAAACTTAAACCTAAAAATAAAATAAAATAACTTAATAAAAATAAACTAAAATAAAATAAATAAAAACCTAAACTAAACTAAAAAATAAAATAAACCTAAGAATAAAAAACCTAAATAAAAATAAAATAAACCTAAAATAAAATAAAATAAAAACTAAATATAAACCTAAACCTAAAAATAAACATAAAAATAAATAAAAAATAAAGCCTAAACCCTAAAACCTAATAAACCTAAACCTAAACCTAAACCTTAAGAATGGGCAGAACCTTCACTGCAGGAACATCACCGTCAACCAGGCTCAGTCTAGATCAAGTGGTGGAGGCAAAGGCGGAGGCCGCGGTTATTGCAGTAGTGGTGTAGGATCTTGAGGTGCTTGTGGATATGGAGGCGGTGGTTGGAGCAGTGGTGGCTATGGAAGCAAGTGAAGCAACAGAGGTTACATCCATGGTGGTGGCGAAGGGGGAGATGGGGGATATGATGGTGGATCCCACTACTCGAGAGTGGCGATGGGAACTGGGCGAGAAGAACAAGATCATCTGTGCTTATGGAACTATGTCTTTATCTAGAGATGGTTCTAGTTATCTAGGGTTTTATTTATTCTATGTGCTTATTTTTATCTATTTCATCGCTTGTGTCCTTAAAACTTGAGGTGTTACTTGGTTGATGAAATCAAAAAGATGAAATATTGAATATGAATTTATTCTCTATTAAAAAAAATCAAAAACCCTAAACCCTAAAATAAAACCTGAACCTTAAACTTAAAACAAAAACCCTAAACCCTAAAAATCCTAAACCCTAAACCCTAAACCCTAAACCCTATACCCTAAATGCTAAACCCTAAACTGTAAACCCCCAACCCTAAACTAACACTAAACTTTAAAACTAAACCTAAACCATATAAAATAAAACTAAACATAAACTAAATAAATAAATAAAAAAACCAAATAAGAAAAAATTAAAAACTAAAATAAAAAAACATAAACTAAAAGCAAACCAAACCTAAACCTAAAAAAATACAAAATAAAACTAAAACAAAAATAAAATAAATAAAACCTAAACTAAATTAAAAAATTAAAATAAATATAATAAAAATAAAATAAACCTAAATAAAATAAAATAAAACTAAATAAAACCTTAACCTAAATAATAAACCTAAAAATAAATAAATAATAGAAATTAAACTAAACTAAAAAAAAAAACTAAACCTAAAATAAAAATAAAATAAAAATAAACCTAAACTTAAAGAAACTAAATTAAAATAAATAAAACCCAAACCTAAACCTAAAATAAACTAAACCTAAACCTTAACCTAAAATAAATAAAATAAAATAAATTAAAAATAAACCTAAACCTAAACTAAAATTAAAACCTAAAATAAAAACCTAAACCTTAATAAAATAAAATAAAAACAACTAAACCAAGATCAAAATAAATTCTAACCTAAAAAATAAAATAAAAGCAAAACTAAACTAAAAAATAAACATAAACTTAAACGTAAACCTAAAAAATAAACTAAAATAAAAAACCTAATCTAAAATAAATCTAAAATAAATAAAATAAACTAAATTAAAATAAAAAATGAACCTAAATCAAAATAATAAATAAACTAAACTAAAATAAATAAAAAATAAACTAAATGAACTTGAACTAGCTAGTTTCCTTAATTTTAGAAAAATAATAAAATAATAAAAAAAAACCCTAACCCTAAATCCTAAACCTTAAACCCTAAACCCTAAACCCTAAAACCCTAAACCTAGCCCCCTAAGCCATAAAATATAAACCCTAAAAACCCTAAACCCTAACCCACAAACCACAAACATTATCCCCTGACCCTACCCAAACCCAGAACTCTAAAACCTAAAAAACCAAAACCTAAACCTAATTAAATAAAACTTAAAATAAAATAAAATAAAAAAAACTTAAATCTAAAATAAAATAAAAAATAAATAAAATAAAAAACCAAAACTAAATAATAAAAAAATAAAATAAATAAAACCTAATCTAAACTAAAAAAAAATAAAACAAATCTGAAATAAAAACCTAAATAAAATAAGTAATGTAAAATAAAAATAAAATAAACCTAAAATAAAATAAAATAAAAACTAAATAAAACTTAAACTTAAGAAATAAACCTACAAATAAAATGTAAACATAAATAAAAATAAAACCTAAACCCTAAACTAAAAAAAACCTAAACCTAAAATAAACAAAATAAAATAAACCTAAACATATACTAAAATAAACTCAACTAAAATAAATAAAACATAAACCTAGACCTAACAAAAAAATAAAACCTAAACCTAAAACAAAATAAAATTAAAACTAAAATAAAGATAAACTTAAACCTAAACCTAAACATAAAATAAACTAAAGAAACCTAAACTAAATAAATAAACTTAAAATAAATAAACTAAAATAAATAAAAGTAAAAAATAAATCTAAATAAAAATAAAAAATAAAATAAACTAAATTAACTAAAAAACCTAAACATATCTGTTTACTTTATTTTTTAAAAAAATAAAACCTTAAACCCTAAACCCTAAATCCTAAATTCTAAAATAAACCTTAAAACCTAAACTTTATACTTACAACCCTAAACCTAAACCATAAACTAAACAAATCCTACCCTAAACCTACCATAAATCATAAAAAAAAATAAACCAAAATAAAATAAAACAAAATAAAAAACCTAAACAAATCATAAACCTAAAATAAAACCTTAAAATAAAATAAATAAAAAACCACGACCTAAACCTATACTAAAATAAATAAAATCTAAACCTTAACCTAAAATAAACTAAACCTAAACTCTAAACTAAATAAAATAAAATAAACTAAAATAAACCTAAACTAAACTAAAAAATAAACCTAAAAAATAAACCTAAAATAAAAACCTAAAACCTAAACCTAAGAAAATAAAATAATAATCTAAACCTAAACCTAAAAATAAAATAAAATAAAATAAAAATTTAAACTAAACTAAAAAAATAAAATAAGGCTAAAAAAAAAAAAACTAAATAAAATAAAAACTAAACCTAATATAAAAATAAATTAAACCTAAAATAAAATAAAATGAAAACTAAATAAAAACCTAAACCTAATAAATAAATATAAAAATAAAACCAAAAATAAATAAATAAATAAACCCAAAACTTAAAAAAAACTAAACCTAAAATAAAAATAAAATAAACCTAAACCTAAACTAAAATAAACTAAACTAAAATAAATAAAACCTAGACCTAAACCTAAATTAAACTAAATAAAATAAAATAAACTAAAAATAAACCTAAACCTAAACTAAAAAAATAAAACTTAAAATAAAACTAAAATAAAACTTAAACCTAAACATAAAAAATAAAATAAAAACCTAAACATAAACCTAAAAAATAAAAAATAAACCTAATCCTAAAAAATAAAATAAAAATAAAATTAAACTAAAAAAATGAACATAAACCTAAACCTAAACCAAAAAAGCTAAAATAAAATAAAAAACATAAACTAAAATAAATAAACCTAAAATAAATAAACTAAACTAAATAAAAATAAAAAATAAACCTAAATAAAAATAAAAATAAAATAAAATAAATTAAAAATAAACTAAATAAACCTAGGCATACCGGTTTATTTAATTAAAAAAATCTAAACCCTAAAACCATAAACCCTAAAACTAACCCTAAACCCTAAATCCTAAACCCTAAAAACCTTAAACCCTAAACCTTAAATCCTAAATAAAAATAAAAATAAAAAACCCTAACCCTAAACCTAAACACTAAAACTAGCCCTAAACCCTAAACCTACAACCCTAAACCCTAAACCCTAAAACCCTAAATCCTAAACCCTAAACCCATAACCCTAAACCCTAAAACCCTAAACTATAAATCCTAAACCCTAAACCCTAAACCTTGAACCCTAAAACCTACAACCCTAAACCATAAACCCTAAAACCTAAAAACCTAAACCTAAACTAAATAAAACATAAAAAAAATTAAATAAATGTAAACCTAAATAAAATAAAATAAAATAAAATAAAACTAAACTAAAACCTAAACCTAAACCTAAAAATAAAATAAAATAAATAATTAAAACAAAACTAAAATTAAATAATTAAACTAGATTAAAAAATAAAATAAACCTAGAAAGAAAAACTTAAAAAAAATAAAACCTAAATGTAAAATAAAAAAAATTAAACCTAAAATAAAAAATTAAGAACTAAATAAAAACCTAAACCTAAAAAATAAACCTAAAAGTAAAACCTAAACCCTAAACTAAAAAGAAATTCTAAACCTAAAATAAACTAAATAAAATAAACATAAACCTATACTAAAATAAACTAAACTAAAATTAATAAAACCTAAAATAAACTAAACCTAAACCCTAAACTAAATAAAATAAAATAAACTAAAAATAAACCTAAAGCTAAACTAAAAAATAAAACCTAAAAATAAACCTAAAATAAAAACCTAAAACTTAAACCTGAAAAATAAAATAAAACTAAAACTAAACTAAAAAATAAACATAAACCTAAACCTTAACCCAAAAAATAAACTAAAATAAAATACTTAAAATAAAATAAATAAACCTAAAATAAATAAACTAAACTAAATAAAAACAAAACATAAACTTGAATAAAAATATAAAATAAAATAAACTAAAATAAATAAAAAATAAACTAAATAAACCAAAACCTACCGGTTTACTTAATTTTAAAAAAACCCTAAACCCTAAACTAACCCTAAACCCTAAATCCTAAAACCAAAAACTCTAAACACTAAACTAAAACCTAAACCTAAACTTGAACTGAACCTGAACTCAAACCTAAACCCAAACCAATTCAAATTGTTTGAGCATCTTCTCTCTCCTCCATTTTTTTGGTTGCTCAGGCGAATTCCATTTCCTGTGTGGAGGCGCATCTCCTTTGTGGCTTTTTCTGTGTACATTATGGCTGGGGATTACATTTTGATGGCTTTGCTGCCTTTCTGCTTCTCAAGATGTGTCACGCTGACCATGGTCGATTTCTTCTTCCCTGGGAAAATTTTGAGATTTCACGCCTCCCATTAAGGTTTCTCGACTTGGGGTCTCTGATTAAATCCATCACTAACTTTGAAATCTTTCAAGGATGTTCTAAGGTAAGGCCAATTATGCTGAGTCTCGAGCTTATCTCTACCTCCTTCCTGGTGTACCCATGATATGTTCTCGATTCGTAAAGGCTGTAAACCTTTTATATTCACGGGTAAATTTGTTTCATGTTGTCCTACTTTGGAGAATATTCGATCATTTTTCCATAGCTTGAAAATCTCTAGTATCTTTTGTTGATTGATTGATTCCCATCATGTCTTGATTCAGCTTTCAAATGACTTAGATTATTCTCAAGTTTTCTCGACTCATTTTTTTGTTTTCATTTGTCGATGCATTGTTGAAATGGATGCCCCATTTTGATATTAAGGAGGAATATCTTATTATTCTTTGGATCACTCTTCCCAATTTGTGTCCATTTCATTAATCATGAGTTTCTTTGCTATGGGTTTGGTGTCTCATCCTCAAGTTGATCCGACGACCGCTTCTAATACCCGCCATATGTTGCTGGATTCTAGTAATGATATATCTAAAAATTTCCAAAGGAAATTTGGCTAGGATCATAAAAATATGGATATTTGCAAAAAGTGGATTTTGAGAATTTTCCTATTTTTTTTCCCCTTGCAAAATTCCTGGTCATGGAGTTTAAGATTGTTTTATGGTTCATCCTCACCTTAAGAAACCCAAACCCATTCATAATAACTCGGATCCTAATCTTAAGGCACCTTAAACCATAAAAGTTATTCTAGTATAACTCTTACCCGAGGGTCATTTTGATCCTCCCACTACTCCTTCAACAATGTTTAAGCGACGCCTTTGATGTCGAATGGTAATAAGGATGCATTACCTTGTAATGGGCCTATACATTTGAATCCCACTAATATTGGTAATAATACAAAATAATATGATTTTGAAACTTATGGATGATGATTCTATCTCAAATAATTCCATTCTCGCTTCTATGCCACCTTTAATTGAAGAAAATGTGATCCTTGATGAGGGCTTGAATGGTGAGAAAAACTATAAAGTTTCTAATCTGATTGGTCAGGTTTTAAATGGTTCTAATCCTTCTCTTGCTTCTTCATCTAATTTTAAACTGATTTCAAATCTGATACTTCAACATAATAATGATTTGGAAGAAGGTGAAGTGGCCTGCAATGATGGTTTAAATGTGCATCCTTATTCCAAACATACCCCTGTATAATCTCAATCGGAAGGTGATGTTTTGAATATGACTAATAAATTTCAAACAATTTTTAGAAAGAAAAAGTAAAACTCTTAAAACTAAATTTCCTAACTTTGCCAGAGTTACTAGATTTGGCTCTTATGCCCAAAAATAAATGGTTTCTTTTATAATTTGGAATGTGAGAGGATTGGAACCCTCTATAGAAATAGAATTAAAAATTTAGTTTGTTCTCATAACATTTCCTTTTGGCTATTTTGGAACCTTTTATTCTTCCTTCTAACATTTCTTTTGTGAGAATGATTGGTTTTGCTAATTTTTTTGCTAACTTGAGTAATAAAATTTGGATTTTTTTTAAAATAGTCCCTATGTTCTATAGGTTTTGGATGATTTATCCCAAGTTATTAATGTTAAGATTACTTATGATAATTGGTGCTGTTTTGGCACATTTTTGTATGCTTCTTATAATAAAAATGGTAGACGGCTTCATTGGAAAGATCTTATTAGTTTTTCTTCTTCTGTTAATGCTCCTTGCTTTGTGCATAGGGACTTTAATTCTATCTCTTCTTCCTCTAAATGGGTTGGTGTCTCAAACTTATTTTCTATGGAAGATTTTGATAACATGATCTTTGATTGTCATCTTATTCATATTGGTTTTAGTGGGTCTCAATTTACTTAGAATAATTATAGACTCTGGCAAAGGCTAGATCGGGATCTTTTTAATCATTTGTGGATTAATCTTCTCCCTAGTACTTCTACGGAGCACTTAAGCATAACCCTTTTGGACAATTCCCTTGCTTATCAATATGAATTATATTGCTAGTAAGTCCTCCTCCCTATCCCTTTTGCTTCCAAAATATGTCTGGGATGATAAATTTTTGGATGTTGTTGCTACTAATTGGTGAACCTCTTCATCTTGATGATTCTATTTCTGGGATGAGGAGATTGTGGCTCAAATTAAAAGGCTTAAACAATGCCTTACTTGGTGGAATTAACATTTCAAGAACCTTTTATCAATATTAAAGATATGGAGAATGAGGTTATAGTTTGGAAGATGATGTTGTTAATGATCATTCTAAAATTCATTTGTTGGATCAAGCTAAAGATAGGTTAATATGTTTTAAGATATGGAGGAGACCTAGAAAAAAGCTTCTATGAAATGGATCTGATGGTGATCATAATACTAAATATTTTCATGCCATGGTTAAAAAAGAAAAGGCTATAAAATACATTCACAAAATGAAAATTAATGATGGAGTTTGTTCTGATAAAAGGAGCTTATCGATTTGTTATTGTTTCTTTTATAAAGAGCTTCAATAAAATGTTGCTTATGGTGATATTTCTTGACCCAAGTTATTCTTAATCTTATTATGATGATGATAACATTATACTTTCATCCTTACCTTCTAAGTCTAAAATTATGATACTTTGTAGGGTATGAATAAAGACTTGGCTAGTCCCGATGGTTATACTACCCTCTTTCCAAAAAATGTTGGATTATCATTAAAGAGGACTTAGTTAAAGCTGTTCTTGATTTCTTTAAGGGTACTACCCTTCCCAAATATTTTGCTAGCACCTCCATTATTTTAATTTTAAAAAAGACAATCCTAAAGTTTGGAGTGATTTTAGGCCGATTAGCCTTTGCGCTTTTTTTAAATAAACTTATTTCTAAGATTTTAAAGCTTGAGTATCTTGCTTCCAAAAATTATCTCCCCCAATCAAACCGATTTTGTTAAAGGGAGATCCATTTTTGATAATGTTTTTTAGCCCAAGAGATGATCCATGATTTAAATGCCAATGTTCATGGTAGAAACCTACTTTTTAAGCTTGACATTTCCAAAGCTTATGATAATATTGGTTGGGTTTTCCTTTATAAAATTTTGGCTTTATTTGGATTCTCTAACCAATTTATTTCTTTAATTAAGAATGGGATTGAGAATTCTTGGTTTTCTTCCTCAATGGTGAAGTGCATGGTTTCTTCTCTTCTTCATCGCCAAGGCAAGGGGACCCTCTCTCTCCGCCCTTTCATTATTGTGGAATATCTCTCTAGATGTATTCAACTGATGTTTAGTAGAATGCCTAACATGTACTACATAACCATTGGTGGGTTTCCCATTTCTCACCTTTGTTTTGTTGAAGATTTCATTATATTTTGCAATTCCTCTACTCTTTATATTAAAAAATTGTGTAACTTTTTAACTATTTTTGGTAAGGAGAGTGGCTTGAATATTAATCGATAAAAGTTGTTTTATTACTAGCTCTTTCTATTTCCTTATCTAAGATCAATGCAAGAATATTATGGGTTTTTCATCAAATTCATATCCTGGGACTCCCTTATATAGAGGAACGAAAAGATCTTCTTTATTTGATGAAGTTATTCATAAAATAAATAAGAAAACCTCCTCTTGGGAGATTCATTTACTTTCCTTTGGTGCTAGACTTATCCTGATCAAAAGTACCCTTGCTCTTTGCCTTTATATCTCTTGTCTACTATTGTTTCCTACCCATTCTATTATTGAAAGGATCAATAGATTCTTTAATTAATTTTTTGGGGATCTAACTCTTCTATCAAAAGATTACATTGGGCTAGTTGGCAAAACTTGTGGTCCTAATAATGAAGGTGGTTTGGGTTGCAAAACTTTAAAGGATTTTATCAACTATTTTTCCTATAAAATGTGGTGGAATTTTAGAAATAAATAGAGTTAAAGGTCGAAGTTTATGCATGCTAAATATTATCAGGGCAAACATCCCCTCATTTGTGCTTTCAAATCTAGGGATTCTCCTATGTGGAGAAGACTTTGTAGTATCAAATGGAATGTTGAGAACTTAATTTCTTGGGGTGTCAATTCTAGTTCCTCTTTTTTTTTTGGAAAGAGAACTACCTGGGGCAGGGCTCAATTGATTCCCTACTCAATACTCATTCCACTGTGATGCTTAAGATTAATTAGTTAATTACTCATAATAAGTGGGATGTGGATCAATTGAATATCCTTGTCCCTAATGTGATCATTGACAAAATCCTTAAAATTTGTCCTTTCCTTAATGAACCCGACCAAATTTGCTTCATTAATTCTTCTTCTAGAGATTTTACTTTTAAGGATGTTTGGCATTTCATCATATTTAAATATCAAGAGTCCTTGATTTTTATTGAAATCTGGAATATTAGTGTCCCTACATTGTTCTGGGCTTTAACTTGGTGCATTCTGAAGCATTATCCTTGTGGATGCTACTCTTCTAAAAAAAGGTTTCCATCGCCTCTCTAAATGTCAATGTTGCTATCACATTGATAGTGTGGATCATGTCTTTGTGAATGGCCCTATTTCTGCTAAAATGTGGAATTGGTATGATAATATTTTTATTACTTTCCATTTTAATGGTTCATTTTCTATTAGGCAACTTCTTGAAGCATGTTTCTCCCATACTTCTAAGGGCCATGTTAAAATTGTTTTAGCTATTACTATTCTATGGTATATTTGGATGGATAGAAATGATGCTAAGAATCATAATATTCTTATGAATTATCATTCTATTATTACTAGAGCCAAATATAAAATTTTGTCTCTTTTCAAAGCTAATCCTCTTACTCACTCTAGTTTTAAAGGGTGCAAGTCTATGGCCTTGAATTTTGGGATTATCCTTCCTCCAGGTAATGTCTCTCCTACCCAAAAAATTATATACTAGATTAAACCTAATTATCACTACATTAAGGTAAACACTGATTGCTCAGTTTCTAATGGTTATTATGGCTGTGGTGGGATTTTGAGAGATTATAGTGGCATGGTTATCTCTACTTTTGCTGCCCCTTTAGAGCTTTGTTATGTGTTATTTCTTGAGCTCAAAGGCTTTCATCATGGCATTTCTATTTGTTTACAACAAGTTTTTCATAAGATCTAGTTTGAAGTTGATGCTCTCCTTCTTTTAGATTTACTCAAATATGATGCTCATGGTAATGCTGAAGTGTTTTATTTACTTAATCTTACTAAGAGGCTTCTTGCTAACCTAGATTTTCAAATTTCTCATATTTATAGGGAAGCTAACTGTTGTGCTGACTTTCTTGCCAATTTGGGGGCCAAGTCTTCTTCTTTGCATATGTTTTCTAATGATGACATCCCTTTCCCATTAAGGGGTCTTGTGAATCTTGATAAAATTGGTTTGCCTTATGTTAGAAGCTTTTAGCCTTTTTTTCCTCTTGTGGGGCTTTGGCTTTCCCCTTGTTATTATTTTTGAATATTTCTGGTTTTCTCTTTTGTAGATTTGGTCTTGATTTTTTTCTTCTCATCAACCTACTTTTAGTTTCAAGTTTCGTTTCTTCCCATTCTTTGGATGGGTTGGGGTTATCTTTCAATTTTTTGGATTTTTACTACTATATTTATTTTCAAGTTTGTTTTGTCTCTCAACCTGGTAGAGGTGTTTACAGTAGGTAGAGGCTATTGGGTTGTGCTTATCTTCTGGTTGGTGTGGTTCTCTTTATTTGTATGTTCTCTCTGCAGCCTTTTTTATTTGCTCTGGATTTTATGGTTGGATGTTTGCTAGTGTTGCCTGGCTATAGGTTTTTTCCCTTTCTAGGTGTTGCTCATGCTATTTTTATGACCTTCCTACTGTGGCTGGTTGTTTTTTCACCTTGTTGTTTGCTGATCAAGATGGTTTTTCTAGTTGATTTTTGTTGTCCTTTCTCTCTTGGTTTTGCTCCTAGTGCTAAGAGGAGTTGTGTGACATTGAGGGCTCTTCATTTTTTTGGTTATAGCTTGGAGAACTATTTTCCTGCGACTATCTATCCTTTCTTTAGTGTTACGGATGAGTGTAAGGTTGGATGCTTACGGATTATTATATCCTCACGAATATTGGATGTGCCTTCTATAATACTGAGGTTCTATTTTTAATTTGTGTTATGAACTGGAAGGCTGCAAACTACTGGTTGGATGTATTTAAGACTTGGTTTACGATGACTCTATTGGAGTTCTTATTTGTAGCTGTCTTTGGTTCTTGAATTATTTGTGATCCTAAAGGGCTCTTACTTTTTCCACTTTTTTTCTATTGTATCTACTCTTGTCCTTGGATTTGCATTGGTGGTTGCTGTCTACGGCTTTCCCTTAGGATTTTTTCAATGTTTGTGATTGGATGACTCTTTCTATATTTCATCCTGATGGTTCTAAGTCTATTGATTTGAATCCTTGGCAATCTTGGTGGCTTGCAGGGTGGACTACCTTGCTGGCTGCTTGGATTGGGTGCTCTAAATGGCTAGATTAGTCAAAAGAGTATTTACTTTGTTATAATTTTCTTGAGCATTTTTAGTCTATGTTTGGAACCGGCTACTTACTTTCCCATTCTTCTCTTCTAGTTTCTACTACTTGGGATTTTCATTTTAATTGTGGGTGAACCTCTTCCCTTTCTGTTTGATGGTTTCTTTGCTTCCTAACAATCTTGATGTTAGCCTTGTTCCTCTAGATAGTATTATTGTTTTGGTTATTTACATGTTCATTTAATGAATGACCTTATCAACTATGGTCCTCTTTTTTTTTTACCTTTGTTTGGTCTCTTTATTCATTTTCCCATGTTCTGAGGTTTGCTCCTAGCAACTGTGTTAGCAATTCTTAGTGGTGGCCTTGTTAATGCTCCCTCTGGTCCAATGCTTTCCTGATGGGTTACCTTCTTATCTGCTTTGTTGAGTTTAATATATCTAACCTTAACCCTAACCCTAAACTCTAAACCCAAAACCCTAAAACTCGAAACCCTAAACTCTAAACTAACCCTAAACCCTAAACCCTAAATCCTAAATCCTAAACACTAAACCCTAAACCCTAAACCCTAAAATTAACCCTAAACCCTAAATCTAAAAAACCCTAAACCCTAAAACCCAAACCCACAAACAAAAAGTAAAAAAATTAAAAGATAAACCTAAATCATAAAACATAATAAACCTAAACCTAAACCTAAACCCTAAGAATGGGAAGAATCTTGACGGCATGAACATCACCATCAACTAGGCTCAGTCTAAATCTGGTGGTGCATGTAGTTATCATAGGGGTGGCAAGGGATCAGGCGGTCCTGGTGGATATGGAGCTGGTGTTAAGAGTAGTGGTGGTTATGAAGGCAGGAGGAGCGACGAAGGTAACAGCCATGGTGGTGGCGGAGGGAGAGATCGGGGATATGATGGTGGATCCCGCTACTCGAGAGGTCAGGGTGGTTCTCATGGTAACTGGAGAAACTGAAGAACGACCGATCCGATCTAATGCTTATGAAACTATGTATGTAGAGTAGAGATGGTTCTAGTTATCTAGGGTTTTTGATTTGCTCTATGCATGCTCATTTTTTATCTATGTTGTTGCTTGTGTCTTAGAAAACTTGGTGTGATACTTGGTTGATGAAATCGAAAAGAAGAAATGTTGACTCTGAATTTGTTGTCTGTTAAAAAAAACCAAAAACCCTAAACCCTAAACTAAAACCCGAATCGTAAACTTAAAATATAAACCCTAAACCCTAAACCTAAACCATAAACCTAAACCACAAAACTAACCCACCTAAACCCTAAACCCTAAAACCATAAATCCTAAACCCCAAAACAAAATGTAAACCTAAACCCTACTAAATAAAATCACAGAAAACCCTAAACCACAAACCCTAAAAATAAAAAAACCTAAACTAAATACCTAAAAAGAAAAACCAAACACTACTAACTTGAACCTGGATCAAAGCCTGACCCCTGGGCCCCTAACCAAACCCTAAAAAGATCATAAACCTAAAATCACAAATAAAAAAAAATAAAAAAAACACTAGCCCTAAACCCTAAACTGACACTGAGCAAACAACAGGCCTACAGGCCTGAGCCAACCCTATACCCAAGACCTGACCCTGAGCCCTGAGCAGGCTGAGCCCAAAACCTAAATTCCTACCTAATAAAGAAATAAAGACCTAAAGATAAAATAAATAGAGCCTAAACCAAATAAAGATAAAATAAAAATTAAAACTAAACCTAAAATAAAGAAAATAAAAATAAAACTAAACTAAAAATAAAATAAACATAAAAATAAATAAAACTAAAACTAAAATAAAATTAAATAAAACTAAGATTAAAATAAATTAAAACTAAATAAAACCTAAACCTAAAAAATAAACTAATAAATTAATAAAAATAAAATCTAAACCCTAAAATAAAACAACCTAAACCTAAAATAAAAAATAAAATAAATATGAAACTAAAATAAATAAAGCCTAAAATAACTTAATATAAATGAAACCTAAACTAATCTAAAATAAAATAAAATAAACTAAAAAACATAAACCTAAATTAAAATAAAACCTAAAATAAAACCTAAAACCTTAACCTAAAAAATAAAATAAAAAACCTAAAACTAAAATAAAAAAATAAAACACTAAAAAAAAAAAAATAAAATAAACTCAAAAAATGAACATAAACCTAAACCTAAACTAAAATAAACTAAAATAAAAATCCAAAACTAAAATAAATAAAACTAAAATAAATAAACTAAACTAAATAGAAATAAATAAGAAACCTAAATAAAAATAAATAAATTAAACTTAAATAAATAAAAATTAAACTAAATAAGCCTAAATCTGGGTTTATAATTAAAAAAAACCTAATGTAAACCCTAAACCCTGAACTAAATCTGAGTAAAACCTAAACCCTAAACCCAACCTTAAAAGCATAAACCATAAAACTTAAACCCCAAACCATAGGCAAAACCTAAACCCTAAACCCTAAACCCCAAACCCAAACAATAAACCTTAAAACCAAACCCTAAACCCCTAATTCTAAACCCTAAACTTTAAAAGCATAAACCATAAAACCTAAACCCTAAACCCCAGCCACACCCAAACCCCAAACCCTAAATAAACCCACCAAACCCTAAACCCTAAACCTAAAAGTAACTAAATAAATAAAAAAATAAACTAAACCACAAACCTAAAACCCTAAACCAAAACCTAAACCCTAACAATGAGAAGAACCCTTATAGCAGGAACATCACCATCAACCAGGCTCAGTCTAGATCTGGCGGAAGTTATCATAATGGTTATGGGGGATCTGGAGGAGTTGGTGGATATGGAGGTGGTGGTCGAACCAGTTGTGGTTATGGATGTGAGAGGAGCAGCAGAGGTTATAGCCATGGTGGTGGCAGAGGGAGATATTGGGGATATGATGGTGGATCCTGCTACTCGAGGCGGGTGGATTACGGAAGAGAAACTAAATAAGTAGATCCGATCTACTTATGGGTGTCTTGATAGTAGAGATGGTTATAATTATCTATGCTTTTTTATTTGCTCCTTCCATGCTCATTTTTTTACCTATGCCATCGCTTGTGTCTAAGAAACTTTGTGTGTTAGTTGGTTGATGAAATCAAAAAAAAATGTTGAATCTGAATTTGTTCTCTGTTAAAAAAAACCAAAAACCCTAAAGTATAAACTAAAACCTGGATCCTAGACCAAAAACCTAAACCCTAAACCCTAAAAACCCTAAAACCTAAACCCTAAACTTTAAAACCCCAAACCCTAAATCCTAAACCCTAAACCCTAAACCATAAACCTTAAACCCTAATCCTTAAATCCTCAACTAACCATGAACCCTAAACCTTAAAATGCTAAAATCCTAAACCTAAACTAAATAAAACATAAAAAAATAAATAAAAAGCCTAAACCAAAATATAATAAAATATAACTTAAAAGAAAACCTAAACCTAAAATTAAACCTATACTTAAACCTAAAAAGAAAATAAAATAAAAATAAATACTAAACTAGAAAAAATAATAACCAAAACTAAACGAAAATTAAAAACCTAAATAAAATAAAATTAAACATAAAATAAAAATAAAATAAAATAAAATAAAATAAAACTAAATAAAAACTTGAACCTAAAGAATAAACATAAAAAATAAAACCTAAAAATAAATAAACAATAAAACCTAAACCTTAATCTAAAAAAAGCCTAAACTTAAAATAAAAATAAAAAAAACCTAAACCTAAACTGAAATAGGCTAAATTAAATTAAATAAAACATAAACCTAAATCGTAAATAAAATAAAATAAACTAAAAATTAACCTAAACCTAAACTAAAAAATAAAACCTAAAAATAAAGCTAAAATAAAAACCTAAAACCTAAACCTAAACCTAAACCTAATAATAAGAAAATAAAACCAAAACCTAAAAAATAAATTAAAAATAAAACTAAATAAAAAATAAACCTAAACCTAAACCTAAATCAGTTAAACTAAAATAAGAAACTAAAATAAAATAAACATAATAAATAAATAATAAATAAAAAAATAAACCTAAATAAAATAAAAATAAAGTAAACTAAAATAAATAAAAAATAATCTAGATAAATAAATATAAACCTGGGTTTACTTAATATAAAAAGAATAAAAATAAAATAAAATAACCCAACCTAAACCCTAAACCCCAAAACTAAACAAACCTAAACCCAAACCCTAAACCACAAACCCTAAATCCTAAAACCATAACCCTAAATCCCCAAACCCCAAACCCACAAAACCTAAACCCCAAACCCTAAACTAACCCAAACTCTAAACTAAACTAAACTAGCCCAAATTAAACTAACCCTAAACCCTAAGAATGGGCAGAACCTTGACAGCAGGAACATCACCGACAACTAGGCTCAGTTTAGATCTAGTAATGTAAGTGAAGGCTGCGATAGTGCTTATCATAGTGGTGGTGGGGGATCTGGTGGTTCTAGTAGATATGGAGGTGGTGGTCAGAGCAGTGGTGGTGATGGAGGCGAGAGGAGCGATGGAAGTTATAGCCATGGTGGTGGCGGAGGGAGAGATCGAGGATATCATGGTGGATCCCGCTACTTGAGAGGTGGGGTTGGTTCTAATGGGAACTGGAGAAACTAAAGGATGACTAATCCAATGTGCAACTTATGGAACCGAGTCTTTATAGTAGAGAGAGTTCTACTTATCTAGGGATTTTGATTTGCTCTATGGGTGCTCATTTTTTATCTATATCATCGTTTGTGTCTTAAAAACTTAGGGTGCTACTTGGTTGATGAAATTGAAAAGTAGAAATGTTGAATTTGAATTTGTTCTTTGTTAAAAAAAACTTAAAACTAAAACTTAAACATTAAACTTAAAACCTAAACCAACCATAAACCCTAAACCCCAAACTAAACCACAAACCCACAAAACTAACTAACCTAAACCACAAATCCTAAAACCCTAAAAAGCTAAAAATCTAAACTAAAACTAAAATAAAATAAAATAAATAAACCTAAACCAAAATAAAATTAAAAAATAAAATAAAATAAAAACATAAACTAAAAAAAACCTAAACCTAAACCTAAATAAAATAAAATAAAAAAAAATAAAGAAATTAAAATAAAATAAATAAAAACCTAAACTAAACTAAAAAAATAAAAAAACTAAATAAAAGAAAAACTAAACCTAACATAAAAATAAAATAAACCTAAAATAAAATAAAAGAAAAACTAAATAAAAACATAAACCTAAAAAATAAACTTAAAAATAAAACCAAAAAATAAATAAAAAGTAAAACCTAAACCCTAGGCTAAAAAAACCCTAAATCTAAAATAAAAATAAATTAAACAAAATAAAATAAACCTAAAGCTAAACTAAAATAAACTAAACTAAAATAAATAAAACTTAAACCTAAACAATAAACTAAATTAAACTAGACTAAAATATAATAATTTTAAACTAAAAAATAAAACCTATAAATAAACCTAAAATAAAAACCTAAAACCTAAACCTAAAAATATAAAATAAAAACCTAAACCTAAACCTAAAAATAAAAAGTAAAACCTAAAATTAAAATATAAAATAAAAATAAAACTCAACTAAAAAATAAACCTAAACCTAAAAAATAAACTAAAAAAACCTAAACTAAAATAGATAAACCAAACTAAATAAAAATAAAAAATAGAATAAACTCAAATAAATAAAAATAAACTAAATAACCCTAAACTTACTAGTTTACTTAATTTTAAAAAAAACTTAAACTTAAAATCCTAAACCCTAAACCCTAAATCATAAACCCTAAAACTAACCCTAAACCCTAAACCTAAACCCTAAAACTCTAAATTCAAAACCCTAAACCCTAAACTCTAAACCCTAAACCCTAAACCCTAAACCCTAAAACTAAACCCTAAAATACTAAACCCTAAAACTAAACCTCTAAAACCTAAACCCTAAACACTAAACTCTAAACCTCTAACCCAAACCCTAAAACTTATAATCAAACCTTAAACCCAAACCCTAAACCCCTAAACCTAAAACCCTAAACCCTAAACTAACCCTAAATTAACCCTAAGAATGGGAAGAACTGGTAGAACATCACATCATCAGTCTAGATCTAGTAGTGGAGGCTAAGGCGGTGGCGCATTATCCAATGGTGGTGGGGATCTAGAATCGGTGGATATAGAGGTGGTGGTCAGAGCACTGGTGGTTTTGGAGGAAGGAGCGACGAAGGTTACAGCTGTGGTGGTGGCGGAGGGAGAGATCAGGGATATGATGGAGGATTCCGCAATTCGAGAGGTGAGGGTGGTTCTAATGGGAACTGGAGAAACTAAAGAATGGCCGATCTGATTTGCTGCCTATGGAACACTATCTTTATAGTAAAGATGGTTCTACTTATCTAGGGTTTCTGAGTTGCTCTATGGGTGCTCATTTTTTTATATGTCATTGCTTATGTCTTAGAAAACTTGGTGTGCTACTTGGTTGATGAAATCGAAAAGAAGAAATGTTGAATAAGAATTTTTCCACTATTTAAAAAAAACTGTAAGCCCTAAACCTTAAACTAAAACTTAATATCTAAAACCAAAACCTAAACCTAAACCTAAAACTAAAAAAACCCTAAAAACTTAAAGCTTAAACCCTAAACCCTAGACCCTAACCCTAAATCCTAAAACCCTAAACTTTAAACCCTAAACCCTAAACCCTAAAACCATAAACCCTAAATCCTAAAACATACAATCCTAAACCATAAACCCTAAACCCTAACTCTAAACCTTAAAATAACCTTTAACCATAACCCTAAACCCTAAACCTTAAATAAAGATATCATTAGTAGTAGATCTAAATAATGACCTAATCCTAACATAGTTATGGTAGCTAAAGAATATGTCTTCAAAAGACATTCGCTTTACTATTAGAGATTTGAATACCCTAAACCCTAACCTTAAATCATATTATAATACCATATATTATAGTATAATGTAACATCATATATTTAAGCATGTATTGATGTGTTTTTGGATGTTATAAGTTGTTTTGAAATGTTTTAGTATATTATGGTATTGTGCCCTATAGTCTATATTAATATAAATCATAAAAAATTGATTTAATAAATCAGATGACAAAATTTCTTAAATTTGAAGTGGGAATTAGGTTGTAGTTCCAAAGCTATGCTACATCACATGTATTCTAAAAAGTAAGATTTTATGTTCAAAAAAAATATTATATGTTGTAGCATAGTATAACATGATATATCATAACATATTATACTATGCATTTTAAATTCTTTAAGTATTTTATAATCATGCAGTCGAGCCTACTCTAGCATTATTTATAAAAATGTTGATTTAGACTTTAAAATGGTGGAATTTGGCCAAATTCATAATAATAGAGCATGGAATCATAATATATTATTTCAATTTAAAATATGTAAGTTATATGACTAAAATATATAGTTTTTATTATTTGGACTAATTTTATGATTTTTTATCTTAAGCAATCCCTTGTGATGTGATATGCAATATAATATAACATAATATGTTATAGTGTATTATAATATAAGATTCCATAACATAGTGTAGCATCATGCATTATACAATACTATTATGTATTATTAGTTGTGTTTAGCATATTTTGGTTTATTATAGTATGATGTAGTAGAGTTTGTACTGGTATAATTTATAAAAATACTGATTTATAGGTGAGATGATGATTTGGCCAAATTTAGGGTAAGCTTTAGGGAACATCATTGGGGTGTGCTATGGTGTGTCATTTAATCAAAAGAATGGAATTTTGCATCCAAAAGAAATGTTCAATTTTCAACCAAAATTTATAATTTTTTTATTTAAACTGATTCATTTTAAGGTGTAATGTAAGATAATATGTTATATGAAATCATATTAATATATAATGTACATAACAATATACATTCGCATATATATGAATGTGGTGGTGTGTTACTAAATGTTATTGTACATTTTAGTATGATTTACTTTTGTTATAATACATTGGGTCAAAACTCAAAAAAAGGTTAATTTGAAAGTTGAGATGGAAGAATTTGGAAAAATTCATGTCACACACCAAGAAGCATCACATTTTGTACCATTTCTAATAAAAAAATAATAATTTTACATCTAAAATAAATATTAATCATATTTTGAGAAAATTTTATTATTTGTTAATTTTAAGTGATTCTAGTGAGGTGTAATGTTAGACAATATATTATATTTTGATAAATTATAATATAACATCATATATTATAATATAATATAGTGCGTTAATTCACACTATAATATGTTTAGCATGATATTGTATAGTTAGTTTGAGCTTGTACCATCACAAATCATAAAATGTTGATTATAATGTTTAGATGATGTAATTTGAACAAATACTTTGGATTTTGGATGGGGTATATGAACCTTCCATGAGGAAGCGTTTGGACTATCTCAGGGGGTTGGGATTTGAGTTTGACTTCATATATTTGATTGGGGATGTATCCATTGGGGATAAGAGTTTGGTTGGATTTCTTTGATTTAGACTCTACTAGGGGAGTTGGTTTAATTTGGCTCTATTGGATAGGTTGGCTTTGAATTTGATTTTTTTTGATTGACTTGTTTATATATGATTTGGGGCTCCACTGGGGAGAAGGGTGTGATTTAACTACACTAGGAAAAGCTAGTTTGAGTTTAATTTAATCTGAGTTAATGTTTGGATACTATGATGGACCCACTAAGAAGGGCTATATCAACTTTGACCTACCTCAGGTTGTGGGGTAGACCTAGCCAACCTAAGGGGTTGCCTTTCAGTGTGCAACAATTGTGCTAAGAAGAAGGCATGGCAAACTTACATCTTCCAAAGTGAGGAACAACCACTGGGGTGACCTATTGGATGCACAACAAATTGAACTTGACCTAGGGTGACTACTAAGTGAATGTCACTCGGGACTTATGTCAACTCAAAATTAGTCAGGATTAATTATATCTTAATTTCATGTGATTTGATATGGTTTGTTTGGCTTAGTTTGATTTCAAATTATTGGCATATCCGCTGGAGATGTGAGCTTGATCAAATTTGATAGATTTAATTTATGGACCATGTGAGTGTACAATGAACCCACTAAGAAGGGGCTATATCAGACTTGTCCTATCTTAGATTTACAAATCCAAAGGAATAGTCTACTGGCCATGGGGTAGAGCTAGCCAACCTAAGGGGTTGCCTTTCGATGTGCAATGGTTATCTTAGAAAAAAGGTGTAGTAGACTTACATCTTTTAAAGCAGAGAATAACTGCTGGGGTGACCTGTTGGTAGCACAACAAATTGAACCTGACTTAGGAGTGACTACTGAGTGAATGCCACTAGACTTATATCAACTCAAAAGTAGTCAAGTGATTCTTATAGGGAGTTTTGCTGACACTGCCCTAAAAATAGGATATTTACTTAGGATAAAGTACCATTAGGGGTGTCCTCCTAATCCCCAAGTGAATATATATTTTATTTATATGTTTCTATGGACCCTATTGGTGTGTGAGGGACCACTGAAGGGGCTATGTCTCTTAACCTCAGATTCGGACCAAGGAGAATCTACACATCCACAGGACGGATTCTCCAACCATAGGGGGTGGTTACTAGGAATGGGGAACTGTCTAATTTGATAGTAACCTAGGTAGTGTCTAAATGGGGTCACTAAGGATGTGATCCAAATATAGTGCCCATAGGGAGATCTTTGCTAGGTTATCTGAGCCCAGGAAAAGAAAGCCTATAGGTGTATGGTGGCCAACACAAGGAGAAAGCATAGTAGATTTACATCTTCCATGAGTGGTGTATCCTAAGGTGTGAGAACCAAACAACCTAATGTGTATCCGTCTGCATGAGTGGTGTATTCATCAACATAGTGAGAACCAACCAACCTAAGTTTCTCATCGGTGTGCAATGATCAATTTGGAAAGAAAGAATGTAGGCTTACAACTTTCCAAGAGACATTGATCATCAGGATATTCTATCATTGTCGGGATAGATTCTATCTAACTTAAAGAAATTATTAAGTGGGGAGACCCGAGGAAGGATTGGACCTAGACTTGAAGTAGTCATGAGGGAAGGAGCCGCTAGGGAACTTATCCTAAGCCTCAAATATATTCAACCCAATCAATGCATGAAGGATAATCCAAGAAGAAAGCATAGTAGACTCACATCCTCTTAAATGAAGCCAACATGAGGTACCTTCGACCATTAATAACACCAAACTAACAAGGCCCTAGTTAGTGTGTAGTGGCCAAGCAAGGAATGAAAGCATAGCATACTTACATCCTCCGAAGTAAGAAGACCACTGGGGTAACAAACTACTTGGGTAGCACATCAGCCCAACCTAGAGTAGCTACTGAGTGAGTGATGTTGGGGTGTTATCTTAACTCAGAGTAGCTATAGATAAAAGATATGTGTTTATTTTATATGTTTGTGTGTAGTTTATATTTGTGTTGTGTCGATGAAGGGTAGGACGTCGCTCAAGTTCCTTACAACTACCCTACACATATTATGGTAGATTCACAAACAAGAATACTTTCAACATGGAAGAGATTGAATTCAAAATGGAATTTTCATTTATGATAATTATATTGAAAAATAATTTATAATATTTCTTTAAGTAGAGCCTATTGATTGGAAGAATTGGGTGCTCTCCATTATGATTAATAAGCTGATAAGATCCTCCTTGGTATGCCTTCTGTATGGAAAAAGGGCCTTCCCAAGTGAGTTCAAACTTTCCTCCCATCTTACGACGGGTAACAATCAGTCTCCTTAGAACTAAAATAAGCTCTCCTACTTTGAAAGCTCTAGGATGGACCAACTTGTTGTGAGCTTGAATCATTTTAGCTTTGTACAACTCAAGATTTTGGCATAAGCTCAAGCGTCTCTCCATCAATCCTTAGAGCTCTTCTAACCGTAACTTGGCATTCTGCTTTGTTGTGATCTGGCTACCCATAACTATCCTTAGTGATAGGAGTTGGAATTCTAATGGTAGAATGGCTTTGGACCCATACACTAAGAAGAATGGAGTAGATAGAGTTGGAGTTCTATATATGGTGCGATAGGCCCACAAGACTTTAACTACTTGCTCTTGCCCCTATCGCTTGTTGTTGTCAAGTGTCTTCTTTAGTATTTCTAAGAGAGTTTTGTTGAAGGCTTTTGCAAAGATGTTTACCCTCAGGTAGTTGATGGTAGAATATCTCTAATATATGATTTGTCTCTATGCAAAGTTGTTGATCTCGGTGCTCTTGAATGAAATACTAATATCAGATATAATTCATCGAGACACTTTGAACCTATATATGATATGGTTCCTAAAAAACTGCAGCACATGCTGAACTATGACCTCTCTGAGCAGAATCTCTATCACCCATTTGGAAAAGTAGTTAGTAATAGAAAAGATAAATTGATGACCCTTGGAAGAATGAGGATCATTCAGACCCACTATGTTGGTACCACAACACTCGAATGGCCATGAGGCCAATGTAGGATGTAGAATGTTGGGTGGTTGGTGTAGGACCACACCAAGTATTTGACATTAGTGGCATCACCTAGCCATATCCCTGCAATCTTTAATCATCGATGGTCAGTAGTATCCTAGTCTCTTTATCTTGGCTTTCATCTTCAGATCTGATTGGTTGGCTCCACATAATCCTGAGTGTACCTCGATCACGATCTTATGGGCTTCGTGCTTGTCTAAATAATGTAACAACATATAATTGAAAGACTGCCAGTACAAGACAATATCCACCAGAGTGTAAGAAAGTGCTCTCTGCTTCATATCATGGGCTTGAGACTTCTCTTGAGGCAATTTGGCTTTATTTAGGTAATCCATGAATGGTTGCCTCCAATCTAACTCCTCATCCTTCTTAAAAATGGCAACCTCCCCTTCAAGAGAGTACTTTTTGATGAGTTAAATATCAATAAGAGATAAGACTTATCTATTTTGTACCTTTATTGATATGGTCTCATCTTCTAGACATGCCAACTCTTTAGCAAGCTTTGCTAAAGCATACGCTACGACGTTCTCTCATCGGGGAATCTTATAAAAGGTAACCTCTAGGATTTGGGTCAATAACTCCATGTTGTACTTGTGGTCGTGATGGAGCTTGGACTTTATAACTATATAGGACCCAGGGATTTGGTTGATAACTAGCTAAGAATCCCAAAAGATGTTGATGTTTTGGATGCTTAGAGTAATGACTAACTCTAGATTAGCAATAAGAGCCTCATATTCAACTTCATTATTGGTGCAAGGATTGGATAGATGATATGAGAATCTCATCACATCATGGACTAGAGTTAAGAGAACTATTCCTACCCCTGCCTTTCCTAGAGTAATAGATTATGGTTCTTCTCCTCTTTGAGAAAAAGCTACACCATCAAAGTACATCTCCTAGTGGTGAATGCTAGTATTTCCTAAGTTCATGATTTATTCATCGGGGAGACCATCACTAAGAGTAAAGTCAGCAGGAAGTGAGGGTGTTGCTGACAAATCCACTTGCGCTTGTCCTTTCACTGTACGAAAGGGTATGAAGGTAATGTCAAATTGCTAGAGGATCATAGACTGTGCCAACCTTGATAGTAATGGTCATATCATGAGATCGTAGTGGATTCATCTTAGAGACTAAGTTCACCTTATGAGGATGCATGTAGTACTGTAGCTTTTGGGATGCAAAGATTAAAGCTAGGAAAAGCCTCTCATGGGTGGATAATTATTGTTAGCATGGATTAGAGGATGGCTAAGGTAGTAGAGTTTATTTTCCTTCCCTTTGTCATTTTCTTGGGCCCACAAAGCACCAAGGGAGTCATCTAACACAGTAGTGTAAAGTTAGAGTGGCTTGCCCAAGATAGGGCTGCTAGAACTGGCATCATCATCAGGTAATGCTTGATGTCTTCGAAGGCATGCTCACACTTGTCATCCCACTTGAACTTGGCATCCTTTTTTACAAGTGCTCAGAATGGATGACATCTTCCATATAGGTTGGATATAAAGCATCTTAGATATGCTAATCACCATTGGAATGATTTGAGTTGAGTTAAACTTTGGGGGTGGCATTTCTAATATCGCCTTGATCTTCTCCAAATCGATTTTGATTCTCTGGTGTCAGACAAAAACACAAGCAATTTCCCTGAAGCTTCCCTGAATGCACACTTCAGGGGGTTCATTTTGAGGTTAAATTATCTTAATTGTTCAAAAACTACTCTCAAGTCAAAGAGATGGTCTTCCTTTTTTTTACTTTTGACCACAAGATCATCGGCATAGCACTTGACTTTATGATGAATGAGTTCATTGAAGATTTGAGTCATAGCCTGCTGGTATGTAGCACTAGCATTTTTAAGGCTGAAAGGCATGACCTTATAGCAATAGATTCTGATCGAGGTTCTAAAATTAGTGTTCCTTTCATCTTTAGGGGTCATCTTTATTTGGTTATATCTAGATTTGCCATCCATGAAATAGAAGGTTGTATGAGCTGAGGCAATGTGCACCATCAGTTTCGAGATTAGTAGTGGAAATTCATCTTTTAGACATGCCTTATTTAAATCCATAAAATCAATGCATATGTGAATTTGGCCATTCTTTTTCTTAACTAAGATGATGCTAACTAACCAGGTAGGGTATTTTTCTTCCCGGATGAAGCCAACATCGATCAATTTTTTGACTTCATAAATGACCTATTGTTCTATGTCTAATCGCATGTGTCTAGGAGCTTACATGATAAGATTAGCAGTATGCTCTATTGCTAGTTTATGGACCACTATATCAGGAGCCAATCTAGCCATCTCTTCATAACTCCATGCAAAACAATCCTTAAACTCAGTGAATAACCTAACTAAGTCATTGGTTTCAATTTCATTCAACAAAGAACTGATGTATGTCTGGCATGGATCTTCTTCAGTTCTTAAGTGGATTTCCTTGAGCTCGTCGATGGTTTATGTGATCTCTTCTTCAAACTGTGGCGGTGCATCTTTGACTTGAAAATTATCTAGATCATCTGAAGTTTCTAAGCACAGCTCCTCATATGAGTTAATGTGATTTGAAAAGAACATATCAAATTCCAAATGACTAAGTAGTAATCATCATCATTGACTGGACCCACTATACCAAATCCTAGTCCTGGTCTTGATTGAGAGCTTTTGTATTTATTCTTCCATATTCTTTCGAAGTAGTCTGACTTGTCCATTGACCAAGTATATGGGATTAACCCTTTCTTTGCTAAATTATGAATACAAGCAAAGTACCAATCAAAAGGTAATTCTATTAAATATTTATTTGAATCATCCTCAAGTTCTACATCAACTTCTTAACTTGAGGATAATGCTCCCTAAAAGAACCTCTAAGTCTTCAGACCTAACGATGACTTAGGGGCTTCCTTAACGACCAAACAATCAGCTTCTTGAGAGGAAAGTGAGGTTAGAGCTAAGATTCCCAATTGATGCCTAACTATTTTATATATAGACTTGGACACACTTATGCTTTGCTTTAGAGCTCGGTCTTCATCGCTATCTGCCTGATGTGTCACCTCCAAGAGAATCTATTGCTGAGAAGAGCTGGCTGGTGTGCTATCCATATAAGACTCATCCTATGAACTAGGCTCTAAGTTTATATGGATACAAGGTGTACTCCTTGTATCTAGGACATATCTTCTATTGGGTGGTCAATAATTAGGTTTTCCACCCCTGGGACTGCCTCTGAACTAGCCTCTTCCTCTGCCTAGTGGAGGTCAAGTTGTCCTACCCATATGTATGTCAAATCTACCCAAATCAAATCCAATGCCAAATAATCATTCTACCCTTAGGTCAAGGGCTTCACATGAGACAAATCACACATATAAGTGGTCATTTTCATTCCTTGGCCACTTGGTACTCTCCCAATGGTCCACCTAGGCACCTAGGACCGCTAATCGACCCAAGGGGTGGTTGGGTCGGCCATGACCCATGGGAGGTAAAATCACCTCACCCTCCCCATTGGAGCATTTGAAACCCATAGAACACCCATGATTTCTCCTTAGCAGCCACCACCACACCGTCAACCAACCAAGCTGAGCCAACTCACCTACTCCTTGCCACCCACGACTCCCTGAGATAGCTAATCGGCCACTAGAAGCCAAATCTGATCCCACCGTCTAATCAAGATGAAAGAGGGTATACACCCCCTCGTTTCCAATCAAACACACACAAAAATCATTCCGTGGAACCCTAGCTACCCAAGATAACCTGTTAGAGCCATTCCCTAAGCTCCCAAGCTTGTTCCTCAATTGGAAAATGCCATTCCTGTCGATCATAAAATAGGACACTCCCATTTATGACCTAACTTCTCTATTTCTCCTACAAACTCAAATTAACTTTGGACGCACCTTCCCTAGGCCTCGTTGAGCAAGAATTTTCATCTCCCAAGCTTCCCGAGCACCAAAGGTGGGACTTCCGTCAAAGTCAAGCACCAAATTGTCAGAATCAATCCAATTGTTGCTTAACAGGGCTTCGTCTCCACTAGATGAAGCTTCCTCAATCATTCGAGCTGCCAGTCTTGAGCTCTGGCGTGGCATGCTTTCAAAATAAATCCTTTGGCAAAAATGGGTTGGAGATTTTTGAAGAAAACTTGCATCTCGTGTGATCTGGACTTTTGGATCCCCTCTGATCGATGTCGTGAAGGTGTGGGATCCTTTCGGAGTTGATCCGAGCTCAGGTAAGCTCGTATCATGTGAGTCATGGTAGACGGACTCCATTCTCCCTCACTCGAGGGACATTATATCATGCACCTAAAAGAGTTTAATGAAATTATGGTTAGTCCACATATGTGGGAAAAACATAAGAGTACTTAATTAAGTCCCTTAATCTAATTAACTATTAATCATGAGCCAATTGCATTACGCCCCTTTTATTTTCTAGGATCATTACAAGTTTATTTTCCATGCATATCATGCTAGATCATAATTATTTAGTTAATTACTTTAAAGTGACATTGGTAAGGGTAATTAATTCATCTAATTATAAGTTCAACTTACTTAACCGATAAAATCAACTTAATTACATTTCCTTAAGTTAAATCAAATCACTAATGTGGGAATGGGTTTAAAACAATAAGTGATGATTTCTCTTCTCCTTTTTAAATCAAATCAAATCCAAAACTTAATTAATAAAGAAGCTTTGGTTTACTTTAAATAATCTTATTTGATATGATTGTCCTTAAGAACTAGTTTGGTTGAATGAATTACATGCTTATATTTGATTGTCCTCTTTCCAATCGTGTCAAATTTGGTATGCCATTTGAATTCATATATCCATGTTTTCAAAATCAAGAAAAATAAAATGGATTTCCTTTAGGTAAGCTTGCATGTGTTGATTTAATTTAATATATGTGTTGCTATTATCACTATTAAATCTAAATGTATTTTTCAAAAGATTAAAAATGAAAAATAATGTGTTATGATGCTAGTCATAAATACATAAGAAGTGCATGTGCTTATAGCTTAAGTGTATGAATGTTGTGTCCTATTTCCTATATTCATGTGTTGATTTATATAAGATTGAATGGTAATGGGTATATTGTCTGGACACCCCGAGAACATGAGGCTTTAGTTAGCCTCAAAGAGGTCATTTGATTACCTCCCTAGTTTGTGACTTGGTTGATGAAATCAAAAAGAAGAAATGTTGAATCTGAATTTGTTATCTATTTTTTTAAAAAAAACCAAAACCCTAAACCATAAACTAAAACCAACTCTAAACCCTAAACTACACAACCCCAAACCCTAAACCCAAACCCTAAACCCACCCCAAACCTAAAACTTTAAATCCAACACCCTCACTAAAACCTCAACCCTAAACCCCTAAACCTAAACCCCAAACCCTAAACCATAAAGCCTAAACACTAAACACTAAAACCTAAACCCTAAACCATAAAGCCTAAAAGCATAAAAACCTAAACATAAACTAAATAAAACCTAAAAATAATATAAATAAAAGAACCTAAACCTAAATAAAATAAAATAAAATAAAAACTTAAACATAAAAATAAAATAAAATAGAAATTAAAAATAAAACTCAAATAAAATAAATAAAAACCTAAACTAAACTAAAAAATAAAGAAACCTAAAAATAAAAATCCTAAATAAAATAAAAACAAAATTTAAAATAAAAATAAAATAAACCTAAAATAAAATAAAATAAAAACTAAATAAAAACCTAAATATAAAAAATAAACCTAAAAATAAGTAAAAAAATTAAACCTAAACCCTAAACTAAAAAAAAAACTAAACCTAAAATAAACAAAATAAAACCTAAACCTAAACTAAAATAAACTAAACTAAAATAAATAAATGTAAACTAAACCTAAAATAAACAAAATAAACCCTAAACAAAATAAAATAAAATAAAATAAAAGAAATCTAAACCTAAATTAAAAAATAAAACCTAAAAATAAACCTCAAATAATAACCTAAAACCTAAACCTAAAAAAATAAAATAAACACCTAAATCTAAAACTAAAAAATATAACCTAAACCTACTAAAAAAAAATAAAAAAAACTAAACTAAAAAATAAACATAAACCTAAACGTAAACCAAAAAATAAACTAAAATAAAAAATGTAAACTAAATTAAAAAAACTTAAAATAAATAAACTAAACTAAATAAAAATAAAAAATAAACCTAAATAAAAATTATAAATAAAATAGACTAAAAGAAATAAAAAATAAACTAAAAAATAAAAAAAATAAACTAAATAAACCTAAACCTACCTATTTACTTAATTTAAAAAACCCCTAAACCTTAAACCCTAAATCCTAAACCCCAAACACTAAACCCTAAAACTAACCCTAAACCCTCAACCCTAAACCTACAACCATAAACCTACAACCCTAAATCCTAAACCCTAAATCCTAAACCGTAAACCCTAAAAAACCCTAGACCCAAAACCATAAATCCAAAACACTAAACTAACCCTAAACCCTAAACCATAATCCCTAAACCCTAAACCCTAAAACCTAGACCCTAAACCGTAAACCCTAAACCTTAAACCCAAAAAAACACTAAACCCTAAACCCTAAACCTGAAACCCTAAACCCTAAACCCTAAACCGTAAACCCTAAAAGGCTAAAAATCTAAACCTAAACTAAATAAAACATAAAAATATAATAAATGAAAAAACCTAAACCAAAATAAAATAAAAAAGTAAAATAAAATAAAAACATAAACTAAAACCTAAACCTAAACCTAAACCTAAATTTAAAAAGGAAAGTAAAATAAAAACTAAAAACTAAACTAAACTAAAATAAATAAAAACCTAGGCTTAACTGAAAAATAAAAAACTTAAATAAAATAAAAACAAAACATAAAATAAAAATAATATAAACCTATAATAAAATAAAATAAAAACTAAACAAAATCTTAAATCTTAAAAATAAACCTAGAAATAAATAAAAAATAAAACCTAAATCCTAAACTAAAAAAATCTAAACCTAAAATAAAAATAAAATAAAACTAAACCTAAACTAAGAAAAACTAAACTAAAATAAATAAAACCTAAACCAAAACCTACACTAAATAAAATATAATAAACTAAAAATAAACGTAAACCAAAACTAAAAAATAAAACTTTATAAAAACTTAAAATAAAAAGCTAAAACCTAAACCTAAAAAAATAAAATAAAAACCTAAATCTAAACCTAAAAATAGAAAATAAAACCTAAACCTAAACCTAAAAAATAAACTAAAATAAAAAACTAAACTAAACTAAATAAAAATAAAAAGTAAACATAAATAAAAATTTAAAATAAACTAAACTAAAATAAAAAAAATAAACTAAATAAACTAAATAAACTAAATAAACCTAAACCTACTAGTATATTTAATTATAAAAAAGCCCTAACCATAAACCCTGAACCCTAAACCCTAAAACTAACCCTGAACCCTAAACCTTAAACTAAAAGAAAAACCTAAACCTAAAATAAAAAAATAAAATAAATCTAAACATAAACTAAAATAAACTAAACTAAAATAAATAAAACCTTAACCTAAACCTAAACATAAAATAAACTAAACCTAAACCCTAAACTAAATAGAATAAAATAAACTAAAAATTAACCTAAATCTAAACTAAAAAATAAAACCCAAAAATAAACCTAAAAAAAACCTAAATCCTAAACTTAAGAAAATAAAATAAAAACTTTAACCTAAAAGAAATAAAAAATAAAGCATGAAGCTAAAAAATAAAATAATAATAATAAAACTATACTAAAAAATAAACTTAAACCTAAACCTAAAACAAAAAAATAAACTAAAATAAAAATCCTAAACAAAATTAAATAAACCAAAAATAAATTAATTAAACTAAATAAGATAAAAATAAACCAAAATAAAAATAAAAATAAAATAAATAAAAAATATACTAAATAAACATAAGCCAACTAGTTTACTTAAATTAAAAAAAAAAAACCCTAAACCCTAAACCCTAAATCCTAAACTCTAAACCCTAAACCCTAAACCCTAAACCTATATCCCTAAACCTACAACCTAAATCAAACCCAAACCATAAACCCTATAAACCCTGACCACTATGAAACTAAACCCTAAGACCTAAACCCTAAAACTTGCTTCAACCCTAAAACCTAAACCCTAAACCCTAACCTAAACCAAAAAAACCTAAACCTAAACCCTAAACCCCAAACCCTAAACCCTAAACCCTAAAAGGCTAAAAACCTAAACTTAAACTAAATAAAACCTAAAAAATAAATTAAATGAAACACCTAAGATAAAATATATTAAAAAAAATAAAATAAAATAAAGACAAACTAAAACCTAAACCTGAATGTGAAAAGAAAATAAAATAAAAAATAAAAACTATACTAAAATAAAATAAATAAAAACTTAAATTAAACTATAAAAACCTCAATAAAATAAAAACAAAACCTAAAATAAAAAATAAAAAATAAAATAAACCTAAAATAAAATATATTAAAAACTAAATAAAAACCTAAACCTAAAAAATAAACCTAAAAATAAATAAAAAATAAAACCTAAATCCTAAACTAGAAAAAATCTAAACCTAAAATAAAAATAAAATAAACTTAGACCTAAACTAAAATAAAATAAAATAAATATAACCTAAACCTAAACCTAAACTAAATAAAATAAAAATAAACTAAAAGTAAACCTAAAAATAGACCTAAAATAAAAACCTAATACCTAAACCTAAACTAATAAAATAAAAACCTAAACCTAAACCTAAACCTAAAAAATAAACTAAAATAAATAAACCTAAAGTAAATAAACAAAACTAAATAAAAATAAAAAGTAAACATCAATAAAATTAAAAACTAAATAAATTATAGTAAATAAAAATACACTAAATAAACTAAATAAACCTAAACTTACTAGTTACTTATTTTTTTTAAACAAACCCTTTACCCTAAGCTAACCCTAAATCATAAACCTAAACCCTAAACCCTAAAAACCTTAAACCCTAAAAGCTAAACACTAAACCTTAAACCCTAAACCCTAAAACCCTAAACCCTAAACCCTAAAACCTAAAACCTAAAACCTAAACCTAAACTAAACAAAACCTAAAAGTAAAATATGTAAAAAAACATAAACCTAAATAAAATAAGAAAAAATAAAATAATATGAAAACCTAAACTACAACCTAAAAATAAAATAAAATAAAAAAATAAAAATAATCTAAAATAAAATAAATAAAAAATAAAACTATCCTAAGATTAAAAAAACTAAATAAATAAAAATTGAAGAATGACTAACCTAATCAACTGCTTATGGAATTATGTTTTTACAGTAGAGATGGTTCTAGTTATCTAGGATTTTTGATGTGCTCTATGCGTGCTCATTTTTATCAATGTCATCGCTTGTGTCTTACAAAACATGGTCTGTTACTTCGTTGATGAAATCGAAAAGAAGAAATGTTGAATCTAAATTTGTTCTCTATTTAAAAAAACAAAACCCTAAATGCTAACCTAAAACCTGAACCCTAAACCCAAAACCTAAACCCTAAACCCAAAACCCTAAACACTAAACTTACCGTAAACCTAAAGCCCTAAAAAGCTAAAAACCTAAACCTAAACTAAATAAAACCAAAAAATAAAATAAATCTAAAAACTTAAACCGAAACAAAATAAAAAAATAAAAATAAAATAAGAACATAAACTAAAACCTAAACCTAAACCTAAACTTAAAAAAAATTAAAAAAAATTAAAAATTAACTAAAATAAAATTAATTAAAACCTAAACTATACTAAAAAAATAAAAAACCTAAATATAATAAAAAGTAAACCTAAAATAAAAATAAAATAAACCAAAAATAAAATAAAATAAAAACTAAATAAAAACCTAAACCTAAAAATAAATAAAAAAAACCAAAACCCTAAACTAAAAAATATATATATAATTCTAAAATAAAAATAAAATAAACCTTAACCTAAACCTAAACCTAAGCCTAAAATAAATTAAACCTAAACTAAATAAAATAAAGTAAACTAAAATTAAACCTAAACCTAAACTAAAAAATAAAACTTAAAATTAAAAGCTAAAATATAAGCCTAAAAAAATAAAATAAAAACATAAACTTAAAACAAAAAGTAAAAAATAAAACCTAAACCTGAAAAATAAAAATAAAGCTAAACTAAAAAATAAAGCTAAACCTAAACCTAAACCTAAACCTAAACCTAAACATAAACTAAAATAAAAAACCTAAACTAAAATAAATAAGCTTAAAATAAATAAACTTAACTAAATAAAAATGAAAATAAAAATAAAACTAAAATAAATATAAAAATAAACAAAATAAAAATAAACCTAGCAATTTAATTCATTTTAAAAAATTAAAAAATTAAAAAAATTTAAAAAAAAATTGTAACCCTAAACCTTAAAACTAACCCTAAACTTTAAACTCTCCTAAATCCTAAACTCAGGCCTAAACCTAAACCCTAAAACCTAAACCATCCCTAAACTTAACCTGGACCTAATCACTAAACCCAAATGCTAAGTGACCATAAATCCACCCTAAACCATAAAGCTAAACCCAAACTAACCCTAAACCATAAAACTCTAATCACTAAACCTAAACCCTAAACTCTAAACCCTCCCTAAACTCAAACCTAACTAACCCTAACCCACTCCCTCCCTAAACCCAAATCCCCCAAAACCTAAAACCTAAACTAAACTAAATAAATTTAAAATAAAATAACTAAACAAACCTAAACCTAAGTAAAATGGAAAAAATAAATGAAAACCGGTAAACCTAAACCTAAACCTAAAATAAAATAAAATAAACTAATTAAAATAAAAATAACAAAATAAATAAAATCCTAAACTAAACTGAAAAATAAAATAAACTTAAGAATAACATACCTAAATAAAAGAAAAACAAAACTTAAAATAAAAATAAAATAAACCTAAAATAAAATATAATATAAACTAAATAAAAACCTAAACCTAAAAACATAGCCTAAAAATAAAACTTTAAAAAAAATAAAAAAGAAAACCTAAACCCTAAACTACAAAAAAATCCTAAACCTAAAATAATAATAAATAAAACAAAATAAAATAAAACTAAACTTAAACAAAAATAAACTACACTAAAATAAATAAATCCTAAACCTAAACATAAAATAAACTAAACCTAAACCCTAAACTAAAATAAAATAAAATAAAATAAAAATATAAACCTAAACTAAAAATTAAACATAAAATAAACCTAAAATAAAACCTAAAACCTAAAACTAAAAAATAAAATAAAACCTAAACCTAAGCCTAAAATAAAATAAAACCTAAACTTGAAAATAAAATATAAATAAAACTCTAAAAATAAACCTAAACCTAAACCTAAACCAAAATACTAAAAAATAAAAACCAAAACAAAATAAATAAACCCAAAATAAGTAAACTAAACTAAATAAAAATAAAAAGTAAGCATAAATAAAAATAAAAAATAAAATAAATAAACAAAATAAGCAAAAGAAGAAATATTAAATCTGAATTTGTTCTCTATTAAAAAAAACCAAACCTAAAACTAAACCCAAACCTAAACCTAAACCTAAACCATAAACCCTAAAACCTAAAACTAGTAAACCCTACCCTAAACCCTAAACCCTAAAACCCTAATCCTTAATTCTTAAACCCTAAAACCAAAACCCTAAACCCCAAACCCTAACTCAAAAACCCTAAACCCAAAAAAAACCATAAACCTTAAACCCTAAACACCAAACCCCAAACCCTAAAACTTAAACCCTAAACACTAAAAATCTAAAAACCTAAACTTAAACAAGATAAAACTTAAAAATAAAATAAATAAAAAATCTAAACCAAAATATAATAAAAAATAAAATATAATAAAAACATAAACTAAAACCTAAACCTAAACCTAAACCTAAACATAAACCTAAAAAGATAGTAAAATAAAAAATAAAAACTAAACTAAAAATATAATAAATAAAAACCTAAATAAAATTAAAAATAAAAAACTTAAATAAAATAAAAATAAAACCTAAAAAAAACTCATAATACAATAAAATAAAAACTAAATAAAAACATAAAACCAAAATAATACCTAATAATAAAACCTAAAAAAAAATAAAAAAACAAATCATAAATCCTAAATTAAAAAGAAAACCTAAACCTAAAAATAAAAAAGTAAACCTAAAACTAAACTAAAATAAACATTAACTAAAAATAAACATAAAAATAAATAAACTAAACTAAACTAAACAAAATAAAAAAATAAAATAAAATAAAATAAACCTAAACTAGAAAATAAAACCTAAAAATAAACCATAAATAAAAACCTAAAACCTAAACTTTAAAAAATAAAATAAAAACCTAAACCTAAACTTAAAAATTAAAAATAAAACTTAACCAAAAAAATAAAAATAATCATAAAACTAAACTAAAAAAATAAACACAAACCTTAACCTAAACCTAAAAAATAAACTAAAATAAAAATAAC
The DNA here is from genome assembly GCA_021442155.1 of Cymbidium sinense. Classification (NCBI taxonomy): domain Eukaryota; kingdom Viridiplantae; phylum Streptophyta; class Magnoliopsida; order Asparagales; family Orchidaceae; genus Cymbidium; species Cymbidium sinense. Next base: position 104,453,936 of record CM038214.1, on the reverse strand, counting down.
CTAAACAAACATAAATAAAACTAAAATAAATAAACTAATCCTAATAAAAATAAAAAATGAAATGAACTAAAATAAATAAAAGATATACTAAATAAACTAAATAAACCTAAACATATTGGTTTACTTAATTTTAAAAAACCTAAACCCTAAAACTATCCCTAAACCTACAACCCCCAACTAAAATAAAACCCAAACCCTAAAATAAAACCTAAAATAACCAAAACTAAAGCCTAAACACTAAAACCTAAACTAAACCTTAATCCCTGAGCCCTAACCCTGACTGGGACCCAAACCTAACTGTGCCCTAAACCTAAACTCTAAACTTTAAACTGACACCTGATGCTACCACTACCCTAAATCCTCTAAGGCTGACCCAATGACTCTAAACTAAACCTATTACCAACCCTATCTCAGGCTAAACCTCCACTGACCTCCACTCCACACCTACCACTAAACCAACCACTAACTGAGCCTCAAACTACCACTAAACCATCCACTCCTACCACTCCTCTCACTGAACTGACTGACCTCAAACCCTAAACTCCCTCCTTCTAACTCTACCTAAACCCTGGGCCACTACCTCCCTTCCCACTCTCCTAACTCCCACCACTCTCCTAAACACTAAACTAAACTCTCCTAAACTCTGACCTCCTACATAAACCTAAACTGGACTCTAAACCTCCCCCTAAACCTACCTAAACCCTGGGCCCTAACTTAAAACCACAAAGCTGATTAATACACCCACCCTAAATCCTAAACCTAAACCTAACCCTACCATAAACCCTAAAAACACTAAACCCTAAACTTAATCTAAACCCTAAACCCTAAACCCTAAACCCTAAACCCAAATAACCTAAAATAAATAAAATATAAAAATAAAATAAATAAAAAAACCTAAACTTAAATAAAATATTAAAATAAATTAAAATAAAGACCTAAACTAAAACCTAAACTTAAACCTAAAAATAAAATAAAATAAAAAAGTAAAAATAAACTAAATTAAAATAAATAAAGACTGAAACTAAATGAAAAATAAAATAAACCTAAAATAAAATTAAATAAAAACTATATAAAGACCTAAACCTAACAAATAAACCTAAAAATAAATAAAAAATAAAACCTAAACCCTCAACTAAAAAAAAACCTAAACTTAAAATAAAAATAAAATAAACAAAATAAAATAAACCTCAACCTAAAATAAAATAAATAAAACCTAAACCTGAACTTTAAATAAATTAAACATAAACATAAACTTATACGAAATAAAATAAAATAAACTAAAAATAAACCTAAACCAAAACTAAAAAATAAAACCAATAATAAACCTAAAATAAAAACCTCAAACCAAACCCTAAAAGAATAAAATAAAAACTTTAACATAAACCTAAAAAGAAAAAAAAAACTAAACCTAAAAAATAAAATAAAAATAAAACTCAACTTAAAAATAAACCTAAACCTAAACATAAACCTAAAAAAATAAACTAAAATTTAAACACTAAATTAAAAATCTATAAACTTAAAATAAATAAACTAAACTAAATAAAAATAAAAAATAAACCTAAATAAAAATAAAAATAAAATAAACTAAAAGAAATAAAAATAAACTCAATATAGTAAATAAACCTGAACCTATTAGTTTATTTAATTTTAAAAAAAAACCTTAAACCCTAAATCCTAAACCCTAAACCCTAAACCCTAAACCCTAAACCTACAACTTTAAAAAAGAAGAAATGTTGTCGCTTGTGTCTTAAAGAACTTATTTCTAAAAATATCTAGGCTTTTTGATTTGCTCGATGTGTGCTCATTTTTTATCTATGTCGTCGCTTGTGTCTTAAAGAACTTGGTGTGTTACTTGGTTGATGAAATCGAGAAGAAGAAAAGTTGAATATGAATTTGTTCATTATAAAAAAATTGAAAAACCTACCCTAAATTAAAACTTAAACCCTAAACCTAAAACCTAAACCCTAAACCTAATAAATAAAAAAAATGACCTAACATAAAACATTAAACCCTAAACTAACCCTAAACCCTAAACCCTAAAACCTTAAACCCCATATCCTAAACCCTAAACCCTAAAACCCTAATAATAAACTAATAAAACACTAAATTAAACTAAGTAAAACTAAAACTTATTAACTTATAATAAATAAAAACTAATAATAACCAAAAATAAAAACTAATTGAACAAACTAAACTAAACTAACTAAATAATAACTAAGAATCTAATAAACTAATAATAACAAAAACTAACTAAACTAATTAACAAACTAATAACTAAATTAAACATAAACAAAAAAAACCCCACTAATAAACTAACTAAAAATAAACTAAATTAATAAAAGTAATAAAAACTAAACTAAACCTAAACTAATAACTAAAACTGAACTAATAAATCAACTAAACTAAACCCTAATAAATAACTAACTAATAAACCTAAACCTTAAACATAACTAACCTAATAAATATCTAACTTATAATAAAACTAAACCCAATAAATAAACTAATAATAACTAAAATAACAAAACTAAAACTAATAACTAATAAACTAACTAAATAACTAATAAATAACTAACTAATAACTAAAACTAATAACTAAACTAAACTAATAAACTAATAAACTAACTAAGCTAAAGCTAATAAACTAAAAACCTAAGCTAAAACTAATAAACTAAAAAACTAAGCTAAAACTAAATAATTAATAATAACTAACAATAAACTATTAAACTAATAATAACTAAGCAAAATAAAACTAATAACTAAACTATTAATAAAAAAACTACACTAATAATAATCTTAATAACAAATAAAACCTAAATAAATAAACTAAACCTAATAATAATAAACAAACCTAATAAACTAATAATGATAATAATAAACTAATAAAACTAACTAAACTAATAAGATAATAACTAATAATAAAAAAATTAACTAAACTAAAAACTAATAATAACTAAAAAACACTAAATAATAAAAAAATCTAATAACATAAAAACTAACTAAACTAAACTAATAATAATAATAAACTAAATAATAAATTACTATAACTAAACTAAACATTAAACTAACTAAAATAATAAATAATAATAAACTAAATAAAAATTAACTAATAAAACTAAAAATAGCAAACTAATAATAATAAACTAATAATAACTACACTAATAAAATAAATAATTAATAACTAAACTAACTAAAACTAATAAACTAATAATAATAATAATACCTAAAACTAAAAATAAAAATAAAAATAATTGTAAAACTAAATAAACTAAACACTAAACCCCTAAACCGAATCTAATAAAACTACTAATAATAAAACTAATAATAATAAACTAAACTAAACTGAAATAAGTAATAACTAAAATAATAAATTTAATAATAATAACTAAATAATAACTAAAAAAAGTAATAAACTAATAATAAAACTAAACTAACAGTAACTAATAACTAACTAATAAAACATAATAAACTTATAAATAATAAACTAATAAAACTATTAAACTAAAAATGTAATAATAACTAATCAAAAGCTGAAACTAATAATAAACTAAATAAAACTAATAAAACTAAAACTAATAATATATAACTAATAACTAAAACCAATAATTAATAAACAAATAAACTAATAAACTAACTAACAAAAAAAACTGTCTAATAAAACTAAACTAAGTAATAAATAAAACTAAACCCTATTAAATAATAAACACTTAAACTAAACTAATAACTTAGTAATATTAACTAATAATAAATAACTAACTAAAACTAAACCTTAGGCCTAAACTAATAAAAAAAAACTAACTAATAAATAAACATAATAATAACTAAACCTAATAAACTAGCTAATAACTAATAATAAACTAATAATAAAACACCAAACTAAAAATAATAATAACTAACCAATAATAAACTAATAAACTAATAACTAAATAAAGCAAAATTAACTAAATAACTAAACTAATAAAAATTAATAATAATAATAGTAATAATTAATAACTAACTAAACAAATTAACTGATAATAATAAAATTAATAATAAACTAACTAATAAATAACAAAATAACTATACCTTAAACCCTAACTAGATAAATAAACTAAATAATAATAATAAAACTAATAATAATAAACATAAACTAATAATAATAATAAACTAAAAAAATAATCTAAAACTAAAATAATAATAAACTAACTAACTAAAATAATAATAATAATAAATAAATAAATAACCAATGATAACTAATAAAAAAATCTAAGCCATAAACTAAACTAAAAGACTAATAATAATAAACTAATAAACCTAAACCCATAGCTAAACTAATAAAAATAATAAACTAAACTACTAAACTAATAAATAAACTAACAAAACTAAACCACTAACTAAAACTAACTAAAACCTATAAAATAATAAAACCATAAACTAATAATAATAACTAGTTATACTAAATAAATAACTAACTAACTAATAAACTAATAAACTAATAATAACAACTAATAATAAATAATTAAATAACTAACTAAAACTAAACCCTAAACTTAAACTAATAAACCATTAAAACTAACTAATAAAAAAACATAATAATAACTAATAGTAATAAAACTAACTAACAATAACTAAACTAATAAAAACTAAGAATAATAATAATAATAATAATAATAACTAATAACTAATTAACTGAACTAATAAACTGATAATAATAAAATAAATAATAAAATACCTAATAAAAAACTAAATAATTAAACCTTAAACCCTAATTAAATAAATAAGCTAAATAATAATAATAAAACTAATAATATTAAGCATAATCTAATAATAATAATAAACTAAAAAAGCTAATCTAAAATAAAATGAATAATAAACTAACTAACTTAACTAAAAATAATAATAAATAATATATAACTAATAATAACTAATAAAACATTAAGCCATAAACTAAACTAAAATACTAATAATAATAAACTAATAAACCTAAACCCATAACTGAACTAATAAACTAATAAAAAATCTAACAAAACTAAACTAATAAAACAAAACCACTAATGAAAACTAACTACAACTTAAATAATAATAAAACCATAAACTAATACTAATAACTAACTAAAATAAATAAATAACAAACTAACTAATAATAACTAATAAATATACTAAAATGAACTAAACCCCAAGAAATAAATAAACTAAATAAAATAATATTTTAAACCTACCCCCCCCACTAACTAACCTAAAATAATCATAAGTAAAACTAAACTAATAACATAACTAAAACTAAACTAACTAAACTAAACATAAAATAATAATAAACTAATAAAACCTAATAATAAATAATAAACACTAAACCTAAAACCTAAACCCTAAAACTAAACTAGACCCTCTTATTGAGGGCTTTTGGGGTCCCTCGCATTCTTGGTGAGTTTTTGAGTGCTTTTTCTCTTGGATTCCCTATAGATTGTCGACCTTGGGCTGATCTTAACCAGTTCTTGTCATGACATCATGACTCATGGCATCGGGTTCTTCAAATCCATGGGGTAAATTCTTTGTACCGATGGATCTAGCTAGGGCATCAGATTTTTTGGGTAGCCCTACATCTAAATTACCTGTTATTACTAAATCTTTCAAAGAAGCTTTAGCTGGTAAGAATTCCTCTACCGAGCCTCCTTTGAATTTGCTTCATACGACTTTTAAAGGTACACTGGCAATTATGATTTTAGATGAAGATATTTAAAGATTAGGTGAACCTTTTGCTTTTACTTTGATTACAAAGTTTTCATTTAAACGGCCAAAGATGGAAGATATTCATTCTTTTTTTGATAGCTTAAATTTATTTGGTTCTTTTTCTATTGGGCTGATTCATGCAAGGCATGTTCAGAATAAACTTTCTAATGACCTTGATTACAGAATAATTTTTTCTAGGCATTCTTACTATGTTTTTCATTATCAAATGTGTATTCTGAATTGGATGCCTATGTTTGATGTTAATGAATAGTCTCATATGTTCCCATTTGGATTTCTTTACCTAACTTGAGAATTCATCTATTTAATCATCAATTTATTTATGCTATTGGGTTGATTTTTGGTCAGCCCTTACAAGTTGATCAAGCAACAACTGCTTCTTCTAGACCGTCTATTGTTAGAATTCTTGTAGAGATTGATATTACTAAAAAATATCCAAATCAAATTTGGTTGGGTTTAGAGAAATGCGATTATTTTTAGAAAGTTATTTTTGAGAACTTTCCCATTTTTTGTAATCATTGTAAGATTCATGGGCATGAAATTTTTGAATGCTTTATTGCTCATCCATCTCTTAGGAAGAAAACCACCAGTAAAAATTCAATTGCTGATAAAACTAATGATTTTCTCAAGTTGGATAATGGAAAATATGCTTTTCAAAATTCTGATGTTTTGCAAAACCAGATTTTTGAATCTTCTAAAAAAGTTTTACCTATTAATGATTTGTCTAATGCGGAAGGTAATTTTGATGTTTTTGTAAATATCTTAACTAATAATCATGCTCTAAGTGTTTCTTTAGATTAATTTGTTAAAGGGAAGACTTTAGAGGTTGTGGTTAATGAATCTAATGGTTTGGGTGTTATGCATAAGTCCTTTCGTTATGATGATTCGAATATTATTGATGCTAACACCTTTTCTTCCAATCAGTTGGATGTTGTTTCTCTTTCTCCTATTTCTACTTTAGATCATGGGAAAGAGACTATTTCCTTGCATTCTTTGATTAATAATGGTGGGGAAAAAAGTTCTTATTTTTGATATTTTAACTTTTGGTCCTGACAATCTTCTTAATATTGGCGATCCCTCTTTTAAAAAATAAGATTTAGATGCCTATGACAATTCTCTCATTGTGAATAGTTATATTTCAGTTCAAAATGATGGTTTTTCTATGGCTGGTAATTCTATTCATAATTTTGGTAATATGCTATGTGTTTTTAAAGGATTTAAATCTTATTTTAATCACTTACATGAAGATTATATTGAAAATCTAGATTCTGCTTCTCTTGCTTCCTTTATGAATGAAGATAGGGAGGATAGTCTTTAGATTTTATTGGAAGGTGAGAATATTGATAATTGTCTTCTTAATAAGGCTATTTTTGCTCCTTATTTAACTTCTCATTCTGAAATGCATACTATTTTTGATTTTCCTTTATCTAATGTTATGGATGATTCTGAATGCTCTTATTTGAAATTGATAGCTTTGATCCCCGTGCTTTTATAACAATACTGATTCATTTTTGGATGGATATTTTTTGGAGAAAGGGCATGGTTATAAAACTATTTATAAGAAGAAAAAGAAGAAAATGTGTTCAGATTTATGCCCCTCCTCGCTTGCCGAGGGTTACTCATTTTAAAGCTTCTTAGAAATAATCTCTCTTATCTTCAGGAAGTTTTTGCTTTAGGCTTATTTTTTTCTCTGTTGGTTGAGCTTTTGTTGTGTGTTTTTTTGTTAGCTATAGTATTGGCTTCTTGGCTAATTTTTCTCCTTTTGGCTTGGAATTTTTGGCTTCTTGTGTATTGGGTTTTATTTTGTGCCCTATGGCTGGTTGGTTTTATGCTGGTGGCTTTGTTCCTATTGGCTTGCCTTTTTTTGTTGGTGCTTTTGCTTTCTTTGTTGGTGGTAGGTTGGGCTTTTTGTCCCTGGTGTATGGTTTGTCCATTGGTTGGTTGTTTCTCTTGCTATTTATTTTAGCTATTGCTAGCCTTCTTCTTTTGTTTGTTGGTTGGTTTGGTTCACTTGCTCTTTCCTAGGCCATTTTTCTTGGGTGCTCTGTTGGTTGTTTTGTTTCCTTTGGTTGGTGCCTTGGTGGCTTTGGATTGGTGTTGTTGTGGGCTCTATTTGCTTGGTGCCTTTGTGGCTTTGGATTGGTGTTGTTGTGGGCTCTGTTGGCTTTGTCTTTGAGGGCTCTTTTTTTTTGGGGGGGTGCAGTGAGCTTCTTTTCTCCGTCTTTTTTAAGAGGTGTTCTTATTGGGTTTTGTTGGGATTTCCTTATGTTAATTTTATCTGTTGGTCTCCTCTCTCTTTTTGTTTCCTTAGCTTCACTTTTTGTTTGGCTGGGTGACAATTATGATAGGTTTGTATTTTTCTTTGGCTGGGATGGCTATGATGATATGATGAATTTTTTTCCTTGATATTTTTGTGGCTGGTGACTCTACCTGTTTGTAACCCTTCTTTGAATGTGGATACACTTAAGATTTGATGACCCTCATTATAGTGACTATTCATTTTTTCTCATATCTATGCTTGAGATTTTTTCTCTTTATATTTTTTGATCTCCTTCTGGTTGAGATTTATTCAAGTTGTAAGTTCATTTTTCAGTTGGTCTTTTCTTCTTCTTGGAGGGAGCTATAGAGTCTTTCTAATGGTCTCTTTTTCTTAGATGGCTAATGTTGTATTCAGTTGTAGGTTGCAGGTTTCCATTTATTATGGATCTTAATCTCTTTCGAGGTTCTTTTGGAGCTCCGTGGATTCTTCCCCTTTACTACCTTTTGCTAGGGTTTCTTAGTTTTGTCTTTGTTTTTTTCTTTATTGCTCTTTGATGTATTAGTTTAGGGACTAAACTCTTTAGGATTTTCCTGTAGCTCATTTGAGTAGTAGTTTCTTTCTTCTTGAGTTTAGTCTCTAATATGGTCTTCTTGTACCTATTTTCCTAAACAATAAATTCCTTTTAGTTAAAAAAAAAACCCCTAAACCCTAAATCATAAACCTTAAACCCTAAATCATAAAGCCTAAACACTAAATCCTAAACCCTAAACCCTAAACCCAAAACCCTAAAAACTTAAACCATAAAATGCTAAACCCTAAACCCTAAACCCTAAACCAAAACCGTAATCCCAAAACCCTAAAAACCTAAAAACCTAAACATAAAATAAATAAATAAATCTAAACTTAAATAAAATAAAATAATAATATAAAATAAAACCCTAAGATAAAACCTAAACTTAAACCTAAAAATAAAATAAATTAAAAATAAAAATAAACTAGAATAAAATAAATATAAACCAAAACTAAATTAAAAAATAAAATAAACCTAAAAAAGCTAAATAAAATAAAACTAAATGTAAAATAAAAATAAAATAAACCTAAAATAAAATAAAAACTTAAACCTAAAAAATAAATTTAAAAATAAATAATAAATAAAACCTAAACCTAGAACTAAAAAAAATTAAACCTAAAATAAAAATAAAACAAACAAAATAAAATAAACCTAAACATAAACTTAAATAAACTAAACTAAAATAAATAAAACGTACATCTAAACCTAAAATAAACTTAACCTAAACCTAAACATAAACTAAATAAAATTAAATAAATCTAAAATAAACCTGAACTTAAACTAAAAACTAAAATCTAAAAATAAACCTAAAATAAAACCTAAAACCTAAACCTAAAAAAATAAAATATAAAGCTAAACCTAAACCTAAAAATAAAAAAATAAAACCTAAACCTAAAACATAAAATAAAAATAAAACTCAACTAAAAAGTAAACCTAAACCTAAACCTAAAAAATAAACAATAATAAAAAACCTAAACTAAAATAAAGAAATTTAAAATAAATAAACTAAAATAAATAAAATAAAAAATAAACATAAATTAAAATAAAAAATAATATAAACAAAAAGAAATAATAAATAAACTAATCAAACCTAAACCTACCGATTTACTTAATTTTTTTTAAAAAAAACTCTAAACCTTAAATCCTAAACCCTAAATGCTAAACCTTAAACCTAAAACTAAACCTAAACCTTAAACCATAAACCTACAACACTAAGCCTAAAATCCTAAACCCTAAACCCTAAACCGTAAAGCCTAAAAACCTTAAACCCTAATGCCTAAAAAACCTTAAACTTTGAACCCTAAACCTTAAACCCTAACCCTAAACCCTAAACCCAAAACCCTAACCGTAACCCTAAACCCGAAACCCTAAAAACATTTACCCTAAAATCCTAAACCTTAAACCCCGGTTGTGCTGATTTTTATGAAAGGTGATTTTTATGAAAGGTTGCGAAATACAAAGTTGGTGGTCATGCCTGTGTTGGTCTTATTGCACCTATTAATGTTGTGGTTCCTCCAGGGAACACCGGTCTGGATCCCTCACGACTTCTTTCTTCTAGGTTCTCAGCATCCCAACTAAGATTATCAAGGGTATTGTTGAATTTAACACCTCGATTAAGATAATTAAAAAAGGCGATAAGGTGGGATCCTTAGAGGTCACACTCCTCATGAAGCTGGGGATTAGGCCATTCTCTTATGGCCTTGTCATCCAGTCTGTGTATGATGATGGATCGGTGTTCAATCCTGAAGTACTTGACCTCATTAAACATGATCTCATCGAGAAGTTTTTAGTAGGCTTTTCAATGATCACTTCTCTCTCACTATCCCCCTCTTATCCCACCCTTATTGTAACACCCCACATGTTCATCAATGCTTACAAGAATGTACTTGCCATCATGATTGCCACTGATTACACATACCCGTAGGCCAAAAAGGTTAAGGAGTATTTGAAAGATCCTAGTAAATTTGTTGTGGCTGTTGCACCTAGTGCTTCTAGTGCTCCTGCTGCTACTCGCCGTAGTGGGAGAGAAGAAGAGCTCTTGAGCAATCGATGATTATATGGGATTGACTTATTGTACTGGCCTTCTATCAAATAAAAGTTTATTGTCTCTGGGAGTTAAATTATTTTGTGAAATACTATTTTTTATGAATTTTTAAATTGCATTTTATTTTATCATGTTTTATTAGTTGTTAGAGGATAATGTCTTGTTTGATTTGGTAATTTCTTGTTTGTTATGAAATCATTTGATTAAAAAAACCCCTAAATCCTAAACCCCAAACCCCAAACCCTAAACCTAAACCTAAAGTAACTAGATAAATTAAAAAATAAAATAAACCCTAAACCTATAAAAAAAAACACCTAAGAACTAGAAGGGAAAGAAGAGTGTGTGGTGGGGGAGAGCGGGTGGATATGAGGGTGGGAGGCTGATGGTGAGGGGGTGAGAGGTGGGAAGGTTGCTGATGGTGTGGGAAAGATCAAGGATATGATGGTGAATTGAATCTACCGAGAGGTCGATGTGGCTGGGAACTGGAGAAATTGAAGAGCGGCCTTATGGATTTTTATAGTAGAGACAGAGACAATGGTTTTGGTTTTGATTTTTTATGTAGTTTTTTTATTGGTGTTGAGTGTGAATGGTTGATGAAATTGAAAAAAAGAACCCTAAAAAATTAAAAACAAACCTAAACCTAAACCAAAAAACAAAACCCTAAACCCTAAATGTAAACCCTAAAATATAAAATAAAAAAAAAAATTAAACCCCAAACCTAAACCTAAACCCCAAACAACCTAAAACTAAACCCTCCCTAAACCCTAAACCCTAAACCCTAAACCTTAAACCCTAACCCTAAACCGTAAACCCAAAAACTCTAAACTCTAAAACAATAAACCCTAAACTCTAAAAGCTAAACCCTAAACCCTAAAGACCTAAAAACCTAAACCTAAACTAAATAAAACCTAAAAAAATTGATAAAAAAACCTAAACCTAAATAAAATAAAAAATAAAATAAAATAAAAACCTAAACTAAAACATAAACCTAAATGTAAAAATAAAATAAACCTAAAAAAGAAAAATAAAATAAATAAAAATCTAAACTAAATTAAAAAATAAAATAAACCTAAGAATAAAAAACCTAAAGAAAATAAAAACTAAATGTAAAAAAAAATAAAATAAACCTAAAATAAAATAAAATAAAAATTAAATAAAAACCTAAACATAAAAATAAATGAAAAAGAAAACATAAACCCTAAAATAAATAATTAAACAAAAAAATAAACCTAAACCTAAACTAAAAAGTAAAACCTAAAAATAAACCTAAAACCTAAACCAAAAAAAAATAAAATAAAAACCTAAACCTAAACCTAAAAATGAAAATATAAGCTAAACCTCAAAAATAAAATAAAAATAAAAATAAACTAAAAAATAAACGTAAACCTAAACCTAAACCTATAAAATAAACTAAAATAAAAAACCTAAACAAAAATAAATAAATCTAAAATAAGTAAACTAAAGTAAATAAAAATAAAAATAAACTAAAATAAAAAAAATAAACTACTATAAATAAAAAATAAACTAAATAAACATAAACTTACCAGCTTACTTAATTTAAAAAAAATAAAAAATTATAAAATATAAAATATAAAAAAAACTCTAACCCTAAAATTAAACCTAAACGATAAAACCAAAACTCCAAATCTACAATCCTAAACCCTTAACCTTAAACCTTAAAACCTTAAACCCTAAACCCTAAGACCCTAAGACCCTAAACCTTAAACTCTAAACCCTAAACCATAAATTGATAACCCTAAACCCTAAACTGTATACCCTAAAACCCTAAATCCTAAACCTACAACCTTAAACCCTAAACCTACAACCTTGAACCCTAAACCCTAAACCCCAAACCATAAACCCTAAACCCTAAACCCTAAACCCTAAACCCTAAAAACTAAAAAACCTAAACCTAAATAAAATAAAACCAAAAAATAAAATAAATAAGAAAATATAAACCTAAATAAAATAAAAAAATAAAATAAAATAAAAACTTGAACAAGAATCGAAACCTAGACCTAAACCTAAAACTAAACCTAAACCTAAAAATATAAGAAAATAAAAAAAATAAAAACTAAAATAAAATAAAATAATAAAAAACCTAAACTAAATTAAACAATAAAATAAACTTAAAAATAAGAAACCTAAATGTTAAATAAAAATAAAATAAAATAAAAACTAAATAAAAACCTAAACCTAAAAAATAAACCTAAAAAAAAATCCTAAAACCTTAAACTAAATAAACTAAACTAAACTAAAAATAAACCTAACCCTAAACTAAAAAAAAACCTAAAAATAAACCTAAAACAAAAACTTAAAACATAAACCTAAAAAATAAAATAAAAACCTAAACCTAAACCTAAAAATAAAAAATAAAACCTAAACCTAAAAAATAAAATAAGAATAAAACCTAACTAAAAAATAAACATAAACCTAAACCTAAAGCTAAAAAATGAACTAAAATAAAAAAAATTTAACTATAATAAATAAACATGAAATAAAAAAATTAAACAAAATAAAAAACCTAAGTAAAAATATATAATAAACTAAATAAACCTAAACCTATCAGTTTACTTGATTTAAAGAAGAAACCCTAAACCCTAAATGCTAAACATTAAATCTTAAACACTAAATCCTAAAACTAACCCTAAACGTACAACCCTAAACCTAAAATCATAAATCATAAACCTTAAACCCTAAACCCTAAATCCAAATCTGTAACCCTAACCGTAAACCTTAATCCCTAAAATCTTTAACCTTAAACCCTAAATTAACCCTTATCCCTAAACCCTAAACCCTAAAGCCAAAACCCTAAACCCTAAGCTAACCCTAAACCCTAAAACCTAAACCCTAAACCCTAAAAACTCTAAACCCTAAAGCCTAAACACTAAATCCTAAACCCCAAACCCAAAACCCTAAGATCCTAAACACTAAAACCCTACACAAAAACCTAAACCTCAAAAACCTAAAAACTTTAATGTAAACTAAATAAAATTTAAAAATAAAATATAATAAAATAATTTAAAAAAACTAAAATAAAATAAATAAAAACCTAAACTAAACAAAAAATAAAACAAGCCTAAGAATAAAAAACCTAACAAAAAAACTAAATAAAAATATAAATAAACTATACCTAAAATGAAAAAAAAATAAAATAAAAACCTAAAACTAAAAAATAAACCTAAACATAAAACCAAGAAATAAATAAAAAATAAAACCCAAACATAAACTAAAAATAAAAACTAAACCTTAAATAAAAATAAAATAAACTAAATAAAATAATCCTAAACATAAACTAAAATAAACTAAACTAAAATAAACAAAACCTAAACCAAAACCTAAAATAAACTAATCTTAAATCTTAAACTAAATAGAATAAAATAAATTAAAAGTAAACCTAAACCTAAACTAAAAAAATAAAACATAAAAATTAACCAAAAATAAAAACTTAAAACCTAAACCTAAACTTAAAAATAAAAAATAAAATAAAAATAAAACTAAACTAAAAAATAAACATAAACTTAAACTTAAACTTAAACTTTAAAAATATACTAAATTAAAAAACCTAAATTTAAAAAAATAAACCTAATATAAATAAACTAATCTAAATAAAAATAAAAAAATATAATAAACTAACAGAAAGAAAAAATAAACTAAAGAAACCTAAACCTAAAGGTTTACTTAATTTTAAAAGAAAACCCTAAACCCTAAATCCTAAACCCTAAATCTTTAACCTTAAATCCTAAAGCCTAAATCCTAAAACTAACCCTAAATCCTTAATCCTAAACTTACAACCCTAAACCCTAAACCTTGAACCATAAACCCTAAAATCCTGAACCCCAAACCTAAAACCTTAAACCATAAATCCTAAACCTTAAACCCTAAACCTTAAACCTACAACCCTAAACCCTAAAAAACCCAAACCCTAAACCCTAAACCCTTAAATCATTAACACTAAAATCCTAAACTCTAAACCCTAAAACCTAAATCCTAAACCTTAAATACTAAACCCCCAAACCTAAACCCTAACCCAAAACACTAAATCGTAAACACCAAACCCTAAAACTAAACATAAAGTGACAAAATAAATTTAAAAATAAACCTAAACCCTAAAACGTAATAAACCTAAACCAAAACCCTACGAATGGGCAGAACCTTCAAGGCAGGAACATCACTATCAACCAGGCTTAGTCTAGATCTGGAGCTGCTCGTGGATATGGAGGTGGTGGTCAGAGCAGTGGTGGTTATGGAGGCTAGAGGAGCGACGGAGGTTATGGTTGTGGTGGTGGCGGAGGGGAAATCAGGGATATGTTGGTGGATCCGCTACTCGAGAAGCCGAGGTGGTTCTAATGGGAACTATAAAAATAGAAGAATGATCGATACGATCTGCTATGTATGGAACTGTGTATTTATAGTAGAGATGACCTACTTATCTAGTGTTTTTTATATGCACTATGCGTGCTCATTTTTTATCTATGTCATCGCTTGTGTCTTAAAGAACTTGGTGGGTTACTTGATTGATAAAATAAAAAAGAAGAAATGTTGAATATGAATTTGTTCTCTGTTAAAAAAAAATCAAAAACCCTAAACCCTAAATTAAAACCTGAACCCTAAACCTAAAACATAAACCATAAACCTTAAACCCTAAACCCTAAACCCTAAAATAAAAAAAAAAAAAACCCTAACCCTAAACCCTAAATGCTAAAACTAAGACTAAACCCTAAACCCTAAACCTACAACCCTAAACCCTAAACACTAAACCCTAAAACACTAAACCCTAAACCCTAAACCCTAAACTCAAAACCTTAAACCATTGAAACCCAAAATCCTAAAGCCTAAACACTAAACCCTAAATCTAAAACCTTAAACCCTAACCGTAAACCCTAAACCCTAAAACCCTAAAACCCTAAAACCCAGATCCCTAACCTTAAACCTAAATACTAAACCCTAAACCCAAAAAACCTAAAAACCTAAACTTAAACTAAATAAAACCTAAAAATAAAATAAATAAACGACCTAAACCTAAATAAAATAAAGAAATAAAATAAAATAATAACCTAAACTAAAACCTAAATTTAAACCTAAACCTAAAAATTAAATAAAATAAAAAATAAAAATAAACCTAAATAAAATAAATACTAACAAAAAATAAAAATAAAATAAACCTAAAATAAAATAAAATAAAAACTAAATATAAACTTAAACCTAGAAAATAAACCTAAAAATAAAACATAAAAATAAATAAAAATTAAAACCTAAACCTTAAACTTAAAAAATCTTAAACCTTAAATAAATAAAATAAAATAAACCTAAACCTAAACAGAAATAAACTAAACTAAATAAATAAAACCTAAACTTAAACCTAAAATAAACTAAACCTAAACCCTAAAGTAAATAAAATAAAATAAACTAAAAATAAACCTAAACCAAACTAAAAAATAAAACCTAAAAATAAACCTAAAATAATAACCTAAAACTTAAACCTAAAAAAATAAAATATAAACCTAAACATAAACATAAAAATAAAAAATAAAACCTAAACATTAAAAAATAAAATAAAAATAAAACTAAATTAAAATATTAACATAAACCTAAACATAAACCCAAAATTAAACTAAAATAAAAAACATAAACTAAAATAAATAAATATAAAAAAAATTTAAAGAAAAATTAAAAATAAAATAAACTAAAATAAATAAAAAATAAACTAAATAAACTAAAAATAACCTAAACCTACCAGCTTACTTAATTTATTTTTAAAAAAAGCCCTATTCCTTAGACCATAAATCCAAAATCCTAAACCCTGACCCTAAACCCTAAAACTAACCCTAAACCCTGAACCCTAATTCTACAACCCTAAACCTACAACCCTAACCCCTAAACCCTAGACCCTAAATCTTAAAAAACCCTAAAACCCTAGACCCTAAATCTTAAAAAACCCTAAACCCTAAACCCTAAACTAATCCTTAAATCCTAAACCCTAACCCTAAACCCTAAAATCATAAACCTTAAATCTTAAACTAACCCTAAATCATAAACCCTAAACCCTAAACCCTAAACTAACCCTAAATCTTAAGCTAACCAAACCCTTAAAACCCTAAACCATAAAGCCTAAACACGAAACCCTAAACCCTAAACCCTAAATCCTAACCCCAATCATAAATCCTAAACTATAAACCCTAAACTCTAAACCCTAAACCCTAAACAGTAAAAACCTAAAATCCTAAACTTGAAGTAAATAAACCCTTAAAAAATAAATTAAAAATAATCAAAACTTAAATAGAATAAAAAATTTTAATTAAATTCGAACCTAAACTAAAACCTAAACCTAGACCTAAAAGAAAAATAAAATAAAATAAAAAACTAAAATAAAAGAAATAATAACCTAAACTAAAGTAAAATAATAAAATAAAGCTAAGATTAAAAATAAAAATAAAATAAACCTAAAATAAAATTAAATAAAAGCCTAAACCTAAAAATAAATAAAAAATAAAACCCAAACACTAAACTAAAAATAAAAACAAAATGTAGAATAAAAATAAAACAAAACTAAACCCAAACTAAAATAATCTGAACTAAAATAATTTTAACCTAAACTTAAACCTAAAATAAACTAAACCTAAATCCTAAACAAAAATAAAATAAAATAAAATAAACTAAAAGCACACCTAAACCTAAACTAAAAAAATAAAACCTAAAAATAAACTAAAATAAAAACCTAAGACCTAAACCTGAAACCTTAGCTGAAAAACTAAAGAGAAACTAAATAAAACCTAAAATTAAAATAAATAAAAAACCTAAACCAAAATAAAATGAAAAAATAGAATAAAATAAAAACATAAACTAAAACCTAATCCTAAAAAAAAAACTAAACTAAAATAAAATAAATAAAAACCTAAACTAAAAAAAAAAAAAACCTAAATAAAATCAGAACAAAACCTAAAAATAAAATAAATAAAAAATAAATAAAAATGTAAACCTAAAAAAAACCTAAAAATAAAAAATAAATAAAACCTAAACCTTAAACTAGAAAAAAAATAAAACCTAAACTAAGATAAACTAAACTAAAATAAATAAAATTACAATAAACTAAAAGTAAATCTAAACCTTAAATAAACTAAACTTAAATCCTAAACTAAATAAAATAAAATAAACTAAAAGTAAACGTAAACATAAAATTAAAAATTAACCCCAAAAATAAACCTGAAATAAAAACCTAAAACCTAAACCGTAAACCTTTAACCCTAAAAAGCTAAAAACCTAAACCTAAACCTAAAAAGAAAATAAAATAAAAAATAAAAACTAAACAAAAATAAAATAAATAAAAACCTAAACCAAACCAAAATAAAAAATAAAAACAAAACCTAAAATAAAAATAAAATAAACCTAAAATAAAATAAAATAAAAACTTAAACCTAAAAAATAATCCTCAAAATAAAACCTCAAAAAAAACTAAAACTAAATAATAATAATATAAACCTAAAGCTAAACTAAGATAAACTAAACAAAAATGAATAAAACCTAAATCTAAACCTAAAATAAACTAAACCTCAACCTAAACTAAATAACATAAAATAAATGAAAAATAAACCTAAACCTGAACTAAAAAATAATACACAAAAATAAAACTAAAATCAAAACCTAAAACCTAAACCTAAAAAAATAAAATAAAAACCTAAATCTAATCCTAAAAATAAACAATAAAACCTAAACCTTAAAAATAAAATAAAAATAAAAATAAAATAAAATTGAACTAAAAAATAAACCTAAACCTAAAAATAACTAAAATAAATAAACCTAAAATAAATAAACTAAACTAAATAAAAATAAAAATAAACCTAAATTAAAAAAAAGAAACTAAAATAAATAAAAAATGAACTAAATAAAGTAAATAAATCTAAACCTATGAGTTTACTTTATTTAAAATAAATAAATAAATTTTAAAAATTAAAAAAAGTAAAAAACTCTAAACCCTAACCCTAAACCCTAAACCCAAAACCCATAACCCAAAAACCCTATAATCTATAACCCTAAACCCTAAAACCTAAACCCCAAACCATAAACCCTAAACCCTAAAACCTAAATCCAAATCATAAACCCAAAACCCTAAAAACCAAACTTAAACTAATTAAAACCTAAAAATAAAATAAATAAAAAAACTTAAACCTAAGTAAAATAAAAAAATAAAATAAAATAAAATCTTAAACCAAAACCTAAACCTAAACCTAAAAATAAAATAAAATAAAAATAAAAACTAAACTTAAATAAAAAAACTAAACTAAACTATAAAATAAAATAAACCTAAAAATAAAAATCTAAATAAAATAAAATAAACATAAAATAAAAATAAAATAAACTAATAATAATATAAAATTAAAACTAAATAAAAACCTAAACCTAAAAATAAATAAAAAATAAAACCTAAATCCTAAACTACAAATAATAACTAAACCTAAATTAAA
Source organism: Cymbidium sinense (assembly GCA_021442155.1). Classification (NCBI taxonomy): domain Eukaryota; kingdom Viridiplantae; phylum Streptophyta; class Magnoliopsida; order Asparagales; family Orchidaceae; genus Cymbidium; species Cymbidium sinense. The sequence goes on along the minus strand of CM038214.1, from coordinate 104,434,878 downwards.
ATAAAATAACCAAAATAAGATAAATGTAAACATAAACTAAAATAAATAAAACCTAAACCTTACCTAAAATATACTAATCCTAAACCCTAAAGTAAATAAAATAAAAGAATCTAAAAATAAAACTAAACCTAAACTAAAAAAAAACCTAAAAATAAACCTAAAATAATAACCTAAAACATAAACCTACAAAATAAAATTAAAATAAAACTAAACCAAAAAATAAACATAAACCAAAAAACCAAACCTAAATTAAAATAAAACAAAACCTAAAAAATAAACCTAAAATAATAACCTAAAACCTAAACCTAAAAAATAAAATAAATATAAAACTAAACCAAAAAATAAACATAAACGAAAACCTAAACATATAAAGTGAACTAAAATAAAACCTAAACTAAAATAAATAAATATAAAAAATAACCTAAAGAAAAATAAAAATTCAAATAAACTAAAAGAAATAAAAAAACTAAAAAAAAAAACCTAAACCTACCAATTTACTCAATTTTTTAAAAAAAACCCTAAACCTTAAACCTTAAACCCAAAACCCTAAATCCAAAACCTTAAACCCTAATCCTAAACCCTAAAACTAACCCTAGACCTTGAACCCTAAAGCTACAACCCTTAATCTACAACCCAAAACCCTAAACCCTAGACCCTAAACCTTAAAATACCCTAAACCCAAGCCCATAACCCTAAACCATAATCCTAAATCCTAAAACCCTAAACCATAAACCCTTAAACCTAAAAACTCTAAGCCCTAAACCCTAAACTAACCCTAAACCCTAAGCTAACCCTAAACCCTAAACCCTAAATCCTAAACCCTAAAAACTATAAACCCTAAAGCCAAAACACTAAACCCTAAACACTAAACCCTAAACTTTAACCCCTAACCCAAAACTCTAAACACTAAAACCCTAAACCTTAAAACCCCAAACCCTAAACCCTAAACCTGAAAAACATAAAATTTAAAGCTATGTAAATATAACCTAAAATAAAATAAACAAAACCCAAAATCTAAATAAAATAAAATAAACATAAAATAAAAATAAAAAATAAACTAATAATAATATAAAATTAAAACTAAATAAAAACCTAAACCTAAAAATAAATAAATAAAATAAAACCTAAATCCTAAACTACAAATAATAACTAAACCTAAATTAAAATAAAATAACCAAAATAAGATAAATGTAAACATAAACTAAAATAAATAAAACCTAAACCTTACCTAAAATATACTAATCCTAAACCCTAAAGTAAATAAAATAAAAGAATCTAAAAATAAAACTAAACCTAAACTAAAAAAAACCTAAAATAAACCTAAAATAATAACCTAAAACATAAACCTACAAAATAAAATTAAAATAAAACTAAACCAAAAAATAAACATAAACCAAAACCAAAACCTAAATTAAAATAAAAACAAAACCTAAAAATAAACCTAAAATAATAACCTAAAACCTAAACCTAAAAAATAAAATAAATATAAAACTAAACCAAAAAAATAAACATAAACCTAAACCTAAACATATAAAGTGAACTAAAATAAAAAACCTAAACTAAAATAAATAAATATAAAAAATAACCTAAAGAAAAATAAAAATTCAAATAAACTAAAAGAAATAAAAAAACTAAAAAAAAAAACCTAAACCTACCAATTTACTCAATTTTTTAAAAAAAACCCTAAACCTTAAACCTTAAACCTAAATCCAAAACTAAACCTAATCCTAAACCCTAAACTAACTCCTGACTTGAACCCTAACCCATACAACCTAAACCCTAAACCCTAGACCTAAACCTTAAAATACCTAAACCTAAGCTATAACCCTAAACCATAATCCTAAATCCTAAAACCCTAAACCATAAACCCTTAAACCTAAAAACTCTAAGCCCTAAACCCTAAACTAACCCTAAACCTGTTAACCTAAACCCTAAACCCTAAATCCTAAACCCTAAAAACTATAAACCCTAAAGCCTAAACACTAAACCCTAAACACTAAACCCTAAACTTTAACCCCTAACCCAAAACTCTAAACACTAAAACCCTAAACCTTAAAACCCCAAACCCTAAACCCTAAACCCTGAAAACATAAAAATTTAAAGCTAAGGTAAATATAACCTAAAAATAAAATAAACAAAAAACCCAAAATCTAAATAAAATAAAAATAAACATAAAATAAAAATAAAATAAACTAATAATAATATAAAATTAAAACTAAATAAAAACCTAAACCTAAAAATAAATAAAAAATAAAACCTAAATCCTAAACTACAAATAATAACTAAACCTAAATTAAAAATAAAATAACCAAAATAAGATAAATGTAAACATAAACTAAAATAAATAAAACCTAAACCTTACCTAAAATATACTAATCCTAAACCCTAAAGTAAATAAAATAAAAGAATCTAAAAATAAAACTAAACCTAAACTAAAAAAAAACCTAAAAATAAACCTAAAATAATAACCTAAAACATAAACCTACAAAATAAAATTAAAATAAAACTAAACCAAAAAATAAACATAAACCAAAACCAAAACCTAAATTAAAATAAAAACAAAACCTAAAAATAAACCTAAAATAATAACCTAAAACCTAAACCTAAAAAAATAAAATAAATATAAAACTAAACCAAAAAATAAACATAAACCTAAACCTAAACATATAAAGTGAACTAAAATAAAACCTAAACTAAAATAAATAAATATAAAAATAACCTAAAGAAAAATAAAATTCAAATAAACTAAAAGAAATAAAAAACTAAAAAAAACCTAAACCCACTAATTTACTCAATTTTAAAACCCTAAACCTTAAACCTTAAACCCAAAACCCTAAATCCAAAACCTTAAACCCTAAGCCTAAACCCTAAAACTAACCCTAGACCTTGAACCGTAAAGCTACAACCCTTAACCTACAACCCAAAACCCTAAACCTTAGACCCTAAACCTTAAAATACCCTAAACCCAAACCCTTAACCCTAAACCATAATCCTAAATCCTAAAACCCTAAACCATAAACCCTTAACCCTAAAAACCCTAAGCCCTAAACCCTAAACTAACCCTAAACCCTATAACCTAAACCCTAAACCCTAAACCCTAAACCTTAAAACTTTAAACCCTAATGCCTAAACACTAAACCTTAAAACTTAAACCCTAACCCAAAACTCTAAACGCTAAAACCCTAAACCTTAAAACCCCAAACCCTAAACCCTAAACCCTGAAAACATAAAAATTTAAAGCTAAGGTAAATATAACCTAAAAATAAAATAAACAAAAAACCCAAAATCTAAATAAAATAAAATAATAAAATAAAGTAAAATCAAAAACTAAAACCTAACCTAAACCTAAAAATAAACAAAAATAAAATAAATAAAAACCTAAACTAAACTAATAAAATATAAAATAAATTTAAGAATAAGAAACTAGAATAAAATAAAAACTAAATGTAAAATTAAATTAAAATAAACATAAATTAAAATAAAATAAAAAATAAATAAAACCTTAAACATAAAAAATAAACCTAAAAACTAAAACCTAAAAATAAATAAAAATAAAACCCAAACCCTAAACTAAAAATATAAGCTAACCCCAAAATATAAATAAAATACACAAAATAAAATATACCAAAACCTAAATTAAAATAAACTAAACTAAAATAAATAAAACCTAAACCTATACTAAAAATAAACTAAACCTAAATCCAAAACTAAATAAAATTAAAGAAACTAAAAGTAATAGTAAACCTAAACAAAGAAAAAAAAAACCTAAAAATAAACCTAAATTAAAAACCTAAAACCTAAGCCCTAAACCACAAACCCTATAAAGCTAAAATCCAAAACCTAAACTCAATAGACCTAAAAATAAAATGAAAAAATAAAATAAAATAAAAACATAAACTAAAACCAAAACCTAAAAATATAATAAAATAAAAAATAAAACTAAACTAAAATAAAATAAATAAAAACCAAAACTAAACTAAAAAATAAAAAACTTATATAAAACAAAAACTAAACCTAAAATAAAATATACCTAACATAAATACTAAATAAAAACATAAACCCACCAAATAAACCAACAAATAAATAAAAAATACAACCTTAATCCTAAAATAAAAATAACCTAAACCAAAAATAATAATAATATAAACTTAATCCTAAACTAAGATGAACTAAACTAAAATAAATAAAACCTATGCCTAAACCTAAACCTAAACCTAAACCAAATAAAATAAAATGAACTATAAATAAACCTAAACCTAAACTAAAAAATAATACCTAAAATAAAACTAAAATAAACACCTAAAACCTAAAACTAAAAATAAAATAAAAACCTAAACCTAAACCTAAAAATAAAAAAATAACTAATCCTGAAAAAATAAATAAAAATAAAACTAAAATATAAAGTAAACCTAAACCTGAAAAATAAACTAAAATAAATAAACCTAAAGTAAATATGCTAAACTAAATAAAAAATAAACCTAAATAAAAATGAAAAATAAACTAAAATAAAATAAATAATAAATAAACTAAATAATCATAAACCTATGAGTTTACTTAATTTAAAGAACATAAACAGTTTAAAAAATAAAAATAATTAAAAAAAACATTAAACTTTAAACCCTAAACCTTAAAAAATCTACAGCCCTAAACCCTAAAACCTAAACCCTAAACCCTAAAATCTACAACACTAAACCATAAAACCTAAATACGAAACCTTAAACCCTAAACGCTAAACCCTAAAACCTAAACCCTACACCCTACAAATCTAAAAACCAAAACCTAAACAAAATAAAACCTAAAAATAAAATAAATAAGAAAATATAAACCTAAATAAAATAAAATAATAATATAAATTGAGAGCTAAACTAGAACTTAAACCTAAACCTAAACCTAAAACTAAAAATAAAATAACATAAAAAATAAAAAACTAAACTAAAATAAAATAAATAAAAACCTAAACTGATCTATAAAATAAAATAATCCTAAAAATAAAAAAACATAATTAAAATAAAAATAAATGTAAAATAAATATAAAATAAACCTAAAATAAAATAAAATAAAAAACTAAGTAAAAACCTAAACATAAAAATAAATAAAAAATAAAACCTAAATCCTATACTAAAAATAGAAACTAAACTAAAAATAAAAATAAAATAAATGTAAACCTAAACTAAAATAACCTAAATTAAAATAAATAAAACCTAAACCTAAACTTAAAATAAATTAAACCTAAACCCTGAACTAAATAAACTAAAAATAAACCTAAACCTAAATTAAAAAATAAAACCTAAAAATAAACCTTAAATAAAAACCTAAAACCTAAAACTAAAAAAAATAAAATAAAAACATAAACCTAAACCTCAAAATAAAAAATAAAACTAAACACAAAAACAAACATAAACCTAAGCCTGAACTTAAAAAATAAATTAAAATAAAAAACCTAAACTAAAATAAATAAAGCTAAAATAAATAAACAGAACTAATTAAAAATTAAAAATAGACCGAAATAAAAATAAAAAATAAAATAAATTAAAATAAATAAAAAATAAAATAAATAAACCTAAACCTAATGGTTTACTTAATTTTTTTTTTAATAAAAAACCTTAAACCCTAAACCCTAAACCATTAACCCCAAATCCTAAACCCTAAACCCTTAACCCTTAACCCTAAAACTAACCCTAAACCCAAAATCCTAAACTTACAACCTTAAAGCCGAAACCCTAAACCCTAAACCCTAAAAAATCGTAAACCCTAAACCCTAAATGCTAAACTAACCATAAACCCTAAACCCTAAATCTTAAACTATAACCCTAACCCTAATCCCTAAACCATAATCCCTAAACACTAAAACCCTAAACCATAAAGCCTAAACCCTAAGCCCTAAACCCTAAACCCTAAAAACCCTAAACCTTAAAGCCTAAACCCTGAACTAACCCTAAACCCTAAGCTGACCCTAAACCATAAACCTAAACCCTAAAAATGTTAAACCATAAAGCCTAAACACTAATCCCTAAACCCTAATACCCTAAACCCTAAAACCCTAAACCATAAACCTGAAACACTATAAACCTAAAAACCTAAACCTAAACTAAATTAAACGTAAAAATAAAATGATCAAATATAACTTAAACCTAAATAAAATTAAAAAATAAAATCAAATAAAAACCTAAAGTAAAACCAAAACTAAACTTTAAAATAAAATAAAAATAAAATAAGATAAAATAAAGAATAAACTAAATTAAACTAAAAACTAAAATAAACCTAAGAATAAAAAACCTTAATAAAATAAAAACTAAACAAACAATAAAAATAAAATAAACCAAAAATAAAATATAGTAAAAACCTAAACCTAAAAAATAAACGTAAAAATAAATCCTAAAACTAAATAAAAATAAATCTTAAACCCTAAACTAAAAGAAAAAATGTAACCCTAAAATGTAAATAAAATTAAATAAACTTAAAACTAAATTAAAATAAACTAAACTAAAATAAATAAAACCTAAACCTAAACCTAAAATAAACTAAGCCTAAACCTAAACATAAACTAAATAAAATAAAATAAATTAAAAATAAACCTAAACCTAAACTAAAAAATAATACCTAAAAATAAACCTAAAATAAAAACCTAAAACCTAAATCTAAAAGAAATATTATAAAAACCTAAACCTAACCTCAAAATTAAAAATAAAACCTTAACCTAAAAATTAAATAAAAATTAAACTCAACTAAATAATAAACTTAAACTTAAACTTCAACCTAAAAAATAAACTAATATAAAAAACTAAAATTAAATAAAAATAAAAAATAAACCTAAATAAAAATTAAAAAATAAAATAAACTAAAAAAATAAAAAATAAACTAAATGAACCTAAATTTACCGGTTCACTTAATTTAAAAAAAAAGCCCTAAATCCTAAATCTGAAACCCTAAACTGTAAACCCAAAAACTAACCCTACCCCTAAACCGTAAACCCAAAAACTAACCCTAAACCCTAAACCTGTAACACTAAACACTAAACCCTAAAAACCCTTAAACCCTAAACCCTAAACTCTAAAAGCATAAACCCTAAAATCCTAAACCTTAAACCCAAACCCTAAACCCTAAACCCTAAACCCTAAACCCTAAACCACAAACCCTAAACCTAAACCTAAAGTAACTAAATAAATTAAAAAATAAACATAAACCCTAAAAGCTAATAAACCTCAACCTAAACCTATACCCTAAGGATAGGTAAAACCTTGACAGAAATAAGACGGTCAACCAAGTCCCTAGATGGATGGAGGCAAAGGTGGAGGTATCATATCAGCATGGGGATGGAGGTCCGGTGGATATTGAGGTGGTGGTCGAAAGGCCAGGGCTATGGAGGTGGGACTAGCAATGTAGGTTATAGCCGCGGTGGTGGTGGAGGTATAGATCGAGGATATGATGGCGAATCAAGCTACTTAAGAGGTCAGGGTGGTTCTGATAGGAACTAGAGAAACTGAAGAATGGCTAATCTGATCTGCTGCTTATGGAACTTCATCTTTACAATAGAGATGGTACTATTTATCTAGGGTTTTTGATTTACTCTATGCATGCTGATTTCTGATCTATGTCATCACTTGAGTCTTACAAAACTTGGTGTGTTACTTGGTTGATGAAATCAAAAAGAAGAAATGTTCAATCTTAATTTGATCTCTATTATAAAGAAACCAAATTCCTTAAAACATGAACCCTAGACCTAAAACCTAAAATCTAAACCCAAAACCGTAAACCCTGAAATCCTTAAACCCTAAAATCCCTAAACTATAAACCTTAAACCCTAAAATCCTAAACCCTAAACCCTAAACTCTAAACCTTAAACCTTAAACCCTAAACCTTAAACCCTAAACCTTAAACTCCAAATCCCAAACCCTAAACCCTAAACCCTAAACCCTAAAAAGCAAAAAACCTAAATCTAAACTGAATAAAACCTAAAAGTAAAATAAATAAAAAACCTAAACTAAAATAATATAAAAAAATAAAATAAAATAAAAACCTAAACCTAAACCAAAAAGAAAAAAAATAAAAAATAAAAACTAAAATAAAATTAAATAAATAAAAACCTAAACTAAACTAAAAAAATAAAATACCTAAATAAAATAAAAACTAAACCGAAAATAAAATTAAAATAAACCTAAAATAAAATAAAATAAAAACTAAATAAAAATCTAAACCTAAAAAATAAACCAAAAAATAAATCTTAAAAATAAATAAAAAATAAAACCTAAACTTGAAACTAAAAAAAACCTAAACCTAAAATAAAAATAAAATAAACCTAAAATAAATAAACTAAGGAAAATGAAAATAAAAAATAAACCAAAATAAAAATAAATAAAATAAAATAAACTAAAATAAATAAAAGATAAATTAAATAAACCAAAACCTATTGCTTTACTTAATTTTTAAAAAAACCATAAACCTTAAATCCTAAACCCTAAACCCTAAACCCAAAACCCTAAACCCTAAAGCTAAAACCCTAAACCTACAACCCTAAACTTACAATGCTAAACCCTAAATCCTAAACCCTAAACCATAATACCCAAAACCCTAAACCCTAAATAATAAAACCTAAAACCATAAACCCTAAACTCCAAACCCAAAACCCTAAACTAACCCCAAACCCAAAACCCTAAACTAACCCCAAACCCTAAACCCTAAACTATCCCTAAAGCCTAAGAATGAGTAGAACCTTGATTGCAGGAACATCACCATCAATAAGGCTCAGTCTAGATCTGGTGGTGGAGGCTAAGGCAGAGGTGGTGGTTATCGTAGTGGTGGTGGGGGATCTTGAGGTGCTAGTGGATATGGAAGTGGTGGTCAGAGCAGTGGTGGTTATGGAGGCAGGAAGAGTGATGGAGGTTACAACCGAGGTGGTGGCGGAGGTAGAGATCGGAGATATGATGGCAGATCATGCTACTTGAGATGCTGGGATGGTTCTAATGGGAACTGGAGAAATTGAAGAATGGCTGATCTGATCTGCTACTTATGGAACTATGTGTCTTTAGAATATGGAGGGCTATACGTATCTAGGGTTTTTGATTTTCTCTATGGGTGCTCATTTTTTATCTATGTCATCGCTTGTGTCTTAGAAAACTTAGGGTGCTACCTAATTGATGAAATCAAAAAGAAGAAATGTTGAATCTGAATTTCTTCTTTATTTAAACAAAAACCTTAAACCCTAAACCTAAAACTAAAACTTAAACCTAAACCTAAAACCTAAACTCTAAACCCTAAACCCTAAACCCCAAACCCTAAACCCTAAACCCTAAACCCCAAAAACTAAAAATCAAAACCTAAACAAAATAAAACCTTAAAATAAAATAAATAAAAACTTAAACAAAAATAAAATAAAAAAATGAAATAAAATAAAAATAGAAACTAAAACCTAAACCTAAACCTAAACCTAAACCTAAAAAGAAAATAAATTAAAAATAAAAAACTAAACTAAAATAAAATAAATAAAAACCTAAACTAAACTAAAAAAATAAAAAACCTAAATAAAATAAAAACTAAACTTAAAATAAAAATAAAATAAATCTAAAATAAAATAAAATAAAAACATAATAAAAACCTAAACCTAAAAAGTACACCTAAAAATAATACCTAAAAAAAAAAAAATCTAAACCCTAAACTTAAAAAAAAAAACCTAAACATAAAATAAAAATAAAATAAGGAAAATAAAATAAACCTAAACCTAAACCTAAACTAAAATAAACTAAACTAAAATAAATAAAACCTAAACCTAAAATATAAAATAAAACCCAAACCTAAATGTAGTAATAAAATAAAATAAACTATAAATAAACCTAAACATAAATTAAAAAATAAAACCTAGAAAACCCAAAATAAACCTAAACCTAAAAAAATAAAATAAAAACCTAAACTTAAACCTAAAAAAAATAAATCCTATTAAAAAATAAAATAAAAATAAAACTCAACTAAAAAATAAACCCAAACATAAAAAAATAAACTAAAATAAATAAACCTAAAATAAATAAATTGAACTAAATAAAAAAACTTAAATAAAATATCCCAAATAAAAAAAATAAATTAAATAAACCAAAACCTACTTATTTACTTAATTTTAAAAACAAAATCTAAACTCTAAATCCTAAACCCTAAACCCTAAACCCTAAAACCCTAAACCCTAAACCCTAAACACTAAACCCTAAAACCCTAAACCCTAAACCTTAAATCCTAACCCCTAAAACCTTATTACTCTAAATAATAAACCCTGAACACCTAAAACCTACAACCTTAAAAACTAAACCCCAAAACCAAAATCCTAAACTAACCCTAAACCCTCTACTTACATTAAACCCTAAACCCTAAGAATGTGGAGAACCTTGATGGAAGGAACATAACTGTAAACTAGGGTCAGTCTAAATCTAGCAGAGGAGGAGAAGGCGAGGCGTGATATCATAGGGTGGGATCTGGGGATCTAGATATGGAGGTGGTGGTCAGAGTAGTGGTGGTTATGGAGATAGGAGGAATGGAGGTTATAGTCGTGGTGTTGGTAGAGGGAGAGATCAGGGATATGATGGTGGATACCATAATAGAGTTGAAGTGAGAACTAGAGAAATTGAAGAACGGCTAATCCAATCTGCTGCTTATGGAACTATGTCTTTATAGTAGAGATGGTTCTAGTTATCTAGGGATTTTGATTTGATCTATGTGTGCTCATTTTTAATCTATGTCATCACTTGTGTCTTAAAAAATTTGGTGTGTTTCTTGATTGATGAAATCAAAAAGTAAAAATATTGCTCAAGAATTTATTCTCTATTAAAAATAAAACCTTAAACCTTAAATCCTAAACCCTAAACTAAAACTTAAACCTTAAACCTAAAACTTGATTCATAAACCCTAAACCTAAAAAACCCTAAATGCTAAACCCTAAACCCTAAACCTTAAACCCTAAACCCTAATCCCTAAAACCCTAAACCCTAAAACCTAAACCCTAAATCTTAAAACTTATAACCCTAAATCCCAAACCGAAAGCCCTAAACCCTAAACCCTAAACAAACCTTAAACCTGAAACCCTAAACTCTAAACTAACCCTAAACCCTAACTCTAAATCTTAAATCATGAATAAATATGTCATTAGGAGTAGATCTAAAGAATGACCTAATCCTAACATAGTTATGGTAGCTAAAGAAAATATCTTCAAGAGACTTTCACTTGACTATTAGAGACTTGAATACCCTAAACCCTAACCCTAAATCATATTATAATACCATATATTATAGTATAATGTAGCATCATATGTTTGAGCATTTAGTGATATGTTTTTGGATGTTATAAGATGTTTTGAAATGTTTTAGTATATAATGGTATTATGCCCTATAGTCTATATTAATATAAATAATAAAAATATTGATTTAATAAATTAGATGATGAAATTTATTAAATTTAAAGTGGGAATTAGGTTGTAGTACCAAAGGTGTGCTATGCCACTTGTAGTCTAAAAAGTAAGATTTTATGTTCAAAATAAATATTATATGTTGTAGCATAGTATATCATCATATATCATAATATATTATTCTGCATATTTTAAATTCTTTTAGTATTATACAATCATGCAACCAAGCCTACACTAGCATTATTTATAAAAATGTTGATTTAGGCTTTAAAATGGTGGAATTTAGCCAAATTCATAATAAGAAGAGCATGGCATCATAATGTACTATTTCAATTTAAAATATGTAAGTGATACGACTAAAATATTTAATTTTTTATTATTTAGACTAATTTTATGATTTTTTATCTTAAGAAATCCCTTGTGATGTGATATGTAGTATAACATAATATAATATGTTATAATGTATTATAATATAGGATGACATTACATAGTGTAGCATCATGCATTATAGCATACTATTATGTATTACTACTTATTATTTAGCATATTTTAGTTAGTTATGGTATGATGTAGAAGAGTTCGTACTGGTATAATTCATAAAAATACTGATTTATAGGCTGAGATGATGGGATTTGGTCAAATTTAAGGTAAGCTTTATGAATTTGGCAAAATTTTAGTTTAAGGTTAGGGTTAGGGCTTAAGGTTTAAGGATTAGCTTTTAGGGTTTAGTGTTTAGGGTTTGGTGTATGTTTAGCATGTAGGGTTTAGGGTTTAGGGTTTAGGTTATTTTTTTTAAGTTAAGTAAACCGACAGGTTTATGTTTATTTAGTTTATTTTTTAATTATTTTAGTTTATTTTATTTTTTATTTCTATTTAAGTTAATTTTTTTTATTTATTTTAGTTTTTTTTATTTTAGGTTTATTTATTTCAGTTTAGTATTTTTATTTTTGTTTTTTTTCTAAGTTTAGGTTTATGTTTATGTTTAATTTTTAGTCTAGTTTTATTTTTATTTTATTTTTTAGGTTTATATTTTATTTTATTTTTTTATTTTTTGGTTTAGGTTTTTATTTTATTTTTTCAAGATTAGGTTTTAGGTTTTTATTTTAGGTTTATTTCTACGTTATATTTTTTAGTTTAGGTTTATTTTTAATTTATTTTATTTTATTTAGTTTATGGTTTAGGTTTAGTTTATTTTAGGTTTAGGTTTTATTTATTAAGTTTAGTTTATTTAAGTTTAGGTTTAGTTTCTTTATTTTATTTTAGTTTAGGTTTTTTTTTAGTTTTGGGTTTAAGTTTTATTTTTTATTTATTTTTTAGTTTAGGTTTTTATATTATTTTATTTTAGGTTTATTTTAATTTTATTTTACTTTAGTTTTTTTACTTTATTTAGGTTTTATTCTTTATTTTTTTTTTAAGTTGAGTTTAGGTTATTATTTAATTAATTTTAGTTTATTTTGTTAGTTTATTTTATTTTATTTTGGTTTATGTTTAGGTTTTAGTTCATTTTTTATTTTATTTTATTTTATTATTATTTAGGTTAAAGTTTTTTATATATTTTATTTTTAGGTTTTATTTAGTTTACATTTTGATTTTTACATTTTTAGGGTTTAGTGTTTATGCTTTAGGGTTTAGCATTTAAGGTTTAGGGTTTTAGGGTTTATGGTTTTAGGGTTTAGGGTTTAGGGTTTAGGGTTAGGGATTAGGGTTTAGGGTTATGGTTTAAGATTTATGCAGTTTATGGTTTTTGGATAGGGTTTAGGGTTTAGGTTATTTAGAATTTTAAAAAAAGAAAACTAGTAGGTTTGGTTTATTTAGTTTATTTATTTTATTTTTTAATTATTTTAATTTATTGTATTTTATTTTATTTAGTTTAGTTTATTTATTTTAGTTTAGGTTTTTTATTTTAGTTTATTTTATAGGTTTAGGTTTATTTTTAGTATTTTATTTTATTTTTATGTTTATGTTTTATTTTTTGTTTAGGTTTAGGTAATTTTAATTTTGGTTTATATTTTAGGTTTTATTTTAGGTTTATTTTATTTTTTTAGTTTTGGGTTTATTATTATTTAGTTTAGGTTTAGTTTAGTTTTAGGTTTAGGTTTATTTATTTAGTTTAGTTTTATTTTAGTTTAGTTTATTTTAGTTTAGGTTTAAGTTTATTTTATTTTATTTTTTTATTTTTATTTTAGGTTTAGGTTTTTTTTTAGTTTAGGGTTTAGGGTTCATTTTAAATTATTTAGTTTAGGTTAAGGTTTAGGTTTAGTTCAATTAGGTTTAGGTTTAGGTTTATGTATTTTAGTCTAGTTCATTTTAGTTTAAGTATAGTTTATTTTAATTTATTTATTTTATTTTATTTTAAGTTTAGGTTTTTATAGTGGTTTAAGGCCTAGATTTTGTAGGTTTAGGATTTAGAGCATAGTAGTTTGTAGGTTTAGGATTTAGTGTTTAAGATTTAGAGTTTTTTTAGTTTATTTAATTTTATTTAGTTTAGGTTTAGGTTATTACTTATGTTATTTTAGTTTATTTTTATTATCTTATTTTATTTTATTTTTAAGTTTAGGTTCAATTTTTGTTTATGTTTTTATTTTATTTTTTATTTTATTTTATTTAGGTTTAGGTTTATTTATTTATTTTATTTATAGGTTTTATTTAGTTTAGGTTTAGGTTTTAGGTTTAGGATTTAGGTCAGTGGTGTGGTTTAGGATTTGTGGTAGAGTTTAGGGTTTGTGGTTAGGTTTCATGGTCAGTAGGGTTTGTTAATGTTGTTTAGGCATTAGGGTTTAGTGTTTAGTTTTGGGGTCTGGTTGTTGGGGTTAGGTCAGGGGTTAGAGGTTGTGGGTTTAGGTTGTGGTTTAGGGTTTAGTGTTTTGGAGTTTTTGGTTTGGGGTTTTGGGTGGGGGTTTAGGGTTTATGATTTAGGGTTTAGGGTTTAAGGTTTACAATTTTAGGGTTTAGGGTTTAAAGTTTAGTTTTGTGGTCTGTAGTTTAGTTGAGGTTTTGGTTTTTTTATTTTAATAGAGAATAAATTAGATTCAATATTTCATCTTTTTGATTTCATCAACCAAGTAACACACAAAGTTTTCTAAAACACAAGCAATGACATAGATAAAAAAGGAGCACACATAGAGCAAATCAGAAACCCTAGATAACTAGAACCATCTCTACTGTAAAGACACGGTTCCATAAGAAGTAGATTGGATTGGCCATTCTTTCATTTCTCCATTTCCCATCAGAATCATCCTAGCTTCTCGAGTAGCGAAATCCACCATCATATCCCTGATCTCTCCCTCTGCCACCACCACAGCTATAACTTCTATCGCTCCTCCCGCTTCAATAACCACCACTACTCCGACCACCACCTCCATATCCACCAGCACATCCAGATCCCCAACCACCACTGTGATAAACGCCGCCTTCCACCACCACCTGATCTAGACTAAGCACGGTTGATGGTGATGTTCTTGTTTCAAGGTTCTACCCATTCCTAGCATTTAGGTTTAGGTTTATTTAGTTTTAGGGTTTAAATTTATTTTATAATTTATTTAGTTACTTCAGGTTTAGGGTTTAGGGTTTAGAGTTTAGGGTTAGGTTTAGGATTTATTTAGTTTATGGTTTATATGTGTTTTAAGGTTTAGGGTTTATGCTTTTTTAGGGTTTAGGGTTTAGGTTTAGGGTTTAGGTTTAGGAGTTTATTGGTTTAGTGTTGTAGGTTTAAGTTTAGTTTTAGGGTTTAGGGTTTACGATTTAGGTTTTAAGGGTTTTTTTAAAGTAAGTAAACCGGTAAATTTAAGTTTATTTAGTTTATTTAGTTTAATTTTTTTTTTATTTTAGCTTATTTTATTTTTTATTTTTAACCGTATTTTATTTAGCTTTGTTTATTTATTTTAGTTTAATTAATTAAAGATTTTTGTTTAGTTTATTTTTTTAGGTTTATTTTAGTTGAGTTTATTATTATTTATCAGTCCTAGGTTTTAGGGAGTGTGTGGCTCAGGAAGGTGGAGTGGGCCCAGGGTTTAGTGGAGTGGTTTAGGTGGGTAGGGGGGCCCAGGGAGAGTCAGGGAGCCCAGTGAGGATCTGGAGTGGAGGGCCCAGGGTTTAGGATTTAGAGTTTAGCCCAGGGCCTAGTTTGGGTTTGGGAGTTTGTGGTTTTATAGGGGGGGTGGTTTGGTAGGTCAGGCTTTATTTTATTTTATTATTTAGGGAGGATTTAGTCCAGGAGGTTGTTAGAGTTTAATTAGATAAGTAGTGTTGGGGTTTTTTAGGAGGGATGCCTAGAAGAGTTTAGTGTTAGGGGTTTAGTGTTTAGGGTTTAGGGTTTAGGGTTTATGCTTTTAGGGCCTAGGGTTTAGTGTGTGTGGTTTGGGTGTGGTTTTAAGGTTTTAGTTTAGGATTTGTGTGTAGAGGAAGGGTTTAGGATTTAGGGTCAGGGTTGAGTTTATTTTTATTTTAAGCAAACCCACAGTTTAGGTTTAGTTTATTTTATTTATTTGATTTGATTTGATATTTTTTTTTTATTTTGGTTTATTTTTTATTTTTATTTAGTTTATTTATTTATTTCAGTTAATATTTTATTTTATTTTGGTTTAGGTTTTTTTATTTATTTTATTTTTAGGTTTTATTTAGTTTAGGTTTAGGTTTTTAGCCTTTTAGGGTTTTGGGTTTAGGGTTTAGGGTTTGGGGTTTGTGGTTTAGGTTTTAGGATTTAGAGTTTTTGTTTTGGGTTTAAGGTTTAGGGTTTAGGGTTTAGGTTTAAGGTTTTAGGGTTTAGGGTTTTAGGTTCACCTCTTGAGGTTGACTTGGAGTTAACTCACTCTAATAATCCCATAGGAGAAGCTATAGGTATGCATGATGAGAAGGTAGAACTTTCCAGAAGCTCATCATTCCAAGAAGTCATTAAAGTCAACTTAAGCAGTGGCAATGTTCTACCTCCTAGGGTAGCACCTCGGGATACGGGTAAGCAATTCATTATTTCCAATGAGCAGATTACCCCACCATAGGATGCTCCAGCCATGGATATACTTGTGGAGGACTAAGCCAGAGTTGATTACAATGTCCTAGCTCACCTTAGAAAGTTTCAAGCTAAGTTAAGCATATAATGCCTTGTCTTATCCAAAGAGCTGGGGGAATCTCTAATCATGGCCTTACTTGATCTGGAGATATGCTTAGCTCAACCAATCGGTATTAAAGAGGAGGCATGCCACTAGAAGGACATCTTAGGATTTAAATTCAGTGATGAAGACTTACTCCTAGGGACAACCGAGCACAACCACCTCTTTACATTATATATTTTGAGTTGAAATTTAATTAGATTACTGGGGCTTATAATCCACCAACACAAGGTTGTGGGAATCCCTAAGAGGTGAGGATTTATGCTCATAGCCTGAAGTAAATAGCTACCTCGGATCCTAAATTTAGGATGCTTTAGTATGAGCTAAAGCATGACCTAAATCTAAGCGACAGGTGGACATATGGGTTTACCTCCACAAGAGAGAATAAATTGTCCGACTTTTAGACTTATAACTGCTTGGAGTGGCCCTCAGCTAACTCTTCCTATGATTTTGAAACCATGTAGTCCAGTCTTATCAATTGCAAGATAGCTAGGGTAGTTATTTAATTAGAAAGAGACTAAAGTCATAAACACACTCTCTAAGAGACTAGAGCATGAGTGGTAGCCAAGCTCTACCCTTCCTAGAATATGAAAAAAAATTATAGTTATATTAAATGCTATGGGGGTCTTCTTTCATCATATCTTAATTTTTGATTTGGTTCCTTCTTTGATTCGGATGGTGCTTGCTTTAAAGGCATCATAGGGCACCCCAGGACAAAGCCTAATCTCCCATTGCACTAATCCTAATTCCTATTGCAAAAGTTACATTTATGTGGGAATAGTAAATCTAACTACACGTGCAAAATAAAGTTTAGCTAAATATATGTATAATCCCAAGCAATTGTATTTATAATTTGGACTTAGCACCCTATACATGGGTAATTAAGCCCACCGTTCTTAACTTGGATTAAGCTTAAAGTTTTAAGCAACCTGCAAAAAGAGCATTCACATTTATTTTAAGCATCCCTTAAGCATAATCCCCTACAGAAAATATGATTAGGCTAATATTGGCCTATCATCTAGTCTATGAAGCATACACCCTAACATCAAATCTAAAATAATACATCATAAAACAAAACATACATCACATCATACACCATCCTAACTTAGAGCTAGAATTGGTGACTTAATTCTAATGCGTGTATTAAGGCTTGTGTGGTAAGTCTTGTTAGGAATTAGTGTTGTATTTTCTAAGTGTAGAAGGATTCAATTTAACATGACAGGTTGATTTCACTTGAAGTAGTTTAACTGATTTGAGAATTTTATTGTGTTTTCTTTTGTTTCATTTGGTTACACTTAGCAACTACATGTTATAAAGAGATGAAAAAAGTATTTCCCTCTTTTAGCCCTACCTTAAGTAACTTTCTAAAGTATATTAATTTTGATTTAGTTCTCTTTAGTGAATGGCTTATTAAATATTTTAATTAATCCTAAGTTTAGGTTCACTTTAAATAATCCTATTCAAAATGAAAGGCATCTTAAGATTAATTGAATTGAATTGATACCACATGACATATATTAAATCATTCCTTTCCATCACATGTAACATGCATATGATGTAATCCTAAGTGTATCTATACATGCAACATATTTTAGCACACTTAAATGATGAATGTATATGTATGTTTATAATTTATATTTTATTTGATTTAATTATTTAAACATATTAATTTAAAACTTTATCCAAATTCTTATACAAAATGGATATAAGAATTAAATTAAATAGGCATGTGCTGTTGTTAAATCAGGGAATTGAGGTAATCAAATGATCTCCTTGGAGCTAGCTAAAGCCTCGTATTCTCGGGATGTCTAGACTATATACCAATTTGCATTCAAACATATGTAAATTCGTATACATGAACATAGGAATTGATTTTCATTCACGAATCACATATACATATACATAGGAATTAATGTAAAATTGATTTTCATTCACGAATCACATATACATATACATGTATAGGAAAGTATGTGTCGTTGTTAAACCAGTGAAGTGATGTAATCAAATGACATCCATGGGGCTAACTAAAGCCTCATATTCTCGAGATGTCCAAACAAAATACTTGCTTTTCTTAGAAACACATGGATGTATACATAAATGAGGAAAAAAAATCATGCAAAGATTGTATATTTTGCTTGATTTAATCACTTATAGATATGAATTAAAGCTATATCCATATTCTAATGTTTAAATACATAAGAATGAAATCAAATGGGTACATGTCATTGTTAAACATGGGAAGTGAGGTAATCAAATGACCTCGTTGGGGCTAGCTTAATATTCATTTTCCTGGGATGTCCAGACTATATACTCATTACCATTCAATCTTATATAAATCAACACATGAGTAGAGGAAAGGGAACTCAACATTCATACACTTATGCTATAAGCACATGCATTTCTTATGTATTCATAACTAGCATCATAACACATATTATTATTCATTTATAAGCTTTTGAAAAATAAATTTGGATTTAATAGTGATAATAGCCACACATATATTAAAAAGATAGATTTTATTTTACTTGATTTTAAAAAGATGGATGCATGAATTCAAATGACATACCAAATTTAACATGATTGGAAAGAGGACTATCAAATATAAGCATGTGATTCATTCAACCAAACTAGTTCTTAAGGACAATGAAATCAAATAAGATTATTTAAAGCAAACCAAAGCTTCTTTATTAATTTAGTTTTGGATTATATTTGATTTAAAGAGGAGAAGAGAAATCATCACTTGTTGTTTTAAAGCCATTACCACATTAGTGATTTGATTTAATTTAATAAACTATAATTAAGTTGATTCTATGGGTTAATTAAGTTGAATCCTTCATTAGATGAATAATTACCCTTACCTATGTCACCTTAAAATAATTAACTAAATAATTATGAGCCAACATGATATGCATGGAAAATAAACTTGCAATGATCCTAAGAAATAAAAGGGTCCTAATGCAATTGGCTCATGACTAATAGTTAATTTGATTAAGGGATTTAATTAATTACTCTTATGGTTTTCTCACACATGTAGACTAACCATAATTTCATTAAACTTCTT
Source organism: Cymbidium sinense (assembly GCA_021442155.1). Classification (NCBI taxonomy): domain Eukaryota; kingdom Viridiplantae; phylum Streptophyta; class Magnoliopsida; order Asparagales; family Orchidaceae; genus Cymbidium; species Cymbidium sinense. The sequence continues at coordinate 104,415,332 of CM038214.1, read as the reverse complement.
TTGGTTATTAAATACATAAAGATCTACCCCATGATTTAATTAATTAAGGCCTGATGTGATTATGATTTCAATTTGGTTAAGAGATTTAATTAATTAGTTAAATCTTAATTAATTTTATTTTATAAAAGGGTGAAATGAACTTAGGGAAAGGGGTCCCAACCTTATTTATTAGTTCACTTACTATTGAACAATGATCAATAAACTTAATTGACCAATTTATTACTAATTAATTAATCATTAACTTAATAGAGTATTTAAGGTTTAATTAGTCAATATTCCTAATTAAGTGAGAAATAAATCCCAAGAAAATCATCGGAGGCAGAGGTCATCCCACTAAATTAACCCACAAATTTTGGGATGAATTGCTCAATTAAAGAGTAATTAAGCTAATAAATTTTGTAATTAAACCTTAAATACTATTCAAAATTATTTAAGATCATTTTTAATTAATTAATTTTTGAAATACCTTTAAAATGAGTATTTATTTGTATTGTTCTTATTTCTCTATGGATTTTAATGATTTTTGTAAGTTTTAGCAATTAAAAATGATTAATTAAGTGTAATTAAAGCCTAATCCTATTGGCGCCACATGGCACTCTAACGCGACACACTTTCCACATGGCATCGTGAGATTGGCTACTTAAAACTTATCTAACTCAGTGCCTATGTGGCGCTAGCGGAAGCGCTTTCTCATTCACCGTCCGATCTAATATCAAACGACTACGATTAATCCCATAGCTTAATAGGATTAAATCAGATTGATCTAGCAGATCTAATTACAACTGTCTATTTTGATCATGTGGAATGGATGGTGTGTGATCTAACATGATGAGAGTGAGAGAGAATAGAGTTCGTCCACCATTGCTCACTTGATCCAAGCTTACCCAAGCTCGGATCAACTCCAAAAGGATCCCACACCTTCTCGGCATCGATCAAAGGGTATCCAACCCAATTTTTCCTGAGGAATGATTTTGGAAGCATGCCTCACTGGAGCTCAAGACCAATAGCTTGAATGATTGAGGAAGCTTCACCTAGTGGAGACGAAGCCTTGTTGAGAAGCAATTGGATCAATTCCTCAATGTTCACTCGAAAGGCCATGAACCGAGCTTAGCTTTGATCGAAGTCCCACCTTCGGTGCTCAGGATGCTTAGGAGATGATTCGTTCTTGCTAGATGAGGCCTAGAGAAGGTGTGTGAAAAGTTAATTTGAGTTTGATGGAGAAATGGGGGAGTTAGGTCAAAAATGGGAGTGTCCTATTTTGGGATGGATGGGAATGGCATTTTCTGATCGAGGAATGAGCTTGGGAACTTAAGGAATGGCTCTAGAGGCTCGTCTTGGGTAGCTAGGGCTCTGAGAAATGATTTTTGTGTATGTATTTGAGTGGAAATGAGGGGGTGTATACCCCCTTTCATCTTGATCAAATGGTGGGATCGGGTTTAGCTTCTAGTGGCCGACCATCTCAGGGAGTCGTGGGTAGCAAGGAGGAGGTGAGTTAGCTCAGCTTGGTTGGTTGAAGGTGTGGAGGTAGCTAGCAAGGAGGAATCATAGGTTTCCCATGGGTTTCAAATGTTCCAAAGGGGAGGGTGAGGTGATTTTACCTCTCATTGGTCATGATCGACCCAACCACCCCTCGCTGTCAAAGCTTAGGTGGACCATTGGCAGAGTACCAAGTGGCCAAGGAATGGAAATGACTATTTATGTGGGTGATTTGTCTCACATGATTCCCTTGTCCTAAAAATAGAATGATCATTTAGTATTAGATTTGATTTGGGTAGATTTAAAATGAGCCAAAAGTTGGTTAGCCCAAAATTCAAGTCAATTGGAGTTGATTTGGTTAGGTTTGGCTTAATTTGACTCATTTAGGTCAAATTGGGTTGGGTGGGTCAAGTAGACCAATTGGTCAAATTGGGTCAAACCAAGGGTCGAGTTAAGTTCATATGAACATTTGGGATGTTTTGGTTCAATTGGTTTGGTTTAGTTTGGCTTAGATTTTATTTTGGCTCATTTGAATTCATTTGGGTCAAATGAGTTAAGTTGACCAATTTAACTAAATTTGCCAAATTATCTTGGGTTGGGTGTTGGTTTAGGTTTAGTTGACTAATTGAAGATGATTGTAGGCTTTGGTTTCAATTAATTTGGGTTTGGTTTTGATTTAGGCCAACTTGAACCTTTAGGTCAATTTGGGCCAAGTAGGTAAATTGTGTTTAATTGGGTCTAATCATGGCTTTGGTCAAGTTCAAAAAAAAATTTGGAATGAACTTGAATCATTGATTGTAATCAATTTAGTTTATATTTTGATTTGACCAATTTAGCCTTTTAGGTCAATTTGGGTCAACTTGGGTCAAGAGGGACAATTGGGCTTGGTTTGACTCAATTCAAGGTCAAGTCATATTCAAATATTGATTTTTATTTAGTATGAATCATTGGTTTCAAGCGATTTGGCTTAGGTTGCAATTTGGCTACTTTGGGTACATATGGGTTAAGGGATTGACTTGGTTTGACCCAATTTGTGACAATTGATCAACCTAGGGTTATCAACAATCATGATGGGAGATTTTGATGGGCATGGTTCAATCCAATTTGGGTAGGATTAAAACTTGGCTCAAATAGGTCAAATTGGCCACTATGGGTCAAGTGGACCAATTGCATTTAGTTGAGTTGATTTAGTTGAGTTTATATATGAATTTGGGATTGATATATAAATTCAATTGCAATTGGCTTTGGTTCAAATGGGGTTTGGTTCATTTGAACATTTCAAGTCAAAAAGGTTAAGTTGGGTTTGACTTGGGTTGATTTTGGTTTGGCTTGATGATTGTATATTTCATTTATATTTGTGAATATGATTGAAGGTATGATTGATTCATGAGAAAATCAATGAATTTGTGTTTTGGAATGAAGGAATTTGGCTAAGTCCATGGAGTAGGTTCATGTGGCATAGGTTTGGATTTTGATTTAGTTTTGATGATTTAAACGTATGTTTCATTTAAATTTGTGAAGATGATTGAAAATATGATTGATTTGTGAGAAAATCAATTGAGTTTTACTTGAATTGGAGTAAGAGTTGGCTAAATCCATGCAATAGGTCATATGGCTTAGGAAGGGTTTTGATTTAATTTGATTTAGTTTGATTTAGTTTTGATCATTTGAATGTATATTTGATTTATATTTAGGAAGATAATTGAAGATATAAATTTATTATGAGAAAATCAATTGATTTTGGATTGATTTGGATTAAGATTTGGCTAAGTCCATGGGATAGGTCATATGGCTTAGGAAGGGTTTCAAATTTGGATTTGATCATGGACTTCAATCATTTGGTTTTGGAATTTTGGTTTGAATTTGGATTTGAATTTGATGCTTAAATTGAACTTGAGGTTTGAGAAGGTGAACATGGATTTGATTTGGGTTGTAGGGTAGGTGGAATATCGTATTCCTTAAGGCATAACCTTATCTTATGGTTAACCCTTCTAAGTCTTTAGCCTTAGGTTAAGTGTTTACCTAATTTTTAGAAGTGTCTTATAACTAGGGAAGTCTTAGTGTCTAGAAGACTCCTAAGTCTAAGATGGGAAGATTGAATCGCTTCCAAAAGTCGGTCAACAAGCCTTAAGCTCCATAGTGTTGCCCTTGGAGATCGATGATTGGAAGCAAAGTTTCACATTATAGACTCAGATACATCTCTCAATGCTTTGCTTGGGAGACCATGGATACATGAGAACAACATAGTTCCATTCTCTCTACACTAGTGTATGAAGTTTGTGAGAGGTGGGATCATCTATTGTGTAAAAGGAGATCTCATTCCATTTACAATTCATGATATCGGCATATATGAGGATGTGGCTTACTACCTCCCTCAAATTCAAGAAGTCTATTCTCACGAACTTGGCCAAAGTTTTAAAATAAAAAAAAAAGAAAAAAAAAAGAGAAAATGAAAAATAAAATAAAAGGGGGTAGAAATAGACTTGGAGGAGGAAGTGGAGCATGACATTGGAATCCACCCACAGTTCGTTACTCCATTTGAACATAAGGGTAGGACCACCTAACCTCCACCAGGTAGAGGAAAAGGCTAGCTTAGAGGTAGTCCTAGGGGTGGAAAAACCATTTATTGGCCGCCCAATAGAAGATATGTCCCAACTACCAGGAATACACCTGCTATCCATATAGACTTAGAATCTAGTTCATAGGATGAGTCTTATATGGTTAGCACACTAGCTAGCTATTCTCAGCAATAGATTCTCTTGGAGGTTACACTTGAGCGAGATAGTGATGAAGACCAAGCTCAAAAGTAAAGCATAAGTTTATCCAAGTCTATATGTGAAATAGTTAGGCATCTATTAGGAACCTTAGCTTTAACCCCACTTTTCCCTAGAAAAGCTAAATGCTTGGTGGCTAAGGAAGCTCTTTATTCATCCATAGGTGTGAAGACTCATAGGTTCTTCCTGGGAGCATCATCCTCAAGCCAAGAAGTTGATGTAGAACTTGAGGATGATTCATATAAAGATTTAATAAAATTACCTTTTGATTGGTACTTGCCTTGTGTTCATAATTTAGCAAAGAAAGGGTTAATCCCACATACTTGGTTAAAGCATAGGTTAGACTACTTTGACAGAATATAGAAGAACAAATGCAAAAGCTTTCAATCAAGACCAGGACTAGGATTCGATACAGTGGGTCCAGTCGATGATGACCATTACTGCTTAGTCATCACCATCATTTGGAATCTAATAGGTTATTTTCTAATCACATTAAATCATGTGAGGAGATGTGCTTAGAAACTTCAGATAATCTAGATGATTTTGAAGTTAAAGATGCACCGCTAGAGTTCAAAGAAGAGATCAAGTCAACCATTGACGAGCTCAAGGAAATTAACTTAGAAACTGAAGAAGATCCACGCACGACATACATCAGTTCTTTGTTGAATGAAATTGAAACCAATGACTTAGTTAGGATATTGATTGAGTTTAAAGACTACTTCACACTGAGGTATGAAGAGATGCTTAGATTGGCTCCTGACGTAGCGGTCCATAAACTAGGAATAGAGCCTACTACTAACCCTATCAAGCAAACTCCTAGATGCATGCGATTAAACATGGAACAAAAAAGAGGGATACAAGGTCCTTAAAAGGAATAAACTCCAAAACTACTGCTCAAAGAGCTACAATAAGCCTAAGGAGTAAATCCCCTATCTAAGTACATCCAAAAGCAAAGGAAGACATTAAAGCAATCAAAAGATACAAGTTGATTAACATAATAAGCTAATGGAAGATTAGGGCCAATGCTCTGGAGGACGTGAGAATGCATGATAATATGGAGCAAACCTACAAGAAGATAAGAGAGAATCACTTGCAAAATTGTAATAAGAAAGAGATTAGAACAGTTAAAGTAATACAGACAAAAGGATAAATGAAAATAACATAAGCTGAGAATGATAATAAGGAATTGTGATAGAGAAGGCTCAGGCTCAATCACACAAGTTGAAAATGCAAAATATCCAAACTTGAGGGGGTTACATCATAAGAGCTACTACAAAAAAGGGAGTGAGATCATCACAACCATCATAGCCAACAAACGAGGAGATAACAATTGTTGAAAGTCTTGTGAGCTTTATTACGTAAAACCTAAACAAAATCATATCTAATATAGAGAGAAATTGCAAAAGAGTGAAGGATAAGTGGTCCCATTCAAGAAAAGTATCATTAATATAGTCACCGACATGAGAATACATAAACATATGAGAATGAAACATCTTTTCTAACCTCATGAAAAGTCATATCCAAGAAGATAAAGAAGCGATATAATCCCTCCACAAGAAAATAGAGGAGGCAACTGAAATCGCTAATCAAGTCAATGATTAATTAACACCATCCCAAACATACAATATATATATATGAATCTTTTCGGAAACAACCCCTTATTATCCATATCGAATTGGGAAAAGAAATTGAAGGAAGGCGAGCCCAACACAGAAATAGATGCAACCTACCAAAATAGCACCAAGTAAGCTACTGACTCGATGGCGACATTCTGGGATGGCAAGATCGATCAACAAACAACCAAGAGAGCAAGACAGCAAAAGGCAACAACATTCAAAATAGACAGTGCATACGGCTGCACAAACCTAACTGAGCCAAGATAAGAATAGAGACAACAACAGATAATGTAGATCACAATAATCATGAGATGAACAACAACCCAGACATAAACAGCACGGGCATTTAGAAAGCCAACCCCAATAGCAAAATAGTTAATGCAACATTTGAACCCACCAAAAGAAAAATCAAAAAGTTGATTCAAATGAGTATCAACATTATAATCCAGAAAAAGCAAGACACTAGATAACCAAGGCCAAAACCAGCCAAGACAGCAATAGTTAAGATAGCAACATCCAAGACAGGAAGGGACAACAAGTTGGCCATAAAACCTCTCAATTAGAGTAGACATTGCAATAGTTAATAACCAAATAGATAGAGCATAAAAATAGGTATCTGGAAGGCAGCAACCCAGACAGCAATCACCAAAAACCATCAGAATAGCAATGTCAAAAATAGCTTGCTGAACATAGGACCCTGAAGTCCTACAGCCAACAAAGATGGAGCCAACATAGGAGTCCTGAAAAACCAAGATAGCAAATATCCAAGATAAGAAATAACCAAGACAACAAAAACCAGCTTGCTTGCCATAAAACCACCCATCCGATAAAGCGGTCAAGAGATACAAGTTTAAGCGAAGAAGATGGAGAAAATAACAGCAGATAAAGTAGACCAATGAATTCAAATGATATGCATATAATAAACCAATAAGGGGGTTCAAAGAAAATTTCACCAAGCAATCAATAACTTCAATAGAGACTTGCTGAACAAAATAAACCAAAACCCCAGAGACAGCATGTAGAGTATTAATCCAGTTCAGCCAATAACCAAGGCAGTTAATACCAACAAGCTGGCCAAGAGTCCACCCAAAAGCATATGTAAAGATCCAAATAATCAAACGGAAAATCACAGGGATCTGCACAATGTTAACAGAATCAAGTGGGATAAAATAGAAGGAGGAGAAGACAGAAGTAGCCCAATTGTTAATAGCAAAAATAGTCAGAAAAGTAAATAGCAAGGAACAGATAATAACCACAAAGACCACCAGCTAGACAAAGGACCCTAAAATCCAAAAGCCAATAATGGTATTAAAAGGGTTCAAAGGATAATAAACAAAAAAAACTTCCAGATAAAGCTGATCAAGCTAGCAGTTAAACCCACAACCACAGTAAAGGCTAACAGAGAAGCCATTAAGGAAATCCAAACCTGCAAGGAAAATCAATCCCATAATAAAAGAGAAGAATTCTGACTATGGCAAACAGAACTAGGATGAAAAGAGCAATAGCAATTGTGATCAAAAACAACCTAGTAACACATACAGTTGGAAAATTGAGAATAAAAAAACATTCAGAAGTCACAAAGATAACAATCTGGAAATAGGTCCCAAAAAACTAATGACTAGCATTGAAAGGAATAACAAGACCTTTGTAAATCAGAAAATACAGTCTAGCAGCAAGGCCCAGAATGAGAGAGAAAACAAAGTAAATACCAAAAAGAGAGGCAAACATGAAAATCAATTCCTGCAGGGAGCAAGAGAAAACAGCCAGCATAAAATAAATTCTCTCCAGACAAGAGTAGTAAAAGAGATTGACCAAAGTCCCAATCTCAAAAACATCCTGCATAAAAAGGATCTGCTGAACAAAATAGCCAGAATCAATCTGAAGAAACTCCATCCAGTTCAAAAAATAATTAGTGCAAAAAGAAATAATAGAATGCCAGAGATTCCACCCAGGCAAAGTAAAAGAGGCATAAAAAGATAACCAAGAAGTAATATCAAAGTTCTGCACAATAATAAGTCAAAGGGGTAAGGAGGTTGTGACTGTAAGAAAAACGCAAAAATAACCTTGGCAGATGGAAGAAAAGAAGAAAGCCTCCCACAACAAGATCCCACCAAAGGGACCCTGCTGAATCAGAAAATGGTTTCCAAAGAGAGCAGGCTGAATGGGGTCCAGATTCCAGTATGGACAATAACCAAGAAGATAAATACTAGCAAAAAGGCCAAAAAGCCTCTTCATGCAGAAAAAAAAGATAACTCCCAAAAATAAAAGGAAAATGTTAGCTCAAAGCTAGAGTTAGATTGAATATCAGCAGCAACCCAAGATCTAATAGGGGAGACAACCAGCATGTCAAAAGCCATCCACCAGTCATTATCAGCTAAAATCCAACAACCTAATAGTAAATCATCAAAATATATATTGTAACCAGCATAATGAACACTAATACAATACATAGAAACAACATAGGTAACTAAGATGCTCCAAGCAGTAATATCTTTGAGAAACAGCAGGTTGTAGAAATTAATGGCAGTAGCTAAACCCATCAAAATAAATATCTCCATCCAGCACTGATTAAGCCCCATAAGATTAGGAATGAAGACAACATTGATATTAAAATCCTAAATAAGAGTGCTGTTATAAAGCCAATAACAGGTGACACATAGCTAAACAAAATTCCAATGCAGGGTATTAGTATGCACATAGCTCAATAGTAGCCCAGGGTTTAGGTTTAGGTTTAGGCTTAGGCTTATTAGGTTTTAGGGTTTAGGTTTATTTTTTAATTTATTTAGTTACTTTAGGTTTAGGTTTAGGGCTTGGGGTTTAGGGTTTAGGGTTTAGGGATAGGGTTTAGGGTTTAGAGTTTAGGGTTTAAGGTGTATGGTTTTTTAGGGTTTACGATTAAGGTTTTAGGGTTTAGGGTTGTAGGTTTAGGGTTTATGGTTTAGGGTTTAGGATTTAGAGTTAGTTTTAGTGTTTAGGGTTTAGGATTTAGGGTTTAGGGGTTTTTTTAAATTAAGTAAACCGATGGGTTTAGGTTTATTTAGATTATTTTTTATTTAATTTATTTTTTATTTTTATTTAGGTTTATTTTCTAATTTTATTTAATTTAGTTTATTTATTTTAGTTTATTTTTTTAGGTTTAGGTTTATTTTTAGTTGAGTTTTATTTTTAATTTATTTAGGTTTAGCTTTTATTTTTTATTTTTTGGTTAAGGTTTAGGTTCTTATTTTTTTTTAGGTTTTGGTTTTATGTTTTTATTTTAGGTTTATTTTTAGGTTTTATTTTCTAGTTTAGGTTTAGGTTTATTTTTAGTTTAGGTTTATTTTTACTTTATTTACTTTAGGTTTAGATTTAGGTTTAGTTTATTTTAGGTTTAGGTTTTGGTTTTATTTATTTTAGTTTAGTTTATTTTAGTTTTATTATAAGTTTATTTTATTCTTGTTTTAGGTTTAGGATTTTTTTACATTTTAGGGTTTGGGTTTTATTTTGTATTTAATTTAAAGTTTTATTACTAGGTTTATTTTTTAGGATTAGGTTTTTATTTGGTTTTATTTTTATTTTATGTTTAGTTTTATTTTATTAAGGTTTTTTATTCTTAGGTTTATTTTATTATTTAGTTTAGTTTAGGTTTTTCTTTATTTTATTTTAGTTTATTTTTTATTTTATTTTATTTTATTTTTATGTTTAGGTTTAAGTTTCAGTTTAGGTTTGTATTTATTTATTTATTTAGGTTTATTTATTTAGGTTTTATTTATTTTAGGTTTTTAGTTTAGGTTTAGGTTTTAGGTTTAGGGTTTTAGGGTTTAGGGTTTAGGGTTTAGGGTTTAGGGTTTAGGGTTTAGGTTTAGGGTTTAGGGTTTAGGGTTTAGTGTTTAGGCTTTAGGTTTAGCATTTTAGGGTTTAGGGTTTAGGTTTAGGGTTTAAGGTTAGCTTTGGGTTTATGGTTAGTTTAGGGTTTAAGGTTTAGGGTTTAAGGTTTAGGGATTAGGCTTTAGGGTTTAAGGTTTTTAGAGTTTAGGGTTTAGGGTTTAGGGTTTAGGGATTAGTCTTTAGGGTTTAAGGTTTTGAGGGTTTAGGATTTTTTTAGGTTTAGGGTTTAGTGGATTTTAGGGTTGTAGGTTTAGGGTTTAGGTTTAGGGTTAGTTTTAGGGTTTAGGCTTTAGGGTTTAGGGCTTATGATTTAGGGTTGAGGGATTTAAAAAAAAATTAAGCAAACCAGTAGGTTTAGGTTTATTTAGTTTAGTTTCTATTTAATTTTGGACTATTTATTTTTTTTTTTTTATTTTAGTTATTTTTTATGTTTAGGCTTAGTTTTATGTTTATTTTTAAATTTAGTTTTATTTTATTTTATTTTATAGGTTTAGGTTTTATTTTTTATTTTTTTGTTTAAGTTTACGTTTTCATTTTATTTTTTTAGGTTCAGATATTTGGTATTTATTTTAGGTTTACTTTTAGGTTTTATTTTTGTAGTTTATGATTAGCATTATTTTTAGTTTATTTTATTTTATTTAGTTTAGGGTTTAGCTTTATGTTTTATTTATTTTAGTTTAGTTTATTTTAGTTTAGGTTAAGGTTTATTTTATTTTATTTATTTTAAGTTTAGGTTTTTTTTAGTTTAGGGTTTATGTTTTATTTTTAATTTATTTTTAGGTTTATTTTTCAGGTTTAGGTTTTTATTTAGTTTTTTCTTATTTTATTTTAGGTTTATTTTATTTTTATTTTACATTTAGTTTTTATTTTATTTACATTTTTTTCTTTTTAGGTTTATTTTATATTTTAGTTTAGTTTACGTATTTATTTATTATATTTTAGTTTATTTTTTATTTTTTATTTTATTATTTTTTTAGGTTTTGGTTTGGGTTAACATTTTGGTTTAGGTTTAGGTTCTTATTTAGGTTTTTATTTTATTTTATTTTTTTATTTTATTTAGGTTTAGGGTTTTTTATGTACTTTACTTTTAGGCTTTATTTAGTTCAAGTTTAGGTTTTTAGGTTAATAGGGTTTAGGGTTCAGAGTTTTGGGTTTGGGGTTTAGGGTTTAGGTATATGGTTGTAGATTTTAGGGATTAGGGATTAGGGTTTTGGGATTTGGGTTTAGAATTTAGGGTTTAGGGTTTTATGATTTAGGGTTTGGGGTTTAGGGTTTAAGTTTATAAGTTTAGGGTTTAGGATTTTTTTTATTTATTTTTTTAATTTTTATAATTATTTTTAAATTAAGTATACTCGTAGGTTTAGGTTTATTTAGTTTATTTATTTTAGTTAATTTTTTTCTAATTTATTATTTAGGTTTATTTTTATTTAATTTAGTTTATTTATCTTAGGTTTATTTATTTTAGTTTATTTTTTAGATTAAGGTTTTATTTTTAGGTTTACTTTTTTTGTTTAGTTCTATTTTTATTTTATTTTTTTAGGTTTAGGTTTTATATTTTATTTTTAAGTTTAAGTTTAGATTTTTATTTTATTTTTTTAGGTCGAGGTTTTATGTTTTTACTTTAGGTTTATTTTTAGGTATTATTTTTTAGCTTAGGTTTAGGTTTATTTTAAATTTATTTAATTTTATTTAGTTTTGATTTAGGTTTAGGTTTAGGTTTTATTTATTTTAGTTTAGTTTATCTCAGTTTTCATTTAGGTTTATAATTTTTTTTAGGGTTTGGTTTTTTTTAGTTTAGGGTTTAGGTTTTATTTTTTATTTATTTTTAGGTTTATTTTTTTAGGTTTAGCTTTTAATTTTATTTTATTTTAAGTTTATTTTATTTTTATTTTAGGTTTAGTTTTTATTTTATTTAAGATTTTTATTTTTTTAGTTTAGTTTAGGTTTTTATTTATTTTATTTTAGTTTAGTTTTTATTATTATTTTATTTTTGTTTTAGGTTTTAGTTTTAGTTTATGTTTTGATTTTATTTTATTATTTTATTATTTTTGTTTAAGTTTATTTATTTATTTTTTTTAGGTTTTATTTAGTTTAGGTTTAGGTTCTTAGCTTTTTAGGGTTTAGTGTTTAAGGTTTAGGGTTTAAGGTTTTAGGTTTAGCTTTTAGGTTTTTATTTTAGGTTTTATTTTTTAGTTTAGATTTAGGTTTATTTTTAGTTTATTTTATTTTATTTAGTTTAGGGTTTAAGTTCAGTTTATTTTAGGTTTAGGTTTTAGTTTTATTTATTTTAGTTTAGTTTATTTTATTTTAGGTTTAGGTTTATTTTGTTTATTTTATTTTTATTTTAGGTTTAGTTTTTAGTTCAGGGTTTGGGTTTTATTTTTTATTTCTTCTTAGGTTTTATTTTTAGGTTTAGTTTTTTTTTAGTTTTATGTTATTTTATTTTAGGTTTATTTTATTTTATTTTTTACGTTTAGTTTTTTTTTATTTAGGTTTTTCATTCTTAGGTTTATTTTATTTTTTTAGTTTAGTTTATGTTTTTATTTATTTTATTTCATTTATTTTTATTAGTTTAATTTATTTTATTTTTAGGTTTAGGTTTTTATTTTATTTTCTTATTTTATTTTATTTATGTTAAGGTTTTTATTTATTTTATTTTAAGGTTTTATGTAGTTTAGGTTTAGGCTTTTTAGGTTTTTAGAGTTCAGGGTTTAGGGTTTATGGTTTAGGGTTTAAGGTTTTAGGGTTTAAGGTTTTACAACTTAGGGTTTGGGTTAGGGTTTAGTGTTTAGGTTTAGGGTTTAGTGTTTAGGGTTTAGGGTTAGCTTAGGGTTTAGGTGTGGTTTAGGGTTTTTAGGCTTTAGGGTTTAGGGTTAGTTTAGGGTTTTAGGCTTTAGGCTTTAGGGTTAGGGTGAGGGTTTAGGGTTTAGGGTTGTAGGTTTATGGTTTAGGGTTTAGGTTAGTTTTATAGTTTAAGGTTTAGGGTTTAGGTTTTTTTAAAAATAAATTAAGCAAACCGATAGGTTTAGGTTTATATAGTTTATTTCATTTATTATTTATTTGTTTTTAGTTTATTATATTTTTTTAATTTTGCTTAGGTTTATTTTTTTATTTGGTTTAGTTTATTTATTTTAGTTTAGGTTTTTTTATTTTAGTTTATTTTTTAGGTTTAATTTATGTCTAGTTTTTAGTTTAATTTTATTTTTATTTTATTTTTTAGGTTTAGGTTTTATTTTTTATATTTAGGTATATGTTTAGGTTTTCTTATTTTATTTTAGGTTTAGGTTTTAGGTTTTTATTTAAGGTTTATTTTTAGGTTTTAAGTTTAGGTTTAGGTTTATTTTTAGTTCATTTTATCTTATTTAGTTTAGGGTTTAGGTTTAGTTTATTTTAAGTTTAGGTTTAGGTTTTATTTATTTTAGGTTTAGGTTTTGGTTTTATTTATTTTAGCTTAGTTTATTTTAGTTTAGCTTTAGGTTTACTTTATTTTGTTTATTTTAGGTTTAGGTTTTGGTTTTATTTATTTTAGTTTAGTTTATTTTAGTTTAGCTTTATGTTTACTTTATTTTGTTTATTTTAGGTTTAGGTTTTTTTTTAGTTTAGGGTTTAGATTTTATTTTTTATTTATTTTTAGGTGTTATTTTTAGGTTTAGGTTTTTATTTAGTTTTTATTTTATTTAGGATTTTGTGCCACCATCCTTCAAGATCTTTGATGGCAGTGGGAGCCCACGATAACACATTGCACACTTTAGAGGCTTTCTTTGTGACAGATGGCGACAAGACTCCTCTTCCTTTTAGCGATTAGGTGTTGCATTTGATTGGTATGCCAAACTGTCCAATGGTTTGGTGAATACTTTTGCTAAGTTGGAGCACCTCTTCATCAAAAGGTTTGTTGGAGCTCAGTAGAGGGTCACTGTAGGGGACCTCATTATGGAGAAATAGAAACTCAGTGAGTCCTTTCTTGATTACATCCTCATGTGGCGCAATCTGAGCAAGAAATGCAAACCACAGCTTCTCAACAATATCCATGCCCCAGTCACCTTCATTCTTAAGGGCTTTACCAGCAAGACATTTGAGAAATTAATCAACAAGGAGACTAGCCAACAATAGGAAGCTAAACAGTTATCATATCCTGACCAATCATCTAGGCCCAAGCCATAGAAGGTGTTTGAGAAGAAGCCATGGATAGTTATTGTCGATTAGAGGAGAGCGACAGTTAGAGTTGGTGAGAGATGAGCTTGACCTCCTTTGCCACTTCCTCTTCCGCCATCATCACCGTAACCACCACAATGGCCATTTCCACCACCTCAGCAGCCTACCCAGCAGTGGTATTCATATCCATCATTAGGTAGCTACTTTCCACCTACTCTTGCCGATAGATTAAATAAGCCATATTTATTCAAGAGGGAGGTAGTTAGGAAATTCTTTAAGAAACTCTTAAAGAAACCTGACTTTTAGTTACCAGAGCCTAAGAGGAGGAGGCGGGAAGAGCAATGATCTAGCTAATGCCCCAATGCATGTTAGGCCATGTCTTGAGGATTGTATCACTTTTAAGGACTAGCTTGAGCACAAGTTGAGAGCCATAGTTATCCCTAAGGAATACTTATTAGAACAACCATCCAGGTTATTAGAGCAATCCTTGGGGATACTTGTGATCTTCTTAAGACAAAGAAGGTTAGTATATCTCCTATTCCAAACTTCTAAGAAGATCATTTCTAAGATCAAGAAGCTTTCCTTGTAGGTTCACGAGTAGCTCAAACCTCCAACACCAAGGAAGGTTTGCTAGTTGCAAAGGATAACTTCGAGGGAAGGTGATAGCGACACTCACCATACTTGCGGGATAGTCTAGTAGCGTAGCCACCATCCTAGTACTCCCGTTCTACTACCTCTTCTGCTAGCTCCTCTTCTCGGGAGCGTTGTATCGAGGATAAGGGCACTAAATCTCTTACTCTTCTTATATTACTTGATTTCTATCATGTACCTCCACCTAAATAAAATTAATGAAGAAAGATGATTCTACTAATATATTGTCTACTTTTGATGCACTTGATTTTATTCCAATTGCAATCTCTCCGAGTCTAAATAAAAATAATAGCTCTAGTGTTTTCAATCCTTTCCTTTCTGATTCAGTGTGGGATGATCCTTATCAAAATCAATCAGGTTCACCTCTTGAGATTGACTTGGAGAGAACTAACTCTGAGGATCCCATAGGAGAAGCTGTAGGTATGCCTAATAAGAAAGTAAACTTGCCATAAGCTCATCATTCCTAGAAGTCACTAAAGTCAACCCAGTAATGGCAAAGTTCTACCTCCTAAGGTAGTGCCTCAGGATAAGGGTAAGCAAGTCATTAGTTTTAGTGAGCAGATAGCCCCTCCAAAGGATGCTCCATCCATGGATATGCTTGTGGAGGACCAAGCTAGAGTTGATCATAATGTCCTAGCTCACCTTAGAAAGTTTCTAAGTTAAGCAATATGTGTCTTTTCAAAGAGATGAGGGAATCTCTAATCAAGGCCTTACTTGATCTAGATACATGCTTAGCTCAGCTGACTGCTACTAAAGAGGAGGCATGCCACTCGAAGGACATCTTAGGAGTTACATTCGGTAATGAAGACTTACTCTAGGAACCACCAGAAACATTACCTCTTTACATTATAGTGGATGTTGGCGGTCTGAGCTATCGAGTTGTGGTTGACCCAAGTGTATCACTTAGTATTATGAGTTTAATAACCCTTGCCTTCTAGAGAATCGACATCTCCAAACTACAAAAATAAAGGACGATGTTGAGAGGATTCAATAAATAAGGCGAGAGGGCCTTGTGGTGTTTACACCATGTCATAAGGGGAGTACTTTTGAGGTGCTGGGTATAACATTGAGGTATGATGTACTATTTCAAAAGATAGAGGCATCACCCTACATACGTAATCACATAATAAAGACTCCTAAGGCATGAAATTTCTTAAAAATACTCTCGATTAAAGTAGACAATTATCAACTCCAAAGATTTCATGGTTAGACTATCAAAGGATTGGTTATATTTGAAAAATCAATTGGGAAAGTTCAAGGAGAAGACTTATTTTTGGAATCCAAATGAAATAAGTAAGAAATGCTCATGATACTAGAAAGCCTAGTGAGCATTCCAATTTATCCTATGGTTGGGCTTTATAATTTTGAACTTGAAGAGATTTATATGTTTTGAGTTGAAATTTGATTAGATTACTAGTGCTTATAATCTGCCAACATAAGGTTGTTGGAATGCCTAAAAGGTGAGGATTTATGCTCATAGCCTAAAGGAAATAGCTACCTTGGATCCTAAATTAAGGGATCTTTAGTATGAGCTAAAGCACGACCTAAATCTATGCGACAGGTGGACATAAGGATTTACATCCACAAGAGAGAATAAATTGTCTGACTTCTAGACTTATAATTGCTTGGAGTGGTTTCCAGATAACTCATCCTACATTTTTAAAACCATGTAGTCCAGTCTTATGAATTGCAAGATAGCTAGGGTAGTTATTTAATTAGAAAGAGGCTAAAGTCCTAAACATACTCCCTAAGAGACTAGAGCATGAGTGGTATGAGCATATGAATTAATATATAGATGCAAAATCTTTTCAAATTTTATTTTATTTTAGACACATAATTTTGATAGAGGCTTTCGGATTTCTTATGCTTAAATGCATGATAAAATAGGTTATGGATCAAATTAGTTATAAGGTGTTCTCCATAATAAGGGATGCCCTCATAGGTCAAGCATTCCTTTATCGCAAGATGGAGATTCTTCATGTTCAAGAGAGAAAGAATATGCATGCATGATGTGAAACATACAACTAAAGGGTTGCTAATTCTTTTAATTATCATATTTATGTCTTAGACTTTATGATGAGGTTATGAGTTATTTAAAATTTAGTTATGAGAGATTCATTGGGTAGAAAACTTATTTTTATCCTAAGAGCTTAATCGTATCCAAGTCACACATTAAAGCCTCAATCATTTAAAAAACTATGTAAAGCATGCGTCCTAATGCACCATGTGAACAAAATATCAAATAATTATAAAAGAATAAAATATTGGTGTGGTCAGGTACCACCGTACAACCCAAAGGGAGAAAAAATGGGTAGCCAAACTCTACCCTTATACAACCTAGAATATGAAAGAATAATTATAATTATAATAAATTCTATGGGGGTCTTCTTTCTTGATATCTCCATCTTTGATTTGGTTCCTTCTTTAATTTGGATGGTGCTTGCTTGACATCACATGGCATCCTAGGACAAAACCTTATACGCCTTGCTCATCCTAATCCCTCATAGCACTAATCTAATTCCTATTGCAAAATTACATTTTTATGGGAAAAGTAAATCTAACTAGACTACAAAATAGAGGTTAGCTAAATATACATATAATCCCAAGCGGTTGTATTTATAATTTGGACTTAGCACTCATACATAGGTAACTAAGCCCTCTAACTTGGATTATGCTTAAGGCTTTAAGCAACTTGCAAAAGAGAATTCACATTTATTTTTAAGCATCCTTTAAGCATAATCCCTTGTAGAAAATATGATTAGGCTAATATTGACAAATCAGCCAATCTACAAAGCATACACCCTAACATCCAATCTAAAATAATACATCATAAAACAAAATATACATTACAACATACACTATCCTAACTTAGAGCTAAAAGTGGTGACTTAATTCTAATGTGTGTATTAAGGCTTATGTGCTAAGCCTTGTTAGGCATTACTGTTGTATTTTCTAAGTGTAGAAGGATTCAATTTAATATGAAAGGTTGATTTCACCTGAAGTAGTTTAATTGATTTGAGAATTTTAATTCCTGTTTCCTTTTGTTTAATTTGATTACACTTATCAACTAAGTGTTATAAAGAGAAAAGAGGATTATCCTCTTTCATCCATACCTTAAGTCACTTTCTAAAGTATATTGATTTGATTTTGTTCTCTTTAGTAAATGTCTTATTAAATGAATTAATTAATCCAAAGTTTAGGTTCACTTTAAATAATCCTATTCAAAATGAAAGGCATTTTAAGATTAATTTAATTGAATTACTACCACATGACATATATTAAATCATTCCTTTCCATCCCATGTAACATGCATGATTTAATCCTAAGTGTATCTATACATGCAACATATTTTAGCACACTTAAATGATGTATGTGTATGTTTAGAATTTATATTTTATTTGATTGAATTATTTAAACATATTAATTTAAAAGTTTATCCAAATTCTTATGCAAAAAATATATAAGAATAAAATTAAATAGGCATGTGCCATTGTTAAACCAGGGAAGGTAATCAAATAACATCCTTGGAGCTAGCTAAAGCATCATATAATCGAGATGTCCATACTATATACCCATTTGCATTCAAACATATGTAAATTAGTATACATGAACAAAGGAAGTAAGCTCCAAATCATATGGCTAATTAATTCAACCACTTATTAATTATGAATGCATGCAATTTTAATGTAAAATGGGATTTTTATTTAGTAATCATATATATATACATGTATGAAGATATATAGTATTTCATTGTTAAACAATGGAAGTTAGTAATCAAATGACCTCCTTGGCTAACTAAAGTCTTGTATTGAGATTCTGATTATACTTGCTTTTCTTGGACACACATGGATGTATACATAAATGAGGGAAAGAAAATCATGCAAAGATTGTATATTTTTTATTGAATCATTTATATATATGAATTAAAGCTCTATCCAAATTTTAATGTTGAAATACATAAGAATGAAATCAAATGGGTATGTGCCATTGTTAAACCATAGAAGTGAGGTAATCAAATGTCCTCCTTTGGGCTAGCTAAAGCCTCATGTTCCCAGGATGTCTAGACTATATACCCATTACAATTCGATCTTCTATAAATCAACAATTGAATAGAGGAAAAATAACTCCTCATTCATACACTTAAGCTATAAGCACAAGCTTTTCTTATGTATTTATAACTAGCATCATAACACATGTTATTATTCATTAATAAGCTTTTGAAAAATACATTTGGATTTAATAGTGATAATAGCCACACATATATTAAATTAAATCAACACATGCAAGCTTACATAAAGGAAATCAATTTTATTTTACTTGATTTTTAAAAGATGGATGCATGAATTCAAATGACATACCAAATTTAACATGATTTGAAAGAGGACAATCAAATATAAGCATGTGATTCATTCATCCAAACTAGTTCTTAAGGACAATCAAATCAAATAAGATTATTTAAAGTAAACCAAAGCTTCTTTATTAATTAAGTTTTGGATTTGATTTGATTTAAAGAGGAGAAGTGAAATCATTGCTTTTTGTTTTAAACCCATTCCCACATTAGTGATTTGATTTAATTTAAGGAAATGTAATTAAGTTTATTTTATGAGTTAATTAAGTTGAACCGTTAATTAGATGAATTAATTACCATTACCTATGTCACCTTAAAGTAATTAACTAAATAATTATGAGCCAAAATGATATGCAAGAAAAATAAACTTGCAATGATCCTAAGAAATAAAAGAGGCCTAATACAATTGGCTCATGATTAATAGTTAATTAGATTAAGGGACTTTATTAATTACTCTTATGGTTTTCCCACACATGTGGACTAACCATAATTTCATTAAACTCTTATAAGTTATTAAATACCTAAAGATCTACCCCATGATTTAATTAATTAAGATGATGTAATTATGATTTCAATTTGATTAAGTTAATTAATTAGTTAAATCTTAATTAATTTCATTTTAAAAAAGGGAAATGAATTTGGGAAAGGGGTCCCAACCTATTCCTTACTTCACTTATTGTTGAACAATGATTAATAAACTTAATTAACCAATTTATTACTATTCATGGGATTAATTAATGATTATTAACTTAAAGAGAAGTTAAGGTTTAATTAGTCAATTTTCCTAATTAAGTGAGCAATAAATCCCAAGAAAATCAAGAGAGGCAGAGGTCATCCCAATAAAGTTTTCCCATAAAATTTGGGATTAATTGCTTAAGTAATTAAGCTAATAAAATTTGAAATTAAACCTTAATTACTATTCAAAATTAATTAAGATTATTTTTAATTAATTTTCCTCCGAAATACCTTTAAAATGAGTATTTATTTATAATTTTTATTTTGCTATAATTTTTAGAAGTTTTATCCATTAGAAAAGATTAATTGAACCTAATTAAAGCCTAATACTATTGGCATATGCCATTGTGCACACACTTTCTATGTGGCAAGATTGGCTACTTAAAACTTATTATTCGGCCTGATTGGCGGTGGATGCGCTTTCTTGTTCATCATTTGATCTAAGATCAGATGGCTATGATTAATCCCATAAGCTTAATAGGATTAGATCAGATCAATCTAGCAGATCTAATCACAACCATCCATTCTGATCAAGCAGAATAGATAATGCAAGATCTAATGTCACATGAGTGGGGGAGAATGGAGTCTTTCCACCATTGCTCACATGATCCGAGGTTACCTAAGCTTGGATCAACTCCAAAAGGATCCCACACTTTCATTACATAAATCGAAGGGGATCCAATGGTCAACATCACACGAGATGCAAGTTTTCTTCAAAAAGTTCCAACCCATGTTTTCCTAAGGATCAATTTTTGGAAGCATACCTCATCGGAGCTCAAGACCGTTGCTCAAATAATTGAGGAAGCTTCAAATAGTGGAGATGAAGCTCAATTGACTAGAAATTGGATCAATTCCTTGATGTTCTCTTAAAAGGCCATGAACTGATGATTTAGAGCTCGATTATCATCGAAGTCCCACTTCTGGTGCTCATGAAGCTTAGGAGATGATTTGATCTTGCTTGACAAGGCATAGGGAAGATGCGTACAAAGTTAATTTGAGTTTGATGAAGAAATGGCCAAGTTAGGTTGGAAATGGGAGTGTCCTATTTTGGGATGGATGAGAATGGCATTTTTCAATCGAGGAATAAGCTTGGGAGCTTAGGGAATGGCTCTAATAGTTCATCTTGAGTAGTTTGGGTTATGAGGAATGATTTTTATTTGTGTTTGAGTAGAAATGAGTAGGTGTATATCCCCACTCATCTTGATCGAATGGTGGGATCGGGTTTGGCTTTTAGTGGCCATATGCCCATCTCATAGAGTCGTGGGTGGTAGGGAGGAGGTGAGTTGGCTCAACTTAGTTGGTTGAAGGTGCGGAGGTGGCTACCAAAGAGGAATCATGGGTGTCCTATGGGTTTCAAATGCTCCAATACGGAGGGTGAGGTGATTTTACCTCCCATGGGTCATGGCTGACCCAACCACCCCTTGGTTTTGGTTGGCTAGTGTCCCAGGTGCCTAGGAGGATGATTAGGAGAGTACCAAGTGTCCAAGGATTGGAAATGACCACTTACATAGGTGATTTCTCTCATGTGGCTCCCTTGACCTAAAGGTAGAATGATCATTTATCATTGGATTTGATTTGGGCAGATTTGAAATGAGCCAAAAGTGGGTTAGCCCAAATTTCAAGTTAATTGGAGTTGATTTGGTTAGGTTTGGCTTAATTTGACTCATTTAGGTCAAATTCAGTTAGGTTGGGTCAAGTTGGACAATTGGTCAAATTTGGGTCAAAGTAAGGGTTAAGTCAAGTTCATATGATCATTTGGAATGTTTTGGTTCAATTGGTTTAGTTTAGTATGGCTTAGATTTAATTTTAGCTCA
Organism: Cymbidium sinense; assembly: GCA_021442155.1. Classification (NCBI taxonomy): domain Eukaryota; kingdom Viridiplantae; phylum Streptophyta; class Magnoliopsida; order Asparagales; family Orchidaceae; genus Cymbidium; species Cymbidium sinense. Next base: position 104,393,899 of record CM038214.1, on the reverse strand, counting down.
TTAGAATTCATTTGGGTCAAATGGGTTAAGTTGACCAATTTGACTAAATTGGCCAAATTGGCTTGGGTTGGGTGTTGGTTTGGGTTTAGTTGACCAATTGAAGATGATTGTAGGCTTTGGTTTCAATTAATTTGGATTTGGTTTTGATTTAGGCTAACTTTAACCTTTAGGTCAATTTGGGCTAAGTAGTTCAATTAGTTTCAATTGGGTCCAATCATGACTTTGGTCAAGTTCAATAAAACTTGAGCCATTGGTTGCAATCAATTTGGTTTATATCTTGATTTGACCCAATTTAATCTTTAGATCAATTTGGATCAACTTGGGTCAAGAGGGCCAATTGGGTTTGGTTTGACTCAATTGAAGGTCAAGTCATACTCAAATATTGATTTTGATTTGGTATGAATCATTGGTTTCAAAGGATTTGGCTTAGGTTGCAATTTAGCTAGTTTGGGTTCATATGGGTTAAGGGTTGACTTGGTAAAATGACCAAGTTGACTTGGTTTGACCTAATTTGTGATAATTGATCAACCTAGGGTGATCAACAATCATGATGGGAGGTTTTGATGGGCTTGGTTAAATTCAATTTGGGTAGGATTAGAACTTAGCTCAAATAGGTCAAATTGGCCACTTTGGGTCAAGTGGACCAATTGGGTTTAGTTGGCTTGATTTTGGGTTGAGTTTGATTTAGTTGAGTTTATATATGGATTTGGGATTGATATATAAACTCAATTGCAACAATGGGTTCAAATGGGTTTTGGTTCATCGAACATTTCAAGCCAAAAGGGTTAAGTTGGGTTTGACTTGGGTTGATTTTGGTTTGGCTTGATGATTAGATTTCATTTATATTTGTGAATATGATTGAAGGTATGATTGATTCATGAGAAAATCAATTGAATTTGGGTTTTGGAATGAAGGAATTTGGCTAAGTCCATGGAGTTGGGTCATGTGGCTTAGGTTTGGATTTTGATTTGGTTTGATTTAGTTTTGATGATTTAAATGTATATTTCATTTAAATTTTTGAATATGATTGAAAATATGATTGATTTGTGAGAAAATCAATTGAGTTTGAAGTGATTTGGATTAAGATTTGGCTATGTCCATGGGATAAGGTCATATGACTTAGGAAGGGTTTTGATTTAATTTGATTTAGTTTGATTTATTTTTGATCATTTGAATGTAGATTTGATTTATATTTAGGAAGATGATTGAAGATATAAATTGATTATGGAAAATCAATTGATTTTGGATTGATTTGGATTAAAATTTGGCTAAATCCATGGGATATGTCATGTGGCTTAGGAAGGGTTTCAAGTTTGGATTTGATCATGGGCTTTAATCATTTGGTTTTGGAATTTAGGCTTGGATTTGGATATGAATTTGATGTTTGAATTGAACTTGAGGTTTAGGTTTGATAAGGTGAACACGGATTGGATTTTGGTTGCAGGGTAGGTGGATTATCCTAATCCCTAAGGCATAACCTTATCCCATGGTTAACCCTTCTAAGTATTTAGTCTTAGGTTAAGTGTTTTCCTAATTGTTAGATATGCCTTATGACTAGGAAAGTCTTAGTGTCTAGAAGACTCCTAAGTCTAAGATGGGATGATTGAATCCACACTCCAAAAGTGAGGTCAACAGGCCTTAGGCTCTATAGTGTTGCCCTTAGATATAGATGATTGGATGACCAAAGCCAAGTTTCACATTTTAAACTTGGATACATCTTTCAACACTTTGCTTGGGAGATCATAGATACATGAGAACAATATAGTTCCATCCTCTTTACATCAGTGTATGAGGTTCATGAGAGGTGGGATCTCTATTGTGTCAAAGGAGATCTCAAACCATGTATAGTTCACATTGACATATTTGCGGATCACTTACACTACCTCCCTCAAAATTGACAAGTCTATTCTCATAAACTTGGTGAAAGTTTCAAAATAAAATAAAAAGAAAAAGAAAGAGAGATGGAAAGAGAAAAAGAAAAGAAAAGAAAAGAGAAAATGAAAATGAAAATAAAAGGTAGCAGAAATAGACTTGGTGGAGGAAGTGAGCCTAACATTAAATTCCACCCACAGTTCATTACTCCACTTGAACATATGGGATGACCTCCACTAGAGAGGAAGAGGCCGTTCATAGTCAGGGTAGAAAACCTCTTTATTGGCTAATAGAGGATATGTCCCCACAAGTACACACTATCCATATAGACTTAAAATTTAGTTCAAAGGATGAGTCTTATATGGTTAGCACACTAGCCATCTCTTCTCACAATAGATTCCCTTGGAGATGATACTTGAGCGGATAGCGATGAAGAAGAGCTCCAAAGAAAAGCATAAGTGTATCCAAGTCTATATGTGAAATAGTTAGGCATCAGTTGGGAACCTTAGCTCTAACCCCACTTTCCTCTCAAAAATTTTATAGTTTGGTTGTTAAGGAAGCCCCTAAATCATCCATAACTTTGAAGACTCAGAGGTTCTTTCTGGGAGCATCATCCTCAAGTCAAGAAGTTGATGTAGAACTTGAGGATGATTCATATAAAGATTTAATAGAATTACCTTTTGATTGGTACTTTCCTTGTGTTCATAATTTAGCAAAGATATGGTTAATTCCACATACTTTGTGAAAGCATAGGTCAAACTACTTCAAAAGAATATGGAAGAACAAATGCAAAAGCTCTCCATCAAGATTGGGACTAGGATTCAATATAGTGGGTCTAGTCAATGATGATGATTGTTGCTTAATCATCACCAATCATTGAGAATCTAATAATTTCTTTTCAAATCACATTAACTAGTATGATGAGCTATGCTTAGAAACTTTAGATGATCCAAATAATTATGAAGTCAAAGATGCATTACTAGAGTTCGAAGAAGAGATCAAGTCAACCATCAACGAGCTCAAAGAAATCAACTTAGGGCGAAGAAGATCCGACATACATCGGTTCTTTGTTAAATGAAATTGAAACCAATGACTTAGTTAGGCTATTGGCGAGTTTAAGGGCTTTACATGGAGTTATGAAGAGATGCCTGGATTGGCTCCTGACGTAGTAGTCCATAAACTAGCAATAGAGCCTACTACTAACCTTATCAAGCAAGCTCCTAGATGCATACAATTAGACATAGAATAATAGGTCATTTATGAAGTCAAGAAATTGATCCATGATGGCTTCATTCAGGAAGAAAAGTACCATATCTTATTAGCGTTGTCCCAGTTAAGAAAAAGAATGGTCAAATTCACATATGCTTTAATTTTAGGGATTTAAATAAGGCATGTTCGAAAGATGAATTTCCACTACCAATCCTAGAGATGATGGTGGACATTTCCTCATCTCATGTAGTCTTCTCTTTCATGGATGGCTCATCTGGATATAACCAAATAAAGATGGCCCATGAAGATGAAAGAAACACTACTTTTAGAAGCCTTGATAAAATCATTGTTATGATGCTTTACATCTTTGGTGATGACTCAATGAACTCATTCAACATCAAGTCGAGTGCTATGTTGACGACCTCATGGTCAAAAGTAGAGAAAAGGAAGACCATCTCTTTGACTTGAGAGTAATTTTTGAATAGTTAAGACAATTAACCTCAAAATGAACCCCCTGAAGTGTACATTTAGAGTAGCTTCAGAGAAATTTATTAGATTTTTTATTCGACACCATGGATTTAAAATCAATCTAGAGAAGATCAAGGCGATATTAGAAATGCCACCCCCTAAAAGTTTACCTCAACTCAGATCATTCTAAGGGCGATTGGACTATCTAAGATGGTTTGTATCCAACCTATCAAGAAGATGTTAGCCATTCTCAGCTCTTATCAAAAAGGATGCCAAGTTCAAGTGGGATGACAAGTGTGAGCATGCCTTGAAGACATCAAGCATTACTTGATTACATCATGGGTTCTAGTAGCCCTATCTGCAAGCCACTCATACTTTACACTGTTAGATGACTCCTTGGTGCTTTGTTGGCCTAAGCCAATGATGAAGGAAGAAAGAAGCACTCTACTACCTCATCCATCATGTAATCCCTATTGAGGCTAATTATCCATCCATTGAGAAGCATTGCTAACTTTAATCTTTGCATCCCAAAAGCTACACCACTACATGCTTCCTCATAAGGTGAACTTAATCTCTAGGATCAACTACAATATCTCATGACATCGATGTTATCGGGTTGGCGATGGTCCATGTTCCTCTAATAGTTTGACATTACCTTTGTACCCATCTGTGCTGTGAAAGGATAAGTGCTAGTAGATTTCTTAGCAGCACACCCACTTCCTGCTGAATCTTTGCTTAGTAATGATCTCCTTGATAGACAAATCATGAACTTAGGGGATACTAGTATTCACCACTGGTAGATGTACTTTGATGGTGCGGCTTCCTCTCAAAGAGGAGAAAAACTACAATCTACTATTCTAGGAAAGGTAGGGGTAGGAATAGTTCTCTTAACTATGATGTGATGAGATTCTCATATCATCTATCCAATCCTTGCACCAACAACGAAGCTGAATATGAGACTCTAATTGTCGGTCTAGAGTTAGCCATTACTCTAAGCATCCTTAACATCAACATCTTTGAGGATTCTCAGTTAGCTATCAACCAAATCACTGGGTCCTATAAGGTTATAAATCCCAAGCTCCATCACTATCACAAGTACACCATGGAGTTATTGGCTCAAATCTCAGAGGTTACCATTTATAAGATTCCTCGAAGAGAGAACATCATAGCGTATGCTTTAGCCAAGCTTTTCAAAGAGTTGGCATGTCCGGAGGATGAGTCCATATCAATAAAGATCCAAAATAGATAAGTCTTATCCCTTATTGATATTGAACTCATCAAAAAGTACTCTTTTGAAGGGGAGGTTTCCATTGCCAAGAAGGATGAGGAGTTAGATTGGAGGCAACCATTTATGGATTACCTAAATAAAGGAAAACTACCTCAAGAGAAGTCTCAAGCCCATTAGATGAAGCAAAAGAGCACTTTCCTATGCTCTTGTGGATGGTGTCTTGTTTCGATGATCTTTTGATCATATGTGGTTACATTATTTAGACAAGCACGAATAAGATCATGGTACACTTAGGATTATGTGGATCCAACCAATCGGTTTGGTGATGAAAGCCAAGATCAAGAGACTAGGATACTACTAGCATTGATGCTCAAAGATTGCATGGATATGGCTGGTGATTCCACCAATGTCAAATACGGTGTGGTCTACTCACCACCCAACATTTACATCTACATTAGCATCATGGCCATTCAAGTGTTGGGATCGACATTGTGGGTGATTAATTCTCCTTCTTCCAAGGGTCATCGGTTCATCTTAGCTTGAATACTTTTCCAAATGAGCAAAGGTGATTTCATCGAGAGGTCACAGCTCAGCATGTGCTCCAGTTTTTAGGAACCATAATGCATATAGGTTCGGAGTGCCATGACAAATTATATTTGATAATGGAACTGCATTCAAGAGCATTGAGATTAACAACTTTTCCTGGAGACACAACATTGATTGGAGATATTCTACCATCAACTACTCTAGGGAAAATGCCTTAGCAAAAGCCTTCAATGAAACTCTCATCCAAATAGTAAAGAAGACACTTGATAATAACAAGCAATAGTTGAATGAGCAGTTAGTTGAAGCCTTGTTGGCCTACCACACCATATATAGAACTCCAACTCAGTCTACTCTTTTCTCCTTAGTGTATGGGTCCAAAGCCATTCTACAATTGGAAGTCCAACTCCCATCACTAACGATGTCTATGGGTAGCAAGATCAAAATAAAATAGAATGATGAGTTGCGGTTAGAAGAGCTTGAAGGTTTAGATGAGAGATGCCTGAGGGCATGCCAAAACCTCAAGTTGTACAAAGCTAAAATGATTCAAGTTCACAAGGAATTGGTCCATCCTAGAGGTTTTGAAGTATGAGAGCTTATAATAGTTCTAAGGAGATCAATTATTGCATGTCGTAAGATGGGAGGCAAGTTTGAACCCACTTGGGAAGGCCTTTTTCCATAGAGATATCCAGAGGATCTTATCGACTTATTAGTCATAAGGGAGAGCACCCAATGCTTCCAATCAACGAGCTCTACTTAAAGAAAAATTATAAATTATGTTTGAAAATAATTATTATCAATGAAAATTTCATTTTGAATTCAATCTCCTGCATATTGAAAGTATTCTTATTTGCGAATCTGCCATGATATGTTTAAGGTAGTTGTAAGGAACCTGAGTGATGTTGTATCCTTCATCAACACAACACAAACTACACACAAAGATATAAAATAAACACATATCTTTTATCTCACTACGAGTTGAGATAATGCCCCATCGATACTCACAATAGCTGCTTTAGGTCGGTGATGCTACCCTACTAGTGTGTCACCCGTGGTCTTCTTGCTTTTGAGGATGTAAGTCTTACACTTTCCTTTCTTACTTGGCCACTCCACACGATGAGCACCTTATTAGTTTGGTAGGCCTTCTTGCGTAATACCTCATGTTGGCTTCATTTAAGAGGATGTGAGTTTGCTCTTTCTTCTTAGATTAGCCTTCCTGCACTGACTAGGTCGAGTATATTTGTTATTTAGGATAAGTCCGCTAGTGGCTCCTTCCCTCTTGAATACTTCAAGTTTAAGTCCAACCCTTCCTCAGTGCTCCCCTCTTAGTAATCACTCTAGGTCATATACCATCTATCTCATCAATGACACACTATCCCAATGATCAGTTTCACTTAGAAATTTGTAAGCCTACATGCTTTTTTATAGATTGATCATTGGACACTGATGGGCACCTCAGGTTGGTTGGTTCTCACTATACTAACTGATACACCACTCATGCTGACAAATACCTTGGTTGGTTCCACTTACATAACCACCAAATATGGTCGTCAGTCTATGGATATCTGAGATTCCACTTAGTCGCATAGATAATTGAGGTCACATAGCCTTCGGTGGTCCCTGAACAACACAAGGTCTATGAAACATATATATATATATATATATATATATATATATATATTCACTTGTGGATTAGGAGGACACCCCTAGCGGTACCTTTTCCCAAGCAAGCATTCTATCTTTAGGGCAGTGTTAGCAAAACTGACTATAAGAATTGCATAACTACTCTTGAGTTGATATAAGTCCCCAGCGACATTCACTCAGTAGTCACCCCTAAGTCAAGATCAATTTATTATGCTACCAACATGTCACCCCAGTGATTGTTCCTTGCTTTAAAAGATGTAAGTCTGCTACGCCTTCTTCCTAGCATAGTCGTTGCACTCCAAAAGGTAACCCCTTAGGTTGGCTAGCTGTGTCCCGTGGCCAGTAGACTATCCATTTGAATTTTTAAATTTGAGATAGGATAAGTCTGATATAGCCCCTTCTTAGTGGGTCCATCACACACTGACATAGTCCATAAATAAATCTATCAAATTTGATCGAGCTCACATCCCCAGTAGATATGCCCTCAATTCGAAATCAAAATAAACCAAATGAACCATATCAAATCACACAAAATTAACATAAAATTAACCCTGACTACTTTGAGTTGACATAAGTCCCCAGTGGCATTCACCAGTCACCCAGTCAGTTATTTTGTGCATCAACAGTCACCCTGAGTTAATCCTCACTTTGAAAGATGTAAGTCTATTGTGCCTTCTTCCTAGCACAACCGTTGCACACCGAAAGGCAACCCTTTAGGTTAGTTAGCTCTACCCCATAGCCGATAGACTATCTCTTTGGATTTGCAAACTTGAGGTAGGTCAAGGCTGATATAGCCCCTTTCTTGAGTCCATTGCACCAGGGTCCATACATTAACTTCAGTTATATCAAAAATTTGATTTTCTCTTATAAAGTTAAATTACACCCTTCTCCTTCGTATAGCCCTAAATCATATATAAATAAGTCAAGCAAATAAATTAAATTCAAAACTAACCACCCCAGTGGTGCCAAATTAAACCAACACCCCAAGTAGAGTCTAAATCAAAGAAATGCAACCAAACTCTTATTCCCAGTGGATATATCCCCAAATAAATCTATGAAATCATACTCAAATCCTAATCACCAGTGGATAGCCCAAACTTGCTTCCCTAGTGGAAGGTTCATATACCCGATGCCCAGTGAACTCGAGCCCATATCTCTAGTAGATATGCCTCCACATCATTTAAAACAAAACAAATTAAAATTGATTCGATCATAATCCCGATGGATTATAGATTCTTATCCCCAATGTATCTTCTTTCCATAAATCATATAATCAAATCAAATTCAAACCTTATCCCCAGCATATTTTCTTCTTCTATGCCCTCGACATAGACCACTCACATGTCATGTCCAATGCATGTGTGATCCCCTAATGGATTTGCCTCTATGTCCTTGAATTCTCATGAAATCTTATTTCTTCTCTTATGCACACCTTTAATACATCAACCAAAAGCCTAATAGTGTATTCATTCAAATTACATCATCTTAACATTGTAATCAACATTTTATGATTTATGATGCTGCAAGCTCAAACTAACTATTCAATATCATGCTAAACATATTATAGTGTGAATTAGCACACTATATTATATTATAATATATGATGTTATTTTATAATTTGTTATATTATAATATATTGTCTAACATAAGGCTCATTAAAATCATTTAAAAAGAAAGAAAACAAAATTTTCTCAAAATATGAAATATGTTCATTTTGGATGTAAAATTATTATTATTTTATTAGAAATGGTACAAAATAGCATAATTTTTGGTGTTGCTTCTTAGTGTGTGGCATGAATTTGGCCAAATTCTTCCATCTCAACCTTCAAATTAACATTTAGTGAGTTTTGACCCAATGTATTATAACTAAAGTAAAACATACTAAAATGTACAATAACATTTAGTAACACACCACGGCATTCATATATATATGTGAAGTTATATTGTTATGTACATTATATTTTAATATGCTTTCACATAATATATTAAATTACATTACACCTTAAAATGCATAACTTTAAGAAAAAAATTTAGAAAATTTGGTTGAAAAATGAACAATTATTTTGGATGCAAAATTCCATTCTTCGATTAAATGACACACCATAGCACACCCCCAATGATGATCCCTAAAACTTAACTTAAATTTTGCCAAATCCTATCATCTCAGCTTGTAAACCAATATTTTTATGAATTATACTAGTACAAACTCTTCTACATCATACTATAAGAAAGTAAAATATGCAAAACAACAAGTTATAATACACAATAGTATGCTATAATGTATGATGTTACACTATGTTATGGCATCCTATATTATAATACACTATAACATATTATATTATATTATATTGCATATCAAATCAAAAGGGATTGCTTAAGATAAAAAAATCATAAAATTAGTGTAAAAATAAAAAAACTATATATTTTAGTTGTATCACTTACATATTTTTAAGTGGGATAGTATATTATGATGCCATGCTCTACCTATTATGAATTTGGCTAAATTCCACCATTTTAAAGTCTAAACCAAAAATTTTATAAATAATTCTAGTGTAGGCTTGACTATATGATTGTAAAATACTAAAAGAATTTAAAATGTGTAGAACAATATATTATGATATATGATGCTATACTATGCAACAACATATAATATTTATTTTAAACATAAAATCTTACTTTTAAGACTACAAGTGGTGTAGCACACCTTTGGTACTACAACCTAATTCCCACTTCAAATTTAATAAATTTCATCATCTGCTTTTTAAAATCAATAATTTTATGATTTATATTAATATAGACTATAGGACACAATACCATAATATACTTAAACATTTCAAAACATTTTATAACATCAAAAAACACATCACTACATGATCAAACATATGATGCTACATTATACTATAATATATGGTATTATAATGTGATTTAGGATTAGGGTTTAGGATATTCAAATCTCTAATAGTTAAGGGAAAGTATCTTGAGACATTTTCTTTACCATAACTATGTTAGGATTAGGTCATTCTATATATCTACTAATAATGACATCTTTATTCAAGGTTTAGGGTTTAGGGTTTAGGGTTAGGGTTTAGGGTTAGTTTATAGTTTAGGGTTTATGGTTCAGGGTTTAGGGGTTAGTTTAGGGTTTAGGGTTTAGGGTTGTAGGTTTAGGGTTTATGGTTTAGAGTTGTAGGGTTTAGGGTTTAGGGTTTAGGGTTTTAGGGTTTAGGGTTTAGGGTTTAGGTTTAGGCTTTAGGGTTTATGGTTTTAGGTTTAGGGTTTAGGGTTTAGTGTTTAGGGTTTTTAGGGTTTAGGGTTTAGGTTTTAGATTTAGGGTTTCAATTTTAATTTAAGGTTTATGGTTTAAGCTTTTTTTTAATAGAGAACAAATTTAGATTCAACATTTCATCTTTTTGATTTCATCAACTAAGAATCACCCCAAGTTTTCTAAGACATAAGCGATGACATAGGTAAATGAGCACCCATAGAGCCAATTAAAAACCATTGATAAGTAGTCTCTTGTAAAGAATAGTTCCATAAGTAGTAGATCGGATCGACCATTCTTCAATTTCTCCAGCTCCCATCAGACCACCCCCACCTCTTGAGTAGTGGGATCCACCATCATATCCCCGATCTCTCCCTCTGCCACTTCCATAGCTGTAACCTCTGTCACTCCTCCCTCCACCATAACTAGCACTCCTCCGACCACCACCTCCATCCCTGTGATCCTCCACCACCATGATAATTATCACCTCAGCCTTCACCTCCACCACGATTTAGGCGAGCCTTGTTGGGTGATATTCATGTCATCAGGTTCGCCCATTCTTAGGGTTTAGGGTTAGTTTAGGGTTTAAGGTTTAGGGTTTAGGGTTTAGGTTATTTTAGGATTTAAGATTTGGGGTTTAGGGTTTAGGGTTGTAGGTTTTAGGTTTAGAGTTTATCATTTAGGGTTTAGGTTTTAGGGTTTAGGGTTTAGGGTTTTAGAGTTTAGGGTTTAGAGGGGTTTAGGTTTAGAGTTTAGGGTTTAGGGTTTAGGGTTTAGGGTTTAGGTTTAGTGGTTTAGGGTTTAGGGTTTAGGGTTTAGGGTTTAGGATTTAGGGTTTTTTTTTAATTAAGTAAAAGAGGTTTAAGTTTATTTAGTTTATTTTTATTTATTTGAATTTATTTATATTTTATTTATTTAGGTTTATTTTTTATTTTTTATTTATTTTAGTTTATTTATTTAGGTTTATTTATTTTAGTTTATTTTTAGATTTAAGTTTATTTTTTAGTTGAGTATATTTTTTAGGTTTAGGTTTAGGTTTTATTTTATTTTTTTTTAGGTTTAGGTTTTAGGTTTTTATTTTATGGTTTATTTTAGGTTTTATTTTTTTAGTTTATGTTTAGATTTATTGTTTATTTTATTTTATTCAGTTTTGGTTTAGGCTTAGGATTAGTTTAATTTAGGTTTATGTTTAGATTTTATATATTTTAGTTTAGTTCATTTGAGTTTAGGTTTAGGTTCATTTTATTTTGTTTATTTTTATTTTTAATTTAAGTTTCAGTTTTTGTAGTTTAGGGTTTATGTTTTATTTATTATTTATTTTTAGTTTTTATTTTTAGGTTTATTTTTTAGGTTTAGATTTTTATTTAATTTTTATTTAATTTTATTTTAGGTTTTATTTTTTTATTTTAGGTTTAGTTTTTATTTTATGTAGGTTTTTCATTTTTTAATTTAGTTTAGGTTTTTATTTATTTATTTTATTTTAGAATTTATTTTTAATTTTATTTTCTTTTTAGGTTTAGGTTTAGGTTTTTGTTTATGTTTAGGTTTATTTTATTTTAGTTTAGGTTTTATTTATTTATTTTTTAGGTTTTTAGCTTTTTAGGGTTTAGAGTTTAAGGTTTAGGGTTTAGGGTTAGTTTAGGGTTTAGGGTTTATCATTTAGGGTTTAGGGTTTGGGGTTTAGGGTTTAGGGTTTAAGGTTTTTTTAATAAATAATAAATTCAAATTCAACATTTCTTCTTTTCAATTTCATCAACCAAGTAGCACCCCATGTTTTCTAAGATAGAAGTGACGACATAGATAAAAAATGAGCACCCATAGAGAAAATCAATAACCCTAGATAAGTAGAACCATCTCTTGTAACAGTTCCATAAGCAGTGGATCGATCATTCTTGATTTCTCAGTTCCCATCGAAGACCCACGACTCTCAAGTAGTGGATTCACCATCATATCTCTGATCTCTCCCTCCATCACCACCATGACTGTAACCTCCCGGCTCCATAATCACCGCTACTCCGACCACCACTTCCATATCCACCAGCACCTCCAGATTCCCTACCACTGATAACATCACCTTTGCCTTTCCTCCTTGCCAAATCTACCGGGCCTATTGATGTTCCGCCATCAAGGCTTTGCCCATTCTTAGGCTTTAAGGTTAGTTTAGTGTTTATGGTTTAGGGTTAGTTTAGGGTTTAGGGTTTGGGGTCTAAGGTTTAGGGTTATAGGTTCTAGGGCTTATGATTTTAGGGTTTAGGGTTTAGGGTTTAGCGTATAGGGTTTAAAGTTTAGTGTTTTAGGGTTTTGGATTTAGTATTTAGGGTTGTAGGTTTAGGGTTAGGATTTAGGGTTTAGTGTTTAGGGTTTAGGTTTTAGGGTTTAGGGTTCTTTTCTTAAAATTAAGTAAATCGATAAGTTTAGGTTTATTTAGTTTATTTATTTATTTATTTGAGTTTATTTTATTTTTTATTTTTATTTAAGTTTATTTTTTATTTTTATTTCAATTAGTTTGTATATTTATTTATTTATTTTAGTTTAGTTTTTATTTTAGTTTATTTTTTATGTTTAGGTTTTATTTTTTATTTTTAGGTTTAGGTTTAGGTTTTTATTTTATTTTTTAGGTTTAGGATTTAGGTTTATTTTTAGGTTATATTTTTTATTATAGGTTTATTTTTAGTTTTAGTTAATTTTTTTTTATTTAGTTTAGGTTTAGGTTTAGGTTTAGTTTATTTTAGGTTTATGTTAATTATTTATTTATTTTAGTTTAGGTTTAGGTTTATTTTATTTTTAGTTTTGGTTTAGTTTTTTTTTTTTTAATTTAGGTTTTATTTTTTATTTATTTTTCAGTTTTATTTTTAGGTTTATTTTTAGGTTTAGGTTTTATTTAGTTTTATTTTATTTTATTTTAGGCTTATTTTATTTTATTTTAAGTTTAGTTTTTATTTTATTTAGATTTTCAATTTTTTAGTTTTGTTTAAGTTTTTTATTTATTTTATTTTAGTTTATTTTTTATTTTTTATTTATAATTATCTTTTAGGTTTAGGTTTTAGTTTATGTTTTTATTTTATTTTAGTTTAGGTTTTTCTATTTATTTTAGTTTTTGATTTTATTTAGTTTAGGTTTAAGTTTTTAACTTTTTAGTGTTTAGGGTTTAAAGTTTAGGGCTTAGGGTTTAAGTTTTAGTTTAGGGTTTAAGGTTTGGGGTTTAGGGTTTAGGGTTTAGGATTTAGCGTTTAAGGTTTCTTTTCGATTTCATGAACCAAGTACCACCCAAGTTTTCTAAGACACAAGCACATAGTAAATATAAAATGAGCCCCATAGAGCTAATCAAAAACCTAGATAAGTAGAACCTTCTCTTATAAAGACAGTTCCATAAGCATGTCATGGATTGTTCAATTTCTTAGTTCCCATCAAACCATCTCCCAGTAGTGGGATCTCCTTCATATCCCCAATCACCCTCTGTCACCACCAATTTTAACCTCCATTGTTCCTCCACCTCCATAACCACCATAACTCGACCACCACCTCCATATCCACCCTTAGATCCCCACAACCACTAATAATCACCACATTCTTTAGCTCCCATCCATCTAGAGCCTGTTGATTGATGTTCTAGTGTTAAGGTTGATTCTTAGGTGTTTAGGTTAGTTTATTTAGCTTTAGGGTTGTAGTTTTAGGTTTGGCTATTAGGGTTTAGGTTTTAGGGTTTAGGGTTTATGGTTTAGGGTTTAGGGTTTAGGGTTTAGGATTTAGGGTTTAGGGTTTAGGTTTAGGGTTTAGGGGGTTTAGGGTTTATGGTTTAGGGTTTAGGTGTTTAAGGTTTAGGGTTTAGGGTTTAAGGCTGTAGGTTTAGGGTTCATGGTTTAGGGTTAGGTTTAAGGGTTTAGTAGGTTTAGGGTTTATTTATTTAGTTTATTTTTTATTTATTTAGTTTATTTTTATTTTTTATTTAGGTTTTTTAGTTTATTTTTTATGTATTTGAGTTTATATTATTTTATTTTTTATTTTTTATTTATTTATTTTAGGTTTATTTATTTTACTTTAGGTTTTTTATTTTAGTTTATTTTTTAGGTTCAAGTTTATTTTTTAGTTTATTTTTTAGTTGAGTTTTATTTTTATTTTATTTTTTAGGTTTAGGTTTTATTTTTTATTTTTAGGTTTAGGTTTAGGTTTTTATTTTATTTTTTAGGATTAGGTTTTAGGTTTTATTTTAGGTTTATTTTTAGGTTTTATTTTTAGTTTTTATTTAGGCTTACTTTAAGTTTTTATTTTATTTTATTTAGTTTAGGTTTAGGATTAGTTTTAATTTATTTTAGGCTTAGGTTAAGAATTTCTTTATTTTAGTTTAATTTAATTTAATTTAGGTTTAGGTTTATTTTATTTTGTTAATTTTATTTTTTATTTTCTTAGGTTTTTTTAGTTTATTTAGTTTTTTCTTTTTTTATTTTTTTAGTTTTATTTTTAGGTTTATTTTTTTAGGTTTAGGTTTTATTAAGTTTTATTTTATTTATTTTTTTTATTTTATGTTTATTTTATTTTTATTTTAGGTTTAGTTTTTACTTTATTTAGCTTTTTTATTTTTTTAGTTTAGTTTAGGTTTTTATTTATTTTATTTTATTTAAATTTTTATTTTTTATTTTATTTTCTTTTTAGGTTTAAGTTTAGGTTTAGGTTTTAGCTAATGTTTTAATTTAATTTAATTTTTTAATTTTATTTTAGTTTAGGTTTATTTATTTATTTTATTTTTTATTTTTATTTAGTTTAGGTTTAAGTTTTTAGCTTTTTAGGGTTTTGGGTTTAGGGTTTAGTGTTTTAGGTGTGGGATTTCGGGTTTAGTCTTTAGGGTTTAGGGTTTAGGTTTTAAGTTTAGGGTTTAAGTTTTAGTTTAGGGTTTAAAGTTTAGGGTTTAGGGTTTAGGATTTAGGGTTTAAGGTTTTTTTATTTTTAACAGAGAACAAATTCATATTCAATATTTCTTCTTTTCGATTTCATGAACCAAGTAGCACCCCATGTTTTCTAAGACACAAGTGATGACATATATCAAAAATGAGCATCCATAGATCAAATCAATAACCCTAGATAACTGGAACCTTCTCTATTATAAAAACACAATTCCATAATGAATATATCTGATTGGAAATTCTTATGTTTCTCTAGTTCCCATCAGAACCACCCTTGCCTCTGGAGTAATGGGATCCACCATCATATCCCGATCTCTCCCTCCGTCACCACCATGATTGTAACCTCCGTTGCACCTCCCGCCTCCATTACCACCACTGCTCAGACCACCACCTCCATATCCACCTGCACTTCCAGATTCCCCACCACCACTATGATAACCGCTGCCTCTACCTTGCCTCCACTTCCAAATCTAGACTGAGTCTAGTTGATCTTAATGTTCCTGCTCTCAAGGCTCTACCCATTCTTAGGGTTTAGGGTTAGTTTAGGGTTAGTTTAACTTTTAAGGTTTAGGGTTAGTTTAGAGTTTAGTGTTTAGGGTTTAGGGTTGTAGGTTTTATGTTTTGGGGTTTAGGGTTTAGGGTTTAGGATTTAGCATTTAATATTTATAGTTTTAGGGTTTAGGGTTTTAGGGTTTTAGGGTTTAGGGTTTAGGGTTTAGGGTTTAGGGTTTAGAGTTTAGGTTTATTTTTTATTTATTTGAGTTTATTTTATTTTTTATTTTTATTTAGGTTTTTATTTAGTTTAGTTTATTTATTTTAGTTTAGGTTTATTATTTTAGTTTATTTTTTAGGTTTAAGTTTAGGTTTAGGTTTATTTTTTAGTTGAGTTTTATTTTTATTTTATTTTTTAGGTTTAGGTTTTACTTTTTTTACTTTTAAGGTTAAGTTTAGGTTTTAATTTTAGTTTTTTAGGTTTAGGTTTTAGGTTTTTATTTTTAATTTAATTTTAGGTTTATTTTTTTAGGTTTAGGTTTTTATTTAGTTTTTATTTTATTTTAGTTTTGGTTTATTTTATTTTTATTTTATGTTTAGTTTTTATTTTATTAAGGCTTTTTATTCTTAGTTTTTTTTTTATTTTTAGTTTAGTTTATGTTTTTCTTTATTTTATTTTAGCTTATTTTTATTTTTTATTTTAATTTTATTTATAAGTTTAGGTTTAGGTTTAGGTTTTAGTTTAAGTTTTTATTTTATTTTATTTTATTTAGGTTTAAATTTTTTTTATTTATTTTATTTTTTGATTTTATTTAGTTTAGGTTTAGGTTTTTAGGGTTTTAGGGTTTAGTGTTTACGGTATAGGGTTTAGGTTTAGGGTTTTAATGTTTAGGGTTTTGGGATTTAGGGTTTAGGGTTAGGGGTTAGGGTTTAGGGTTTAGGGTTTAAAGTTTAGTGTTTAAGCTTTAGGGCTTAGGGTTTTTTGAGTTTAAGGTTTATGGTTAGCATGGGGTTTGGGGTTAGTTTAGGGTTTAGGGTTTAGGGTTTATGGTTTTAGGGTTTAGGGTTTAGGGTTAGCTTAGGGTTTAGTTTAGGGTTTTAGGTTTTGGCCTTAGGGTTTATAGCTTAGGGTTAAGGTTAGGTTTAGGGTTTAAGATTTAGGGTTTAGGGTTGTAAGTTTAGGTTAGTTTAGGGTTTAGTATTTAGGGTTTAGGATTTAGGGTTTAGTGTTTAGGGGTTTTAAAAAAATTTTTTAAAAAAGGATAGGTTTAGGTTTATTTAGTTTATTTTATTTTTATTTTTTTAAAGGTTTATGTTTTATTTTTATTTATTTTGGTTTATTTATTTAGGTTTATTTATTTTAGTTTATTTTTTAGGTTTAAGTTTATGTTTATTTTTTAGTTTAGTTTTATTTTATTTTATTTTTCTATTTAGGTTTTATTTTTTATTTTTAGGGTTAGGTTTAGGTTTTTATTTTATTTTTTTATGTTTAGTTTTTGGTTTTTATTTTAGGATTATTTTTAGGTTGTATTATTTAGTTTAGGTTTAGGTTTATTTTTAGTTTATTTAATTTTATTTAGGGTTTAGGTTTTATTTATTTTAGTTTGTTTATTTTTATTTTAGGTTTATGTTTTTTTTAGTTTAGGGTTTAAGTTTTATATGTTATTTATTTTTAGGTTTTATGTTTATGTTTATTTTGTAAGTTTAGGTTTTTATTTAGTTTTTATTTTATTTTGTTTAGGTTTTTTATTTTTTAATTTAGTTTAGGTTCAAGTTTAGTTTTTATTTTTTTATTTTATTTTCTTTTTAGGTTTAGGTTTTAGTTTAGGTTTTTATTTCATTTTATTTTTTTATTTTATTTTGGTTCAAGTTTATTTATTTATTTTATTCTCAAGATTTATTTAGTTTAGGTTTAAGTTTTTAGCTTTTTAGGGTTTAGGGTTTAGGGTTTAGAGTTTAGGGTTTGGGCTTTAGGGTTTAGGGTTTAAAGTTTATATTTTATGGTTTAGGGTTTAGGGCTTGCGATTTAGGGTTTTAGGGTATATGGTTTAAGGTTTAAGGTTTAAAGTTTTTAGGGTTTAGGGTTTAGGTTTTAAGTTTAGGGTTTATGTTTTAGTTTTGGGTTTAGGGTTTTTGGTTCTCTTTATAACAGAGAACAAATTAAGATTTAATAGTTCTTCATTTTGATTTCATCAACCAAGTAACACACCAAGTTTTCTAAGACACAAGAGACGACATAGATAAAAAATGAGCATGCATAAAGCAAATCAAAATCCCTAGATAAATAGAACCATCTATACTGTAAAGATATAGTTCCATAAGCAGCAGATCGGATCAACCTCGCCTCGGTAGCGGGATCCACCATCAAATCCCCGATCTACCTCGCCACCATGGCGGTAACCTCCATTGCTCCTCACTACATAACCACCTCAGACCACCATATATCCACCGGCACCTCAGATCCCCCACCACCATGATAACCAGCCTCCACCTTCACCTCCAGATCTAGACTAACTGGTTGATGTTGTTCCCATCAAGGTTATGCCCATTCTTAGGGTTTAGGTTTAGGTTAAGGCTTATTAGGTTTTAGGATTTAGGTTTATTTTTTAATTTATTTAGTTACTTTAGTTTTAGTTTTAGGGTTAGGGTTTAGGGTTTAAGGTTTAGGGTTTAGGTTTAGGGTTTTAGGCTTTATGCTTTTAGGGTTTAAGGTTTAGGATTAAGGTTTAGGGTTTAGGGTTTAGAGTTTATGGTTTTTTAAGGTTTAGGGTTTAAGATTAGTTTTTGGGTTTAGGGTTTTTTAAATTAAGTATCTAGGTTTAGGTTTATTTAGTTTACTTAGTTTATTTTTTATTTTTTATTTTTATTTTTATTTAGTTTAGTTTATTTATTTTAGGTTTAATTATTTTTGTTTAGGTTTTTTATTTTAGTTTATTTTTAGGTTTAGGTTTAGGTTTAGTTTTATTTTTTAGGTTTAGATTTAATTTTTTTTAGGTTAATGTTTTTATTTTACTTTTTTAGATTTAGGTTTTAGGTTTTTATTTTAAAATTATTTTTTACATTTTATATTTTAGTTTCAGTTTAGGTTTAGTTTTATTTTAGTTTAATTTTAATTTTGGTTTAGGTTTGGGTTTAGTTTATTTCAGATTTAGGTATAGGTTTAATTTATTTTAGTTTAGTTTATTTTAGTTTAGGTTTAGGTTTATTCTATTTTTATGTTAGATTTAGGTTTTTTCTTAGTTTAAGGTTTAGGTTTTACATTTTATTTATTTTTACGCTTTATTTTGAGGTTTATTTTTAGGTTCAGGCTTTAAGTTAGTTTTTATTTTATTTTATTTTATTTTATGTTTATTTTATTTTTAGTTATGTTTAGTTTTCATCTTATTAAGGTTTTTTCTTCTTAGGTTTATTTTATTTTTTAGTTTAGTTTAGGTTTTCTTTATTTTATTTTAGTTTATTTTTATTTTTTATTTTATTTTATTTTTAGGTTTAGGTTTTGGTTTTAGTTTAGGTTTTTATTTTATTTTTTAATTTTATTTAGGTTCAGGTTTTATTTATTTATTTATTTTATATTTAATTTTTATTTCATTTATGTTTAAGTTTTTAGGTTTTTCGGGTTTAGGGTTTAGGGTTTAGGGTTAAGATTTAGGGTTTAGGGGTTAGGGTTTAGTGTTTCGACTTTATGGTTTAAGGTTGTTAGGGTTTTCAATTTAGGGTTTAGGGTTTAGGGCTATCTTAGGGTTTAGTAATAGTTTAGGGTTTTGGGTTTAGGCTGTAGGTTTAGGGTTAGGGTTAGGGTTTATGGTTTAGGATTGGGTTTTGGTTAGTTTCTTAGGGTTTAGGGTTTAGGGTTTAGGGTTTAGGGTTTAGGATTTGGGGTTGTATGTTTAGGATTTAGGGTTTAGGGTTTAAGGTTTTTATTCAAAAAAAATTAGTAAACCGGTAGGTTTAGGTTTATTTAATTATTTAGTTTATTATTTATTTATTTTAGTTTATTTTATTTTTTTCTTTTTATTATTTATTTTTATATTTTGTTTTGGTTTATTTATTTTAATTTAGTTTTTATTTTAGTTTATTTTTTATGTCAGCTTAGGTTTATGTTTACTTTTTAGTTTAGTTTTATTTTGATTTTATTTTTTTAGGTTTAGGTTTTATTTTCTATTTTGATGTTTAGGTTTAGGTTTATATTTTATTTTTTTAGGTTTTGGTTTTAGGTTTTTATTTTAGGTTTAATTTTAGGTTATATTATTTAGTTTAGTTTTAGGTTTATTTTTGGTTTATTTTAATGTATTTAGTTTTAGGTTTAGTTTATTTTAGGTTTAGGTTTAGGTTTTATTTATTTTAGTTTAGTTTATTTTACTTTAGGTTTAGGTTTATTTTAGTTTATTTATTTTATTTTTATTTTAATGATTTTATTTTTAGTTTAGGATTTGGGTTTTATTTTTTTATCTTTATTTTTTAGGTTTAGGATTTTATTTATTTTATTTTATTATATTTTAGGTTTATTTTTTCCATTTTATGTTTATTTTAATTTGTTTAGGTTTTTTAATTTTAGGTTTATTTTATTTTATAGTTTAGTTTAGGTTTTTATTTATTTTATTTTAGTTTAGTTTTAATTTTTTTATTTCATTTTATATTTAAGATTAGGTATAAGTTTAAGTTTATGTTTTTATTTTATTTTATTTTTTATTTTATTAAGGTTTTGGGTTTATTTTTTTTAAGGTTTTATTTAGTTTTGTTTTAGGTTTTTAAGATTTTAGGGTTTAGGATTCAGGGTTTAGGCTTTAGGGATTAGGATTTAGGGATTAGGGTTCAGGGTTTAGGGTTTTAGGGTTTATGTTTTAGGGTTTAGTGTTTAGGGTTTAGGGTTTAGGGTTTAGGGTATGTGTTTAGGATTTAGAGTTTTGGGTTTAGGGTTTTTGGGTTTAGGGTTTAAGGTTTTTTTAATTTTTTTATTTTTTTAAAATTTTTAATTTTTTTTAAAATTAAGTAAACTAGTAGGTTTAGGTTTATTTAGTTTATTTTTTATTTATTTTAGTTTATTTTATTTTGTTATTTTTTATTTAGGTTTATTTTTATTTTTCTTTAGTTTAGTTTATTTATTTTAGGTTAATTAATTTTAGTTTATTTTTTAGGTTTAGGTTTAGGTTTAGGTTTATTTTTTTGTTTAGTTCTATTTTTGTTTTATTTTTTAGGTTTAGGTTTTATTTATTATTTGTAGGTTTAGGTTTAGGTTTTAGGTTTTATTTAAGTTTTTTAAGTATTATTTTTTTAGGTTTAGGCAGGTTTATTTTTTAGTTTATTTTATTTTATTTTGTTTTGGTCTAGGTTTAGGTTTTTTTTTTTTAAAGTTTAGGTTTAGGTTTTATTTACTTTAGTTTAGTTTATCTTAGTTTAGGTTTAGGTTTATATTATTGTTATTTTAGGTTTAGGTTTTTTTTTATTTTGTTTTAGGGTTCAAGTTTTGCTTATTATTTACTTTTATAGGTTTCGGTTTTTATTTAGTTTTCATTTTATTTTATTTTAGGTTTATTTTATTTTTATTTTAGGTTTAGTTTTTATTTTATTTAGGATTTTTATTTTTTAATTTAGTTTAGGTTTTATTTATTTTATTTTAGAATAGTTTTTAATTTTATTTTATTTTCTTTTTTAGGTTTATGTTTAGGTTTAGTTTATGTTTTATTCTATTTTATTTTATTTTATTTATTTTGGTTTAGGTTTTTATTTATTTTATTTTTTTTTTTATTTAGTTTAGGTTTAGGTTTTAGCTTTTTTAAGGTTTAGGGTTTAGGGTTTAGGTTTAGGTTTTCATTTTAGGTTTATTTTAGTTTTATTTTTTAGTTTAGGTTTAGGTTTACTTTTAGTTTATTTTATTTTATTTAGTTTAGTATTTAGGTATGATTTATTTTAGGTTTAGGTTTTAATTATTTTATTGTAGTTTATTTTAGTTTATGTTTTGGTTTAATTTATTTTGTTTATTTTATTTTTATTTTAGGTTTAGTTTTCATTTTTAGTTTAGGGTTTGGGTTTCATTTTTATTTATTTGTAGGTTTTATTTTTATATTTATCATTTAGGTTTAGGCTTTTATTTAATTTTTATTTTATTTTATTTTAGGTTTATTTATTTATTTATTTTACATTTAATTTTAATTATATTTATTTTTTTATTCTTAGGTTTATTTTATTTTATACTTTACTTTAGGTTTCTATTTATTTTATTTTATTTTATTTTTATTAGGTTATTTTATTTTATTTTTAGGTTTAGGTTTAGGTTTTTATTTTATTTTATTTAGATTTAAGTTTTTTTATTTTTAGGTTTTATTTAGTTTAGGTTTAGGTTTTTAAGGTTTAGGTTCTGTTTAGGGTTTAGGGTTTTAGGGTTTAGGTTATGGTTTAGTCTTTAGGCTTTAGGGTTTAGGGTTTTTAGGGTTTATGGTTAGCTTAGGTTTTAAGGTTAGTTTATGGTTTAGGGTTTAGGGTTTTTGGTGTTTAGGGTCTATGGTTTAGGGTTTATGATTTAGGGTTAGGGATAAGGTTAAATGTTTAGGGTTTAGGGTTTGGGGTTTAGGGTTGTAGGTTTAGGGTTCAGGGTTTAGGGTTAGTGTTTTGGATTTTGGATTTAGCATTTAGGGTTTTGGATTTAAGGTTTAGGGTTTTTTTTAAATAAATTTAAGTAAACTAATAGGTTTAGGTTATTTTTTAGTTTATTTTTTATTTATGTTAATTTATTTTATTTTTTATTTTTATTTAGGGTTTAGGGTTTAAGGCTAGGGTTTAGAGTTTAAAGTTTAGGGTTTAAGTTTTACTATTTAGGGTTTAGGGTTTAGGGTTTAGAGGGTTTAGGGTTTAGGGTTTAGGTTTTAAGGTTTATGGTTATAGGTTTAGGGTTAGGTTAGGGTTTAGGGTTTAGGGTTTAGGTTAGTTTAGGGTTTAGTGTTTGGGGTTTAGGGTTTATGGTTTTTAATGTTTAGGGTTTAGGGTTTTAGGATTTAGGGTTTAAGGTGTAGGGTTTTTTAGCATTTAGGGTTTAGGGATAAGGCTTTATTTTAGGTTTTTTTAGGTTAAGTGGCAAGTTTAGGTTTATTTAGTTTATTTAGGTTTTCTTTAAAGTTTATTTAGTTTATTTCTCATTTTTATTTATTTTATTTAATCTTTTAGGTTTAGGTTTAGGTTGAGGTTTATGTTTATTTCTTAGTTTATATTTATTTTTATTTTATTTTTTAGGTTTAGGTTTAGGTTTTTATTTTGTTTTTTTAGGTTTAAGATTTAGATTTTTTATTTTAGGTTTATTTTTTAGGTTTATTTTTTTAGTTTAGGTTTAGGTTTATTTTTTTAGTTTATTTATTTTATTTAGTTTAGGGTTTAGGTTTAGGTTTTATTTATTCTAGTTTAGTTCATTTTTATTTTTGTTTAGGTTTATTTTATTTTATTATTTTAGGTTTAGGCTTTTTTTAGTTTAAGATTTAAGTTTTTTTCTTTATTTGTTTTTAGGTTTATTTTTTAGGTTCTAGATTTTAGTTTGTTTTTATTTTATTTTATTTTAAGTTTATTTTATTTTTATATTTTATTTAATTTTATTTTATTTAGGTTTTATTTATTTATTTTATTTTATAGTTTAGTTTAGGTTTTTATTTATTATATTTTAGTTTAGTTTTATTTTTTATTATATTTTAATATTAGGTTTAGGTTTTGGTTTTGGTTTTGGTTTTAGTTTAGGTTTTTATTTTATATTATTTTTAGGTTTTATTTAATTTAGGTTTAGGTTTTTAGGTTTTCAGAGTTTAGGGATTAGGGTTTAGGGTTTAGAGTTTAGGGTTTGGGGTTTAGGGTTTAGGGTTTAGGGTTGTAGGTTCTAGGGTTTAGGGTCTAGGGTCTAGGGTTATAGGTTTAGTTTAGGGTTTAAGGTTTATGGTTAGTTTTAGTGTTTAGGGTTTAGGGTTAGTTTTAGGGTTTATGGTTTAGGTTTTTTCTTTAAAAAAATTAAGTAAACTAGTAGGTTTAGGTTTATTTAGTTTACTTAGTTATTTTTTATTTATTTCAATTTATTTTATTTTTTATATTTATTTAAATATATTTTTTATTTTATTTAATTTAGTTTATTTATTTTAGTTTAGGTTTTTTATTTTAGTTTATTTTTTATATTTAAGTTTAGGTTTATTTTTTAGTTAGTTTAATTTTTATTTTATTTTTAGTTTTAGTTTTAGTTTTTTTAGGGTTTAGGGTTTAAGGTTAGTTTAGGGTTTAGGGTTTTAGGGTTTAGGGTTTAGGGTTAGGGTTTAGGGTTTAGGTTTAGGGTTTAGTGTTTAGGCTTTAGGGTTTAAGGTTTAGGTTAAGGTTTAGGGTTATAGGTTTAGGGTTTAGGGTTAGGTTTAAGTTAGATTTAGGTTTAGGGTTAAGGTTTATTTTATTTTGTTTATATTTATTTTTTTATTTTTTAGGGCTTAAGGTTTAGTTTTTTAGGATATAGGTTTTTTTAGGTTTAGTTTTAGTTCAGTTTATTTTAAATTAAGTAAAAGTAGATTTATTTTTTTTAGTTTATTTTTTTATTTATTTTAGTTTATTATTATTTTTCATTTAAGTTAATTTTATTTTATTTAGTTTATTTTATTTTTTTTAGGTTTATTTATTTTAGTTTAGGCTTTTTTTATTTTAGTTTATTTTTTAGGTTTAGGTTTAGGTTTATGTTTATTTTCTTAGTTTAGTTTTATTTTTATTTTATTTTTTAGGTTTAGGTTTAGGTTTTTATTATATTTTTTTAGGTTTAGGCTTTAAGTTTTTATTTTAGGTTTATTTTTAGTTATTTTTTTTAGTTTAGGTTTCAATTTATTTTCAGTTTATTTTATTTTGTTTAATTTAGGGTTTAGGTTTAGTTTATTTTAGGTTTAGACTTCGGATTTATTTATTTAGTTTAGTTTATTTTAGTTTAGGTTTAGGTTTATTATATTTTATTTATTTTAGGGTATAGGTTTTTTCTTTTAGTTTAAGGTTTAAGTTTAGGTTTTATTTTTTATTTATTTTTTAGGTTTAATAGGTTTAGGTTTTATTTAGTTTTATTTTATTTTAATTTAGGTTTATTTAATTTTTATTTTTTGTTTAGCTTTTATTTTTAGGTTTATTTTATTTTTAGTTTAGTTTAGGTTTTTATTTCTTTTATTTTAGTTTAGCTTTTATTTTTATGTTTTATTTTATTTTTAGGTTTATGTTTTTGTTTAGGTTTTAGTTTAGTATTTTATTTCATTTTACTTTTTATTTTATTTAGGTTTAGGTTTTTTTATTTATTTTATTTTGAGGTATTATTTTGTTTAACTTTTTTGGGTTTATGGATTATGGTTTAGGGTTTAGGGTTTAGGGGTTGCAGTTCAGGGTTTAGAGTTTAGGGTTTATGGTTTCAGGTTTTATGATTTAAGGTTTAGGGTTTAGGGTTTAGGGTTTAGGTTTAGGGTTCAGGTTTTAATTTAGGGTTTAGGGTTTTGGTTTTATTTTAGAGAACAAATTTCAACATTTCTTTTTTTTTATTTCATCAACCAAGTAACACAACAAGTTTTCTAAGACACAAAGATGACATAGATAAAAATGAGCACACATAGAACAAATCAAAAACCCTAGGTAATTAGAATCTTGTCTTATAAAGACAGTTCCATAGCGATTCGGATGGAGTTCTTGATTTCTCAGTTCCCATCAAAACCACCTCGGCCTCTCGAGTAGCATGATCCACCAACATATCCCCGGTCTCTACCTTCGCCACCACCACGGCTATAACCTCTGTCATTCCTCCCTCCATAACCTCACCACCACCTCCATATTTACCTCTAGATACCCCACCATTATGCCACCTCAGATACCCCACCATTTTATTTTAGGTTTATTTTTTAGGTTTAGGTTTATTAGGTTTTAGGGTTTAGGTTTATTTTATAATTTATTTAGTTACTTTAGGTTTAGGTTTATGGTTTGGGGTTTACAATTTAAGGTTTAGGGTTTAGGGTTTAGGATTAGGATTTATGGTATATGGTTTGGGTTTAGGGTTTAGGGTTTTAGGCTTTAGGGTTTAAGGTTTTTTAGTGTGTAGGGTTTAGGGTTATAGGTTTAGTGTTGTAAGTTTAGGATTTAGGGTTTAAGGTTTAGAGTTTAGGGTTTAGGATTTAGGGTTTAAGGTTTAGGGTTTAGGGTTAATGATTTAGGGTTTAAGGAATTTTCTTTAATAAAGTAAACCGATAGGGTTTAGGGTTAGTTTTAGGGTTTAGGGTTTAGGATTTAGTGTTTAGGGTTTAGGGTTTAGTGTTTAGGTTTTTTAAATTCAGTAAATTGATAGGTTTAGGTTTATTTGGTTTATTTTATATATTTATTTAGGGTTATTTTTTATTTTTATTTAGTTTAGTTTATTTATTTTAGTTTAGGTTTTTATTTTAGTTTATTTTTTAGGTTTAGGTTTAGGTTTAAGTTTATTTTTAGTTTAGATTATTTTTTATTTTATTTTTTAGGTTTAGGTTTTATTTTTTATTTATAAGTTTAGGTTTAAATTTCTATTTTATTTTTTTAGGTTTATGTTTTTGGTTTTTATTTTAGGTTTATTTTTAGGCTTAATTTTTTTAGTTTCATTTTAGGTTTAACTTATTTTATTTTATTTAGTTTAGGGTTTAGGTTTAGGTTATTTTAAGTTTAGGATTAGGTTTTATTTATTTTAGTTCAGTTAATTTTAGATTAGGTTTTGGTTTATTTTATTTTGTTTATTTTAGGTTTAGGTTTTCTTAAAGTTTTGGGTTTAGGTTTTTTTTAATTTATTTTTAGATTTTATTTTTAGGTTTATTTTTGAGGTTTAGGTTTTTCTTTAGTTTTTTTTTTTATTTTCGTAAGGTTTATTTTATTTTTATATTAGATTTAGGTTCTATTTTATTTAGGTTTTTTATTTTTGGGGTTATTTTATTTTATGGTTTACTTTAAGTTTTTATTTATTTTATTTTTATTTCATTTATATTTTTTATTTTATTTTATCATTAGGTTTAGGTTTACGTTTAGGTATAATTTAGTTTTATTTATTTTAGGTTTGTTTTTAGGGTTTAGGGTTTATTTTAGGTTTGGGTTTAAGGTTTAGGTTTAGGTTGGGTTTAGGGTTTTTAGGGTTTAGGATTTAGGGTTTAGGGTTTAGGTTTTAGGTTTAGGGTTTAGGTTTTAATTTAGGGTTCAGGGTTTTTGATTTTTTTTTAATGGAGAATAAATTTAGGTTCAACATTTCTTCTTTTCGATTTCATAAACCAAGCAACACACCAAGTTTTCTAAGTCACAATCAACGATATATTTAAAAAATGAGCACGCATAGAGCAAATCAAAACCCAATAGAACATCTCTAAAGACACGCAGTTCCATAAGCGGCTCAGATTGTGGTTCTTCAAAACCTTGAAATTAGAACCACATCTAGAGTAGCCAGATTCATGATCGTATCCTTGATCTCTCCCTCCACCACCACCATTACCTTGTTTCTCCCACCTGAAAACCACCACTACTCGACCACCACCTCTGATATCCACTAGCATCTCGGATCCCCACCATCACTATGATTGTTTGCCTCCCCCTCCACCATTAGATCTAGAATGAGCTGGTTGGCGGTGATATTCATGCCATCAAGGTTCACTTTTCTTTGGGTTTAGGTTTAGGTTTAGGGTTATTTAATTTAGGTTTAAGTTTATTTTCAGTTTATTTTAGTTTTGGATTAGGGTTATTTTATTTTCTTTATTTCTTTATTTTGGATTTTTGTTTTTTTTTAGTTTAAAGTTTAAGTTTAATTTTTCATTTATTTTTAGGTTTTACTTTTAGGTTTATTTTTTAAGTTTAGGTTTTTATTTAGTTTTTATTTTATTTTATTTTAGGTTTATTTCATTTTTATTTTACTTTAATTTTTTATTTTAATTATATTTTTTATTCTTAGGTTTATTTTATTTTTTAGTTTAGTTTAGGTTTTTATTTATTTTATTTTAGTTTATTTTTTTTAGGTTTAGGTTTATATTTTATTTTATTTTTCTATTTGATTTAGGTTTATGTTTTTTTATATATTTTATTTTTTAGGTTTAGGTCTTTAGGTTTTTAGGGTTTAGTGCTTAGGGTTTAGGGTTTAGGGTTTACTGTTCAAGGTGTTAGGGTTTAGTGTTTTAAGGTTTAGGGTTTAGGGTTTAGGGAAAGGTTTAGTGTTTAGGGTTTAGGGTTTACTATTTAGGCTTTATGGTTTAGCGCTTTATGGATTTAGGGTTTTTTTAAAAAAAAATTATGTAAATCGGCAGGTTTAAGTTGATTTAGTTTATTTTGCTTTTTATTTTTATTTATTATTATTTTTTATTTTTATTTAGTTGATTTTATTTATTTTGGGTTTATTTATTTCAGTTTAGGTTTTTTATTTTAGTTTATTTTTAAGGTTTAGGTTTTGGTTTTGGTTTATTTTTTAGATGAGTTTTATTTTTATTTTATATTTTTGGTTTAGGTTTAATTTTTTATTTTTAGGTTTAGGTTTAGGCTTTTATTTTATTTTTTTAGGTTTAGGTTTTTGGTTTATATTTTAGGTTTATTTTTATGTTTTATTTTTTAGTTTAGGTTTAGCTTAATTTTTAGTTTATTTTATTTTATTTAGCTTAGGTTTAGGTTCAAGTTAGGTTTAGGTTTAGGTTTGTTTTATTTTAGGGTTTAGGTTTTATTTTTGATTTATTTTTTGGTTTATTATTTAGGTTTAAGTTTTTGTTTTATTTTTATTTTATTTTATTTTAGGTTTAGTTTTTATTTTATTTATGTTTTTTATTTTTTAGTTTAGTTTTGGTTCTTATTTATTTTATTTTAGTTTAGTTTTTATTTTTTATTTTATTTTTGTTTAGGTTTAGGTTTAGGTTTAGGTTTAGGTTTAGGTTCAGGTTTTAGTTTATGTCTTTTTATTATATTTTGGTTTAGGTTTATTTATTTATTTTATTTTTAGGTTTATTTAGTTTAGGTTTAGGTTTTTAGCTTTTTAGTGGTTAGGGTTTATGATTTAGGGTTTAGGGTTAGTTTTGGGTTTTGGGTTTAAGGTTTAGGGTTTAGCGTTTGGTGTTTAGGGTCTAGAGTTTAGGGTTTCGGGTTTAGGCTGTAGGTTATATGGTCTAACATTTAGGGTTTAGGGTTTTAGGGTTTAGGGTTTTAGGGTTTAGGGTTTCAGGGTTTAGGTGTTAGGGTTTAGGATTTTTAAGGTTTAAGGTTTAGGATTTAGGGTTTAGTGTTTAGTTTTTAGGTTTTAGGTTTAGGGTTATGGTTTGTGGTTTAACTTTTAGGCTTAGTGTTAGGGTATAAGGTATAGCATTAGGGTTTTTTTTATTATTTTTAGTTTTTTATTTTTAGGGTTGAGGGTTTATGGTTTAGGGTTTAGTTTTTAGGTTTAGGTTTAGGTTTTATTTTAGGCTTTAGGGTTTTTAGTTTTTTTAATAGTGAACAAATTCAAATTCAACATTTCTTCTTATTGATTTCATCAACCAAGTAACACACCAAGTTCTCTAAGACACAAGCGACGACATAGATAAAAAATGAGCACGCATAGAGCAAAGAAAAAATCCTAGATAAGTAGAACCATCTCTACTGTAAAGACAGTTTCATAGTAGTAGATCGGATCGGCATTCTTCAGTTTCTCCAGTTCCCATCAGAACCACCAAAGCCTCTCAGTAGGATCCACCATCATATCAATATCTCCCTTGCCACCACCATGGGTAACCTCCATGCTTCTCACGCCTCTATAACAACCATTGCTCGACCACCACCTCCATATTCATGAGCACCTCTAGATCCCCACCATGCAATAGCGCCACTTGTCTTCACCTCCCCTTGAGATCTGGGTGAGCCTGGTTGATGGTGATGTTCCGATGTCAAGGTTACATTCTTATGGTCTAGGTTTAGGTTTAGGTTTATTAGGTTTTAGGGTTTAGGTTTATTTTATAATTTATTTAGTTACTTTAGGTTTATGTTTTGGGTTTGGGGTTTATGATTTGAGGTTTAGGGTTTAGGGTTTAGGATTAGGATTTATAGTATTGGGTTTGGGTTTAGGGTTTAGGGTTTAGGAATTAGGGTTTAGAGTTTTAAGGTTTAGGGTTTAGGGTTTTTTAGGGTGTAGGGTTTAGGTTTAGGGTTGTAGGTTTAGGGTTGTAGGTTTAGGATTTAGGGTTTAAGGTTTAGGGTTTAGGGTTTAGGATTTAGGGTTTAAGGTTTAGGGTTTAGGGTTTATGATTTAGGGTTTATGGTTTTTTCTTTAATAAAGTAAACTGATAGGTTTAGGTTTATTTAGTATATTTAGTTTATTTTTTTGTTTATTTTAGTTTACTTTATTTTTTTCTTCTTATTTAGGTTTATTTTTTATTTTTATTTAGTTTAGTTTATTTATTTAAGTTTATTTTTTAGGTTTTGGTTTAGGTATCGATTTATTTTTTAGTCGAGTTTTATTTTTATTTTATTTTTTAGGTTTAGGTTTTATTTTTTATTTTTAGGTTTAAGTTTAGGTTTTATTTTATTTTTTTTTTAGGTTTAGGTTTACATTTTATTTTAGGTTTATTTTGTTTTATTTTTTAGTTTAGGTTTAGGTTTATTTTTATTCTATTTTATTTTATTTAGTTTAGGTTTAGGTTTAGGTTTACTTTATTTTAGGTTTAGGTTTAGGTTTTATTTATTTTAGTTTAGTTTATTTTACTTTAGGTTTAGGTTTATTTTATTTTGTTTATTTTATTTTTATTTTATGTTTAGGTTATTTTTGTTTAGAGTTTAGGTTCTATTATTTATTTATTTTTATGAATTACTTGTAGGTTTAGGTTTTTATTTAGTTTTTAGTTTTTTATTTTAGGTTTATTTATTTTTATTTTAAGTTTAGTTTTTATTTTATTTAGGTTTTTTATTCTGAGGTTTGTCTTATTTTTTAGTTTAGTTTATGTTTTTATTTATTTTATTTTAGTATTTTTTAGGTTTAGGTTGAGGTTTTTATTTTATTTTACTTTTTTATATTATTTTGGTTTAGGTTTCTTTATTTAATTTATTTTTATGTTTTATTTAGTTTAGGTTTGGGTTTTTAGGTTTTTAAGGTTTATAGTTGATGATTTAGGGTTTAGGGTTTAGGGTTTTAGGGTTTAAGGTTTAGGGTTATGGTTTAGGTTTCAAGGTTTAGGGTTTAGTGTTTAGGCTTTAGGGTTTATGGTTTTTAGTGTTTATGGTTTAAGGTTTAGGGTTTAGTGTTTAGGGTTAGCTTTGGGTTTAGGGTTAGTTTTGGGTTTAGGGTTTACAGTTTAGGGTTAGTTTTGAGTTAGGGTATTATGGTTTTAGGGTTTAGGGTTTAGGGTCAGGGTTAGGGTTTAGGGTTTAGGATTTAGGGTTTAGGGTTTATTTTGGGTTTAAGGTTTAGGGTTTGTTTTATGGTTTAGGGTTTAAGGTTAAGGATTTAGGGTTTCGGGTTTAGGATTTAGGGTTTCTTATAAATTAGGTAAATCGGTAGGTTTAAGTTTATTTAGTTTAATTTTTTATTTTAGTTTATAATTTTATTTAAGTTTATTTTATTTTATTTAGTTTAATTTATTTATTTTAGGTTTTTTGATTTTAGTTTAGGTATTTTCTTTTAGTTTATTTTTTAGGTCTAAGTTTATGTTTATTTTTTAGTTTAGGTTTATTTTTTTTATTTTTTAAGTTTAGGTGTTATTTTTTTCTTTTAGGTTTATGTTTAGGTTTTTATTTTATTTTTTTAGGTTTAGGTTTTAGGTTTTCATTTTAGGTTTGTTTTTAGGTTTTCTTTTTTAGTTTAGGTTTAAGTTTATTTTTTGTTTATTTTATTTTATTTAGTTTAAGGTTTAGGTTTAGTTTATTTTAGGATTAGATTTAGGTTTTATTTATTTTAGTTTAGTTTATTATAGTTTAGGTTCAGGTTTATTTTATTTGGTTTATTTTAGTTTTAGGTTTTTTTTAGTTTAGGGAAAGGCGAGACTTAGATTCTGAAAAGGGACAACCAAAATTTGTGAGCAGCTAAACTTCAAAAGAAGGGTTACAATCACAAAAAAGGGCTACCAACCAATATAAGAGAAGAAAATCATCCTAGCCATCATTGCTAATAAACCTTACAAGTGCACCCGACCAAGCAGCAATGCCAGTCAAGAACAAGGAACATCCATCAAAGGGAAAAATAAGAAACAAACCGAAAACAACCAACCTAAGACCCCAGAGAGGATAAATATGAGACACCACCACCAATAGAAGAAGAGTTGAAGAAAAGCACAACCCCAACCAAAAGTTAGGACCATAACCAAGTAAGAGAGAAAAACCACCAAAACACCAATAGTAGAACAAAAGTAGATAAAGAAATGAAGGAAGAGGAAAATACAATGACTAGAAAAAAGCCAAAACCAATGAGTAACCAAAACCACAAGGAAACATATAGAACATAAAGGGAGAAACAAACAACCAAAGAAAGGAAGCCAGCCAACCAAAAAGGAGTGAAACAAAAACTAGAGGGATAAAAGAAGAAAAAACCCCTAAGGGAAAGGAGGCAACAACAACAGTATAGAATACCACTAGCAGAATCACCCCCAACAAAGAAAGTAAGAGAAGCCACCATCAGAGAAGGGGAAAAAGAAACTAAGTCAATCTAACATAAGGCAAACCATCTTTATCTAAGTTAGAAAGGCCTCTTAATTTCTTAGGAATAATATCATTGATAAACAATGTAAAATCATAGAGGTTGCTCCCTAAGCCAACTAAAAAATCAGCACAAGGATTGCCTTCCCTCAAAATATGAGTCATTTTAAATGAAAGTTAAGAAATAAAGGCTTATATATTCATAATTAAATAAAAAAGCTCAGCATTACCCTTGTGATTAGGATTGATCATAGCAACAACTATCTCGGCATCAGATTCCAACCAAATAGTAAGAAAATTTCTGTCCAAACAAAGCTTAAGAGCATGATAAACATCCATCAATTCATCCATAATAATAGAAGTAGTGAGGAGGGTGACCACAACTGACTTGTTAAGTGCAAGACCGCATTAATTTTAATACAATAATTAAGAGGCTTAATCCAATAAATGATTTTATAAGTAGGTGAGTCACAAAGGAAACTTGATACCCAACTTAGAGGCAACAAACTTGCAACCTTTATAATTAGTACCACTAAGAAGAGCAACCTTATGTAAAAAAAAAAATCTTACCTTTAGTCTTAATAACCCTCTTATGATTCATAAACATTACGATGCTTTAACATCAATTCGTTAAGCCAAATAAACCAAATTAAAGTAAAAGCTACCACAATTTTGATATGCCTTTGATAGTATTTAGAAAATAAGAGTTAAGAAGTTCCATTAAAGAAAGCTTACCATTAAAACAACTTAAATTAAATAACTCCTCATACTAACCCCAAACTTTAGAGACAATGGAACCATTAACAAAAACATGACTAACATTCTCAATATGAAAGCTACACATGCATTTAGATAGAAGATAAAAGCCTTTATCCAAAAGTAAAGAATCAACAACAATAAAACACCTTAAAATCCTCCAAATAATAATCAAATAAGAGGTAGAAATAATATTATTCCAAATTTTAAGAAAGATAGGAGAAGAGGGTTTATTAACTCAATTATGTTGCCAAGTATCTTTAAGGGAAAAATCACCATTACTAGAAATGCCGTAAAGAACTTGATCTGGAATAGTACCATCAATAATAATATTGGTGATATTATTACAAATGGATTCAAGAATCAAATCATTTAAGAGAGTCTGATTCCAATAACCATTTAAAAAAAGATTAACTTTTAAAGAAAAATTTAAATGAGTATTAAACATAGAATCCATAGAAGAAACCCCCATCTAGTTATCTTGCCAAAAAAAGGAAGAACCACTATTGATACCCAAGAAAATGAGAGGTTCTACAAGCCATTTAATATCACAAAGGTATTTTTAAGCAATAGAATCACCATGTTTATAGTTACAAATTAAGGGATGCTTACCTTTGCAATATTTGAAATTCATAAAATTAGCCCAAAGACTAATATTCTTCTAAAAATTCCACCATAGTTTATAGGAGAAAACATTGGTGGAATCCATCAAGGACCTGCAACCAATACCACCTTCAAATAAAGTACCACACATGCTAGACCAAGAAGCCCAATGAAGCCTTTTGGTCGAATGCCTAGAACCCCAAAAAAACTTATAAAAATTTATTAAAAAGTCAAACAATCTGAATAATAATAAGGAAAGTAAGAACAATATTAAGCAACGAAAATAAAGGAAGAGAGTAAAGAATACTTTTAATAACAATTAATCTACCACCAAAAGATTAAAAAATGAAATTCAAGGGTAGAAACTTTATTCTGGATATTTTGAATAACCTCATCAAAGAGATGAGATCTTTTAGGGCAACAATATAAAGGAGAGCCTAAATATTTGACAGATGACATTGAAGAGAAAACCAAGAATATCTTTCATTTTATTGATTCTAAGAGATATAGAAATAGAAGAGATAAACCAGTAGGATTAGGTTAGGTTTAAAGTTTTTTTTAAATTAAGTAAACTAGTACGCCATTTAGTTTATTTAGTTTCTTTTATATTTTATTTAGGTTTATTTTATTTTCATTTAGTTTAGTTTCTTTATTTTATATTTATTAATTTTAGTATAGGTTTTATTTTAGTTTATTTTTAGTTTAAGTTTAGGTTTATGTTTATTATTTTACTTTAGTTTTATTTTATTTTATTTTTTAAGGTTAAGTTTTATTTTTATTTTTTTAGTTTAGATTTTATTTTGTTTTAAGGGTTAGGTTTTAAGTTTTATTTTAAGTTTATTTTAGGTTTTTTTTAGTTTAGGTCTAGGTTTTTTTTTTTAGTTTATTTTATTTTATTTTAGTTTTAGGTTTAGTTTAGTTTAGTTTACTAGGTTTATTATTTTATTTATTTTAGTTTATTTTTAGTAGGTTTAGGTTTTATTTTATTTATTTTATGTTTTAATTTAGGTTTAGGTTTATTTAGTTTTATTTTATTTTATTTTAGGTTTATTAATTTTATTTTACTTTAGTTTTATTTAATTTAGTTTTTAATTCGTTTATTTTATTTTTGTTTAGTTTAAGTTTTATTTATTTTAATTTTTTTTTTTTTTATATTTTATTTTTAGGTTTAGGTTTAGGTTTTAGTTTAGGTTTTATTTATTTATTTTATTCATTTTTATGTTTTTATTTATTTAATTTTAGGTTTGTTTAGGTTTTAGTTTATATTTTATTTATTTCTTTTATTATCCAATTTAGGTTTAGGTTTTATTTATTTATTTTATTTTTAAGCCTTATCTATTTAGGTTTAAGTTTTTAGTTTTAGGGCCGTGGCTCAGTTTTGGCCCAATGTGGCCCAGCATCAGTGTCTTAGTGAGTCAGGGTTTAGAGTTTTGTGGACTGGGATCAGTGGTGATCAGTGTGGGTTAGGCTCAGGGCTCATGGCTCCAGGGCCTAGGCTCAGGCCTCAGTGCTCAGTGGCTCAGTGGTCACCATGGCTCTTTGTCCAGTGGCTCAGTGGCCTGTCATTTAGGGCCTAGGAGTAGGGCCTAGGGCCTTTCTTTAGAAGAACCAAGAAAACGGCAGGTTTAGATTTATTTAGTATTATTTATTTTAGTTTATCTTTATTTTATATTTTATTTAGTTTATTTTTTTATCTCTTTATTTATTTCTTTTTTTATTTATTTTAGTTTATTTTAGATCTAGGTTTATTTTAGTTTAGTTTTATTTTTTCTTTTAAGATTTTATTTTTTTATTTTAGGTTTATGTTAAAGTTTTATTTTATCTTTTATGTAGTTTTAGGTTTTATTTTAGGTTTATTTTTTGGTTTGTTTTAGTTTAGTTTAGGTTTGTTTTTTATTTTATTTTAGTTTAGGATTAGGTTTATTTATTTTGGTAGGTTTAGGTCATTTATTTTAGTTTAGTTTTATTTTAGTTTAGTTTATTTTATTTTTTATTTTAGGTTTAGTTTAGTTTAGGTTTTATTATTTTTTTTTATTTTTAGTTTTATTTTTTTTTTTAGGTTTAAATTTTATTTAATTTTATTTTATTTTATCTAGGTTTATTTTATTTTTATTTTACATTAGGTTTTTTATTTTTAAGTTTATTTAATTTTAGTTAGGTTTTATTTTTAATATTTTATTTTTTGTTTTAGTCTTTTATGTTTTATATTTTAGTTTTATGTTTATGTTTTAGTTTAAGTTTTATTTAATTTTAGGTTTGGTTTATTTATTTATTTTATTTTAGGTCTTTAGTTTAGTAGATTTGGGTGTGGGCTCAGTGGAAAGTAGGGTGGTTGGGTTTAGGGCCCAAGGATTAGGGTTGCAGTTGGGTGGTAGCTTGTAGGTAGGAGGTTAGTTAGGATCCAGGATTAGGGTTATTTGTAAAAAATTAATATTATATATTTTATTTAGGTTTATTTTTATTTATTTTAGTTTTATTTTATGTTTATTTATTTTAGTTTTGGTTTTAATTTAACTTTTAAGTTAATATAGGCTTATTTTTTTGTTTTATTTGTTTTGGTTTATGTTTATTTTAGTTTATTTTATTTTATTTAGTTTAGGTAGGTTTAGTTTATTTTAGGTTTTGGTCCTGAATTATTTTAGTTTAGGTTTAGGTTTATTTTATTTTGTTTATTTTGGTTTAGGTTTTGTTTAGCCTAGGGTTTAGGTTTGATTTATATTTTATTTTAGGTTTATTTTATTTTATTTTATGTTTAGCCTTTATTTTATTTAGGTTTTATATTTTTTAAGTTTATTTTAGGTTTTATTTATTTTCTTTTAGTTTAGTATTTATTTTTCATTTTATTTCAATTTTAAGTTTAGGTCTATGTTTAGGTTCAGACTTAGGTTTTAGTTTATGTTTTTACTTTATTTTATTTATTTATTTATATATTTTATTTTTAGGTTTTATTTATTTTAGGTTTAGGTTTTTAAGTTTTTAAGATTTAGGGTTTACGGCTAGGGTTTTGGTTTAAGGGTTTATGGTTTAGGGTTTTGTGTTAGTTTTTGTGTTTAGGGTTTAGAGTTAGGGTTTTTTTTATTTTTTTATTTTTATTTTAATATTTAATTTTTTTTAAAATTAAGTAAACTTGTAGGTTTATGTTTATTTAGTTCTTTTTATTTTTTTTACTTTATTTAATTTAGTATTATTCCTATTTTTATTTAATTTAGTTTATTTATTTTAGGTTTATTTAATTTAGTTTAGTTTTTTTATTTTATTTTATTTATTTTTTCGGTTTAGGTTTTATTTTTGATTTTTAGGTTTAGGTTTAGGTTTGTATTTTATTTTTTTAGGTTTAAGTTTTAGGTTTTTATTTTTGGTTTATTTTTAGGTTTTGTATTTTATGTTCGATTTAGGTTTATTTTATTTTATTTAGTTTAGGTTTAGGTTTAGGTTTAGTTTAGTTTATTTGGATTAGGTTAAAGTTTTATTTATTAGCTTAGGCTTTTTTATTTTTTTATTTTACAGTTTTTGAGTTTGGTTTTTTTATTTTAAATTTATTTTTTTAGTTTACATTTTATTTAGTTTTATTTTATTTGATCTTAGGTTTATTTTATTTTATTGTATGTAGTTTTATTTTATTTAGGTTTTTATTCCATGTTTATTTTATTTCAAGTTTATAGATTTTATTAATTTTATTTTTAGTTTATTTCATTAGTTTATGCTATCTATTTTTTAAGTTTAAGTTTAGCCTTTAGTTTAGTTTTATTTTATTATCTTTATCTTTATCCAGGTTTAAGCATTTATTATATTTATTTAGGCCTAGCTCAGCCCAAGTCAGCCTCAGTGGCCTTCTGGGCCCAGGGCCAAGGCCCAGGGTCTTGTGGCCTGAGAGGCCAGGGTCAGGGCCCAGGGCCTCACTAAGTGCCAAGGATCTCCGCCCAGGTCCAGCTCAGGATTTGGGCCAGGCCTGAGGGCCTCTCAGGTCACCTAGCCATGGTCTTCTCAGGGCTCAGTGATCAGTGCCAGGGCCTCAGTGGTCTTGTGATTTCCAGGGCCCAGGTGGGCCTAGGGCTCATGGCCTGTGGCCCAGGTCACCTGGCTCAGGGTCAGACCTGAGAGGCCCAAGACTGTGGCCTAGGGCCCATGACTTAGGGCCCAGTTTACTTAGAGTGGTCAGTTTTGGCCCAGGCTCAGGATTTAGGTTTAAGATTTAGTGTGGTGGGATTTTTAGGGTTGAGGGTTTAGGTTTGCTGTTAGTTTAGGTTTGTTGGGTTTAGGTTTAGGGTTTGGGCTAGGGTGTGGGTTTTAGTGTTTAGATTTGGGTTTAAGGTTAGTTTAGGGTTTAAGGTTTAAGGTTTAGGGATTAGGGTTTAGAGCTTATGTTCAAGGTAAGGGTTAGGGTTTAGGGTTTATGGTTTAGGGGTTTTTTTTAAGAAATTAGAGAAATTTTATTGCCACAAATAAAGGGTACAAAGTCCGTAAAGGGGGCAAATCTCTAAGCTAATTCTCAAAGAGCTACAAAAAGTCCTAAGGAGATAATTCCCCTAGCTAATAGAATAGATAAAGAAAGGAAGCTAATAAAAAAAGAAACAGAGATCAACAAAAAATAGTCCTTGAATTTAGCATCAAACTTACTCTACTCCTTATGAAACCAGCTCAATCTAGTAGCAAAAGTCTCCTAACCTGTACCAGAGATCTCCAACAAGCTTGAAAAGGGATTAGTATAGATAATGAAATAGTTAATTAGGCATAAAATATAAGAGTAGATAGAAGTAAAAAGATGAATAAAAGGCTTAGGCTCAGTAATAGTCATCTTAAGGAGCAGCACCATATGTAAGCATCCAGACTTCAAGTGAAGGGTTACAAATACATATAGCACTACCAGCCAAAAGGAGTGGTAAGCATCATGGACATCATTGCTAGCATACCTCTTGTAGTACCTTATCCAATGACGATCATTGCACAAACCTACATAAAACTTCAAATTATAGATGTAGCCATAAGAAACCCAACAGTCAGATATATTAAACTCAGTAAAGCAGATAAGGAGGTAACCCATTTGGAATGGCTTAGATCGTAGGGAGCACAACCAAAGCCACCACCAAGAATTTCTAACACAATTGCTAGGAGCAAACCTCACAATAAGAAAAATAGGACTAAATAGAGACCAAACAAAGGCAAAAGGAGGACCATAATTGGTAAGGTCCTTCATTAAAAAAACATGCTAAGATCCATAAGTGATAATAATATCCAGATTAACTGTAAGACTAACATCAAAGATGATAGGAAGCAAGGCAACCAATAAAATAGGAAAGGGTAGAGGGTCAACCACAATCCAAAAATGAAAATCCCAGTAGGTAGACATTGGAAGAGAAGAATGGAAAAGTAAATAGCTGGATCCATACATAGACTTGACAAGATCAAAAAAAATTATAACAAAGTAAATACTCTTTAAACTCATCTTGCTAGTTAGAGCACCCAATCCAAGCAACCAGCAAGGCAGTCCACCCTGCGAGACACCATGATGGCCAAGGATTCAAATTATTAGACTTAGAATCATCAGGATGAAAGACAAAAAGAGTCATCCATTTAGAAATATTAAAAAAATCCTAAGAAAAAACCATAGACAGTAGTCACCAATCCTAATCCAAAGACATGAGAATGTAGTTAAAATAGCTAGATACAATAGCTAAAAATAGAAAAGGTAAAAACCCTATATGGTCAGAAATAATCCAACAGCCAAAGATAGCAAGAATCAAGAGGACAACATCCAAATCCAAAAAATATCCAACCAATAGTAAGCCACCTTCCGCCTGTAATACCAATTAAAAATATAACATCAAGATACTAGAGGCAACCTTCGTGTACTTGTAGGTAGGTTTAAGGTTGTAGGTTTAGGGTTTAGGGTTACGGTTAGTTTCAGGGTTTAGGGTTTAGGATTTAGGGTTATGTTTTTTTATTATTTTTTTTTATTTTATTTACTTAGGGTTTAGGGTAAGGTTTTTTAGGGTTTAGGGTTAGTTTAGGGTTTAGAGTTTAGGATTTAAGGTTTAGGGTTTAGGGTTTCTTATAGTTTTATTTAGATTTTATTTTAGGGTTTAGGTTTAGGATTTAGGTTTAGGG
Source organism: Cymbidium sinense (assembly GCA_021442155.1). Lineage (NCBI taxonomy): Eukaryota > Viridiplantae > Streptophyta > Magnoliopsida > Asparagales > Orchidaceae > Cymbidium > Cymbidium sinense. The sequence continues at coordinate 104,354,217 of CM038214.1, read as the reverse complement.
TTTACAATCTGTTTAGGTTTTATTTTTAAAAGAATCCAAGAACCGACAGTTTAGTTTATTTAGTTTTGTAGTTTATTTCATTTTATTTTCTTTATTTTATTTTACTTTAAGTTTAGGTTTAGGTTTTATTTTATTTTAGGTTTAGTTTTAGGTTTATTTTTAGATTTTATTTTAGTTTAGTTTAGGTTTATTTTAGTTTATTTTATTTTATTTAGTTTAGGGTAGGTTTAATTTATTTTAGGCTCACGTTAGGTTTTATATTTTAGTTTAGTTTTATTTTATCTGTTTATTTTATTTTAGGTATTTTTTAGTTTTTTTTTTTATTTTAAAGTTTAATCTTTAGGTTAGTTTTTTTATTTTATTTTTGGTTATTTTATTTTTTTTATTTTTTACGTTTAGTTTTATTTTATTTAGGTTTTATTCTTAGATTTTATTTTTTTTTTTAGTTTAGTTTAGGTTTTATTATTTTATTTATTTCTACTTATCTTATTTAATTTTAGGTCATGCAAAGTCCTAGTAAGTTTAATTTAATTATTTATCTTATCCAGGTTTAGGTTTATTTTGTCAGTGTAGGTCAGGTCAGAGAGTGGGGCAAGGTGGCTTTAGGATCTATGGATTATGGCTTGGCCTAGGCCCAGGGTCATCAGGGCCCATGATCAGGGTTTAATGAAACTCCAGGGCCTAGCCTGGGGCCTGTCCCAGTACTCACGCCTCAGTGGCCCAGTGCAGGTGTGGGCTCATGATCTGTCAGGCCTAGGGCCCAGCACAGTGGCTCAGCCTCAGTGGCCTCGCCTTTAACGCTCAGTACCCAGTGGTCAGCCCAGGGCCCAGGCCCAGAGCCCAGGGCCCAGGGCCTGTAGCCCAGGGTCAGGGTCCCGCCCAGAGCCTGGTTTTAGTGGCTCAGGGCCCATGGCTCATGGTCACCTAGGGCTCAGGTCACTTTAGGGCTCAGGCCTCAGGGTCAGCCATTGGCCTAGATCTTTGCCTGCAGGGCCCAGGGTCAGCCTAGGGCCCAAGATCCAGAGCCTGCCCAGGTTTAACGCCTAGGCCCAGTCCAGGTCCAGGTCACTAGGCATGGCCCAGGGCCCATGGTCAGGGCCAGACTCAAGATCTAGGATCTAGGATCAGGGTCAGGGTTTAAACTCAAATATTTTAGGCTCAGTAAGGTGGCCTAGCATTTAGGTTTAGGTGGTAGTTTAGGTAGGCAGTTTAGGTTATGGCTCAGGGCTCAGTGGCAATGGCTCAGGTCGCCCAGGATGGTAAGTCCGTGTCAGTTTATGGTCAGGGTAGGGTCATGGTTTTTTCCAGATTTAGGGCTCAGAGCTGTGCTACTTAGTTTTAGGGTTTAGGATTTAGTGTTTATGATTTATGATTTAATGTTTATGATTCAGTGTTTAGGGGTTTTTTAAAAAAAAAAACTAAGTAAACTGGTAGGTTTAGGTTTATTTAGTTTATTAAGTATATTTTTTATTTATTTTACTTTATTTTATTATTTATTCTTAAGTTTAGGTTTAGGTTTATATTTTCTTTTTCTAGGTTTGGTATTTTCTTTTAAGTTTATTTTAGGTTTTCTTTTTAGTTTAGTTTAGGTTAATTTTAGTTTATTTTATTTTATTTATTTAGGTTTAGGTTTATTTTATTTTTGGGTTTTTTTAGGTTTTATTTATCTTAGTTTAGTTTATTTTAGTTTAGTTTTATTTTATTTTATTTATTTTATTTTAGGTTTCGTGTTTTTTTTATTTTAAAGGTTTATCTTTAGTTTAGGTTTTTATTTAATATTTTATTTTATTTTATTTTAGGTATATTTTATTTTTATTTAAGTAGTTTTATTTATTTAGGTTTATCCTTAGATTTATTTTTTTTAATTAGTAGGTTTATTTATCTATTTAGTAATCACCACTCATCTTATTTTATTTAGGTCAGTTTAAGTTTAGTTAACTTATTTAATCATTATCCAGCTCAGCCTTTATTTAGCTCAGTCATGTAGGTCTTATGGATCTGGCCTTGGGAGGGGCTGGCCCTGGGTCTTGTGGTATGGTGCCATGGCTCAGGGCCTGTGGCTCAGGGCCCAGGTCAAGGCCCAGGGCCCAGTCAGTGGCTCAGTGGCCCAGATTTGACTCAGGCTCATGGTTGTGGCCCAGGTCATCCAGGGCTCAGGTCAGCTTAGGCCTAGGCTCAGCCTCAGCCAATGATCTCAGGCCTGAATAGAGCCCAGGCTCATGGCCCAGAGCCTGAGAGCCCAGTGGCCTGAGTCAGGGCCTGGTCAGGGCCTAGGGCCCAGCGCTCATGATCCAAGGCCCATGATCCGCCCAGGTTTCGCTCAGCTCAGGGCCCGGTCAGTCAGGCTGTGGGTCACCAGGTCACCAGTTTAGGGGATTTCAGGGTCTTGGCCTCTGTGGCCCATGACTTTGGCCGGGCCCAGGGTCTTTAGGTCATGGCCCAGGGCCCAGGTCACTAGGGCCCAAGACTAGGCCTGGCCCAGGTCACTGGCTGGCCCAGCCTCAGTGGCCCAGGTCTGCGTCCAGGCCTGGCCTGGTCACCAGTTTGGCCTGTGGCCTGGTCAGCCCAGGATCTGGCCCAGGGCCCAGGGCTTTAGGGCTCAGGTCACCTAGGAATGCCCAGGGCCTGGGGCCCAGTCAGTTTCAGCCCAGGTCCACAGGCTCAGTTAGGGTCTTAACGTGAGTCTTGTGGTCAGTTTAAGCCTCATAACAGGCTCAGGGTGTCTTAGGCTCAGGTCAGTTTAGGCTCAGGGTCAGCTTGTTTTATCTTATTATCTTTAATATTTATATCAGGGAGTGGTAGGGTCTTTTTGGTTAGGAGGGTGGCTCAGGGCTCAGTGGATCAGATAGTGGCCAGGTCAGTGTTTAGAGTTTTTTAAAAAAAAAAAATGCAAACCAGTAGTATTTAGTTTTAGTTTATTATTTATTTTTATTTTATTTTATTTTTATTTATTTAGTTTATTAATTTTAGGTTTATTTATTTAGTTTAGGTTTTTATCTTAGTTTATTTTTAGGTTTAAGTTTAGGTTTATGTTTATTTTTAGTTTAGTTTTATTTTTATTATATTTTTAGGTTTAGGTTTTTTTATTTTATTTTTAGGTTGTTATTTTATTTTTTTTATGTTTAAGTTTTAGGTTTTTATTTTAGATTTACTTTTAGGTTTTATTTTTTAGTTTAGGTTTAGGCTTATTTTTAGTTTAGTTTATTTCATTTAGTTTAGGTTTGCATTTAGGTTTAGTTTATTTTAGGTATAGGTTTAGGTTTTATTTAATTTAGTTTAGTTTATTTTATTGTAGGTTTAGGTTTATTTTATTTTTATTAATGGTTTAGGGTTTTTTTTTTAGTTTAGGGTTTAGGTTTTTTTTTAGTTTAGGGTTTAGGGCTTTTGATTTTTTTTAACTAAGAATAAATTCAGATTCAAAATTTCTTTTTTTGATTTCATCAACCATGTAACACACCATGTTTTCTAAGACACAAGTGATGACATAGATCAAAAATGAGCGCGCATAGAGCAAATCAAAAACCCTAGATAACTAGAGTCTTCTCTGCTGTAAAGACAGATCCATAAGTAGCAGATCGAATTGGCCGTTCTTTAGTTTCTCCAGTTCCCATCAGAACCACCCTGGCCTCTCGACTAGCAGGATCAACCATCATATCCCCGATATCTCCCTTCGCCACCACCATGGCTTTAACCTCCTTTGCTCCTCCCGCCTTCATAACCATCACTGCTCCGATCACCACCTCCATATCCGCCAGCACCTCCAGATCGCCCACAACCATTATGATAAAGGCCGCCTCCGCCTTCACCTCCACCTTTAGATCTAGATTGAGCCTGGTTGACTGTGATGTTCTTGCCACCAAAGTTCTGCCAATCCTTAGGATTTTGGTTTATGTTTAAGTTTAATAGGTTTTAGTGTTTAGATTTATTTTTTAAATTATTTAGTTACTTTAGGTCTAGGTTTAGGGTTTGGGGTTTAGGGTTAGGGTTTAGGGTTAAGATTTAGGTTTAGGTTTGTGGTTAGATTTGTGGGTTTAGGGTTTAGGGTTGTAGGGTTTAGAGTTTAAGTGTTTTTTTATAAATTTAAGTAAACTGGTAGGTTTAGATTCATTTAGTATATTTAGTTTATTTTAAATTTATTTTAGTTTACTTTATATTTTATTTTTATTTAGGTTTATTGTTTAATTTTATTTAGTTTATTATATTTATTTTAGGTTTATTAATTTTAGTTTAAGTTTTCTATTTTAGTTTATTTTTTAGGTTTAGGTTTATGCTTAGGTTTATTTTTTAGTTGAGTTTTATTTTTATTTTAGTTTTTAGGTTTAGGTTTTATTTTTTATTTTTAGGTTTAGTGTTAGGTTTTTATTTTATTTTTTTAGGTTCAAGTTTTAGGATTTTATTTTAGTTTTATTTTTACATTTTATTTTTTAGTTTATGTTTAGGTTTAATTTTAGTTTGCTTTATTTTATTTAGTTTAGGTTTAGTTAATTTTAGTTTTAGGTTTATGTTTTATTTATTTTAGTTTAGTTTATTTTAGTTTAGGTTTAGGATTAATTTTATTTAGGTTGTTTTTTAGTTTTATTTTTATTTATTTTAAGTTTTATTTTAATTTTTTAGGTTTTAGGTTTATATTTAGTTTTTATTTATTTTATTTTAGGTTTATTTTATTTTATTTTAACGCTTAGTTTTATTTTATTTATGTATTTTATCCCAGGTTTATTTTATCTTTAATTTAATTTAGGATTTCATTTATTTACCATTTTATTATTTTATTTTATTTTATTTTGAGGTTTGGTTTGGTTTTATTTTTTATTTTTTTTTATTTTATTGGTTATTTATTTATTTATTTTATTTTACATTTTATTTTAGTTTAGCCAGATTCTTTATTTCATTTTTAGGGTTTCTGGTAGGTTTATATACTTATGGCTCAGGGTCAGTGGTTTAGGCCCAGTGGCCTAGGGTTTAGGTTTTACTGGCTCAGGGCTCAGGATCTTTTGCTTGCTGCCCAGCCTCAGGTTGGGTTTGGCCTTTGTGGCTTGGGTTGTGGTTTAAGCCAAGTTTTAACCTGGGAGCCTAGGGCTGTTTCATTGTGGCCTAGGGCCCAGGGCCTCAGGTCAGGGCCTAGTGTGGCTAGGGCCCAGGGCCTGGTTTCATGGCCCAGGACTAGACGCAGTCTGGAGCCCAGCAGGCCTGTAGTGGTGTGGGTCAAGATCCTAGTGGAAAAACCCAGGATTTAGGTCAGGGTCAGCCTGGGCTCTAAGGCTCATGGTCCAGGTCAACCCAGGGTGTGCAAGTTTCATGGTAGGGTTAGTGGCCTAGTCTTGGTAAAGTAATGTAGAGGTGAGTTTAGTGGTGGGGTTAGTCCCAGGGTAGGGATTATGGTTTAATGTTTAAGAGTTTGGGTTGCTTTAGTAGTAGTTTGGGTTTAGTGGTAGGATTAGTTTCAAACCAGGGTTTAGGTTTATGGTTTAGGATTTAGGTTTAGGGTTTAGTGGTTTTTAAAAGAATTAAGCAAACCCAGGTTTAGGTTTATTTAGTTTTATTTTATTTTATTTTATTTCATTTCTTCATTTATATTTTAATTTTATTTTTATATTGTTTAAATTATTTAATTTAGGTTGGTTTATTTTAGTTTAGATTTTTTATTGTAGTTTTTTTTAAGTTTAGGTTTGGGTTTATATTATTTTTTAGTTTAGTTTTAATTTTATATTTTAAATTTAGGTTTTTTAATTTTAGGTCCAGGTTTATGTTTTATTTTATTTTTAGGTTTATGTTTTAGGTTTTATTTTAGGTTTATTTTAGCTTTTATTTTAGGTTTATTTTAGGTTTTATTTTAGTTTAAGATTTGGTTTATTTTAGTTTATTTTATTTTATTTTAGTTTAGGGTTCAATTTAGTTTATTTTATGGTTTGGGGTTTTAGGTTTAGTGGTAAGGTTTAGGGCTCAGTTTTTGTTTAGTGTTTGTGTGGTGGGCTCATTTTCACCATCTTTTATTTAGGTTGGGCCTAGGATTTAGGTCAGTAGGTTTAGGGTCAGGCCTAGGTTTAGGGTCAGGGTTTAGCCAGGGTCTGTGGCTCAGGAGTTAAGGTTTAGGATTTAAGGTTTAGGGTTTAGGGAATGGGTTTAGAATTTTTTTAAAAAAAATTAAGTAAACCAGGCGATTTATGTTTAGTTAGTTTATTTAATTTATTTTTTATTTATTGTAGTTTATTTTATTTTTTATTTTTATTTATGTTTATTTTATATTTTGATTTTGTTTATTTTATTTATTTTAGGTTAATTTATTTTAGTTTAGACTTTTTATTGTAGTTTCTTTTTTAGGTTTAGATTTATGTTTATTTTTTAGATTAGTTTTAATTTTATTTTATTCTTTACGTTTAGGTTTTATTTTTAATTTTAGAGTTTAGGTTTAGGTTTTTATTTTATTTTTTTAGGTTTAGCTTTTATGTTTTTATTTTAGCATTTTAATTTTTAGTTTAGGTTTATTTTTAGTTTATTTTATTTTATTTAGTTTAGGGTTTAAGTTTAATTTATTTTAGGTTTAGGTTTTTGTTTTATTTATTTTCATTTAGTTTATTTTAGTTTAGGTTTAGGTTTATTTTATTTTGTTTATTTTAGGTTTATGTTTATTTATTTTTAGTTTAGGGTTTAGGTTTTTTTATTTATTTTTGGCTTTATTTTTAAGTTTATTTTATTAGTTTTTTTTATTTAGTTTTATTTTATATTATTTTAAGTTTATTTTATTTTATTTTACATTTGGGTCTATTTTATTTATGTTTTATCTTAGGTTTATTATCTTTAGTTTAGTTTACCATTAATTTTATTTATCGTTTTATTTTATTTAAGTTTTAGGTTTTAGTTTAGGTTTCTTTATTTTATTTTATCTTTAATTCAGTTTGATCTATTTATTTATTTAATTTTGGTTTTAATTTATCTCAGCTTGTGTTTGTGGGTTTAGGGTGGCCTTGGGTCAGTCATGGTTTAGGCTATGGTTGCCTGAGGCCCAGGATCTTCAGGCCTGGATGCCTGGGTGAGTTGCAGTGGCCCAGGCAGGGCAAAAGTGTGGCCTGGTTGTCACCGTTTTAGGTTGGTTTAAAGTTTAGGCTCACCATCAGTTTCTTTAAAACGTATCAGTGTTAATGTTTAGGATGTGTCAGTGGGCTCAGTGGGCAGGTTGGGTTAATCTTGGGTTTATGATTTAGGGTTTAGGATCTAGGGCCGTAAGTTTAGGTCAGGCCTGTCTGGGTAGTTAGGGCTCAGTTTAGGATTTAGTGTAGATTTTTTAAAAAAACCACTTAAACCTGAAGTCCAGTAGAGGTTAGTTAGTTTAGCAAAAGTTTATTTATTTTTATTTTATTTAGGGTTTTTAAGAGTTTAGTTTTTGTTTAGTTTAGTGAGGGAGTGGCTCAGGATTTAGATTCTGGTTTTTTAAAAAATTAAGCAAACCGACATGTTTAGATTTATTTAGTATATTTTGTTTATTTATTATTTGTTACTTTTATTTTATTTTATTTTGGTTTATTTTATTTTTTATTTGTTTAGTTTATTTATTTTAGTTTATTTATTTTAGTCTATGTTTTATTTTGGTTTATTTTTTAGGTTTAGGTTTAGGTTTAGGTTTATTTTTAGTTGAGTTTATTTTTTATTTAATTTTAGGTTTAGTTTTTTATTTTATTTTAAGTTTAGGGTTTTATTTTATATTTTAGGTTTAGGTTTTAGGTTTTATTTTAGGTATAGTTTTAGGTTTTTAGTTTATGTTAGGTATATTTTAGTTTATTTTATTTTATGTTGTTTTTTAGGTTTAGGTTTTATTTATTTTAATTTAGGTTTAGTTTAATTTTTTATCTTTTAGTTAATGTGTCTTTAGTTTAAGGTTTAGGTTTTATTTATTATTTATTTTAGGTTTATTTTAGGTTTAGATTTATTTAGATTTTATTTTATTTTATTTTAGGTTTATTTTTTATTTTATGTTTAAATTTTATTTTGGTTTTATTCTTAGGTTTAAGTTTAGGTTTTATTTTATTTAGCTCAGGTTTATTGGTTTATTTTATTTTAGGTTTTGATTTAGTTTATGTTTTGTTTTATGGTTTGGCTCAGTAGATTTTAAAGTTTAGGATTTGGTAGGGTAGGGCCTGTTTAGGGTTAATGTGGTTGGGTTTAGGGTTTATTGTAGACTCAGGTTTAGGGAAAGGTTAGTGTGCTTTAACCAAAGGATGAGGGTAGTTAGTTGAGTTAGTTTAGTTTATTGTTATTAGGTTTACATGTATTATTGTTTATTAGTATTTTATTTAAATTAGTTTATTATTATTATTATTATTATTATTATTATTATTATTATTATTATTATTATTATTATTATTATATTATTATCCTAGTTAGTTTTGTTGGAGTATTTGGTTTTAGGTAGTGTATCTGAGTTTATTTTATTTTGGTTGTTTAGTAGTTAGTTTTTTCTTTACTCTTTTGGTCATGGAGAGTAGTTTTAGGTTTAGTAGTTATTATTTAGATTAGTAGGGATTTTTGTTTAGGTTTTATTAATTATTAGTATTTATCTAGTAGTTTTTTTTAAAGATTTGGGGTCCTTTTTAGTAATTTATTAGTTGGGTTTTGTTTCTAGTTTTGTTTAGTTTAGTTTTAGTAGTTATTACTGGGTTTTAATGGTTTGGTTCTTAGTTTAGGGTTTAATATTATTTTTCATATATTACCATTATTAATCTTAATCCACTTAGTCTTATTAGTTATTATTATTATTATTCTTGTAAGTTAGTTCATTTATTAGGTTTTATGGTTTAGTTAGTATTAGTTAGTTATTTTTATTAGTTTTAGTTTTAGGTTTATTAATTTTATTATTTATTTAGTTAGTTATTAATTTAGTTAGGTATATTAGTTAGTTGTTATTATTATTATTTATTATTATATTATTATTTATTAGTAGTTTGGTCTTTTTATTAAGTTTGGGTAGGTTTAGGTTTAGGGTTTTAGATTAGTTTGTGTTTTTAGGGGGCTAGCTTGGCCAGTTTTGGGTTTAAGGTTTAGGTTAGTTTAAGATTTGGGCTGATTAGGGTTGTGGTAGGGTTTAGGTGGGGAGAGTTTAAGGTTTAGGTTTAGGTTTAGAGTTATAGTTTAGGGTTTAGGGTTTAGGGTTTACTGCAGGATTTAGTGTTTAGGTTTAGGTTCGTGGCATTTTTTTAAAATTAGGGATTACGCCTTCTTCCTAGCATAACAGAAAGGCAACCCTTGGTTTGCTACAGAGCCCACCAAGAGACTATCCATTTGGATTTTTAAATTTGAGATAAGACAAGTCCGATCTAGCCCCTTCTTAGTGGGTCCATCACACACTAACATGGTCCATAAATAAACCTATCAAATTTGACCGTGCTCACATCCCCAGTAGATATGCCCTCAATTCGAAATCAAACTAAACCAAACAAACTATATCAAATCTCATGAAATTAAGATAAAATTAACCCTGACTACTTTGAGTTGACAAAAGTCCCCGGTGACATTCACTTAGTAGTCACCCTAGGTCAGGTTCGATTTGTTGTGCATCCAATAGCTCACCCTAGTGGTTATTCCTCGCTTTGGAAGATGTAAGTCTGTCGCACCTTCTTCCTAGCACAGCCGTTGCACACCGAAAGGAAACCACTTAGGTTGGTTAGCTCTACCCCACAGCCAGTAGACTATCTCTTTGGATTTGCAAACTTGAGATAGGTCAAGATATAGCCCTTCTCGGGTCCATTGCACACCGACAGGGTCCACACATTAACTCAGATTAAATCAAACCCAATTTGATTTTCCCTTGTGGAGTTAAATTACACCTTTCTTTCTAGTATAGCCCTAAATCATATATAAACAACTCAAGTAAACAAATTAAATTTAAAACCAACTTCCTAGTGGAGCCAAATTAAAAAACTCCCCAAAAAGAGTCTAAATCAAAGAAATCCAACCAAGCTCTTATTCCCAGCAGATAGATCCATAAATAAATCTATGAAATCAAACTTAAATCCTAATCACCAGCAGATTGCCTGAACCTTCTTCCCTAGTGGAAGGTTCATATACCCGATCCCCAATAGGCTCGAGCCCATATCTCTAGTATATATGCCTTTACGTCAATTAAAATAAAACAAATTAAAATTGATTAGATCATAATCCCCGGTGGATTATAGATTTTTGTCCTTAACGTATCTTCTTTCCACAAATCATATAATCAAATCAAATTCAAACCTTATCCCCAACATATTTTCTTCTTCTATGCCCTCAACATAGACCCCTCACATGTCATGTCCAATGCATGTGTGTTCTCCGAGTGGATTTTCCTCCATGTCCTTGACATGGAATTCTCATCAAATATTATTTCTTCTCTTATGCACACCTTTAATACCAAAAGCCCAACAAAGGTATTCTATTCAAATTACATCATCTTAACATCAGAATCAAAATTTTATGATTATGATGTCGCAAGCTCAAACTAACTATTCAATATCATGATAAACATATTATAGTGTGAATTAGCACACTATATTATATTATAATATATGATGTCATTTTATAATTTGCTATAATATAATATATTGTCTAACATAAAGCTCATTAAAATCATTTAAAAGGAAAAAATTTTTTTTTTCAAAATATGAAATATGTTCATTTTAGATGTAAAATTATTAATTTTCTATTATAAATGGTACAAAATAGCATAATTTTTGGTGTTGCTTCTTGGTGTGCCATGAATTTGGCCAAATTCTTTGATCTCAACCTTCAAATTAACATTTTGTGAGTTTTCACCCAATGTATTATAACTAAAGTAAAACATACTAAAATGTACAAAAACATTTAGTATCACACCACGAAATTAATATATATGTGAAGTTATATTGTTATGTACATTATATTTTAATATGCTTTCATATAATATATTATTTTACATTACACCTTAAAATGAATAACTATAAGCAAAAAATTTATAAAATTTGGTTGAAAAATGAACTTTTATTTTGGATGTAAAATTCCATTCTTTCGATTAAATGACACACCATAGCACACTCCCAATGAAGTTCCCTAAAGCTTACCTTAAATTTGGCCAAATCCCATCATCTCAGCCTATAAATAAGTATCTTTATAAATTATACTAGTACAAACTCTTCTATATCATACTATAAGAAAGTAAAATAAGCAAAATAATTAGTAATACACAATGATATGCTATAATGTATGATGCTACACTATGCTATGGCATCCTATATTATAATACACTATAACATATTGTATTATATTGCATATCAAATCAAAAGGGATTGCTTAAGATAAAAAATCATAAAATTAGTCTAAAAATAAAAAAATTATATATTTTAGTTGTATCACTTACATATTTTTAATTAGGACAATATATTATGATGTCATGCTCTACCTATTATGAATTTGGCCAAATTCCACCATTTTAAGGTCTAAACCAACATTTTTATAAATAATGCTAGTGTAGGCTTTATTGTATGATTGTAAAATACTAAAACAATTTAAAATACATAGAACAATATATTATGATATATGATGTTATACTATGCAACAACATATAATATTTATTTTGAACATAAAATCTTACTTTTAAGACTATAAGTGGCATAGCACACCTTTGGTACTACAACCTAATTCCCACTTCAAATTTAATAAATTTCATTATCTACTTTTTTAAATCAATATTTTTATGATTTATATTAATATAATGTGATACCATAATATACTAAAACATTTCAAAACCTTTATAGCATCCAAAAACACATCACTACATATTCAAACATATGATGCTACATTATACTCATAATATATGGTATTATAATGATTAGGTTAGGGTTATTCAAATCTTAATAGTTAAGTATCTTGAAGACATTTTCTTTAGCACCATAACTATTTTAGATTTGGTCATTCTTTATATCTACTAATAATGACATCTTTATTCAAGGTGGTAGGGTTAGGGTTTAGGGTTAGGGTTTAGGGTTTAGAGTTTAAGGTTTGGGGGGAGGTTTAGGGTTTAGGCTTATAGGTTTAGGGTTTAGGGTTTAGGGTTTAGGGTTTATGGTTTTATGGTTTAGGGTTTAGGGTTTAGGGTTTAGGGTTTTAAGGTTTAGGGTTTATGGTTTAGGGTTTAGGGTTTTTAGGATTTAAGGTTTAAGGTTTAGGGTTTAGGGTTTAGGGTTTAGGGTTTAGGGTTTAGGGTTTAGGGTTTAAGTTTTAATTTAGCGTTTAAGTTTTTTTTAAAAGAGAACAAATTTATATTCAACATTTCTTCTTTTTGATTTCATCAACTAAGAATCACCCCAAGTTTTCTAAGACACAAGCAACGACATAAGTAAAAAATGAGCACCCATAGAGAAAATTAAAAAAAATTGATAAGTAGAATAGTCTCTTCTCAGAAGACAGTTCCATAAGAAGCAGATTTCTTCTTTTCCCATCACCACCCCACCTCTTGAGTGAATTTGCCATCATATCCCAGATCTCTCCCTTCGCCACCACCATGGCAATAACCTCTATCGCTCCTCCCTCCATCATGACCAGCACTCCTCTGAGCACCACCTCCATATCCACCAGCACCTCCAGATCCCCCACCACCACTGCGATAACTATCACCTTTTCCTTTTCCTCCACCATAAGATTTAGACTAAGCCTAGTTGACGGAGATGTTCATGCCATCAAGGTTCTTCCCATTCTTAGGATTAGTTTAGGGTTTAGGGTTAGTTTAGGATTTAGGGTTTAGGGTTTAGGGTTTAGGGTTGTAGTTTTTAGGGTTTAGATTTTATAAATTTAGGGTTTAGGGATTTAGGGTTTAGGGTTTAGGGTTTATAGTTTAAGGTTTAGGGATTTAGGGTTTAGGGTTTAGGGTTTATAGTTTAGGGTTTAGGGTTTAGGGTTTAGGGTTTAGGGTTTAGGGTTTAGGGTTTAAGGGTTTAGAGTTGTAAGTTTAAGGTTTAGGGTTTAAGGTTTAGGATTTAGGGTTTAGGGTTTTTTTTATTAAGTAAATCGATAGGTTTAAGTTTATTTAGTTTATTTTTTATTTATTTGAGTTTATTTTATGTTTTATTTTTATTTTACATTTTATTTTTTATTTAGTTTAGTTTATTTATTTTAGGTTTTTTAATTTTAAGTTAGGTTTTCTATTTTAGTTTATTTTTTACGTTTAGGTTTAATTTTTAGTTGAGGGTTTATTTTTTAGGTTTAGGTTTAGGTTTTTATTTTATTTTTTTAGGTTTAGGTTTTTGGTTTTTATTTTAGGTTTTATTTTTTTATTTTATGTTTAGATTTATTTTTAGTTTATTTTAGTTTATTCAGTTTTGGTTTAAGTTTAGGATTAGTTTTATTTTGGTTTAGGTTTAGGTTTTATATATTTTAGTTTAATTTATTTTAGTTTAGGTTTAGGATTATTTTATTTTGTTTATTTTATTTTTAATTTAAGTTTATGTTTTTTTTGGTTTAGGGTTTAGGTTTTATTTTTTATTTATTTTTAGGTTTTATTTTTTAGTTTATTTTTTGTTTTAGATTTTTATTTAGTTTTTATTTTATTTTATTTTAAGTTATATTTTTTTATTTTAGGTTTAGTTTTTATTTTATTTAGGTTTTTATTTTTTAGTTCAATTTAGGTTTTTATTTATTTTATTTTAGTTTAGTTTTTAATTTTTAAATTTATTTTCTTTTTAGCTTTTAGTTTAGGTTTAGGTTTAGGTTTTATTTATTTATTTATTCTTTAGGTTTTATTTAGTTTTAGGTTTTTATCTTTTTAGGGTTTAAGGTTTAAGGTTAGTTTAGGGTTTAGGGTTTAGGGTTTATGGTTTAGGGTTTAGAGTTTGGGGTTTAGGGTTTAGGGTTTAGGGTTTATGTTTTAGGTTTAAGGTTTAAGTTCTTGTTTAGGGTTTAGGGTTTTAGGTTTTTTTAATAGAGAATAAATTCAGATTCAACTTTTTTAGGTTTAGGTTTAGCTTTAAGTTTAGGTTTTTATATCATTTAAATTTTTAATTTTATTTTAGTTCAGGTTTATTTATTTATTTTATTTTTAGAATTTATTTAGTTTGGGTTTAAGTTTTTAGCTTTTAGGGTTTAGGGTTTAACATTTAGGGTTAGTTGAGGGTTTAGGGTTTAGGGTTTAGGGTTTAGATTTTAGGGTTTAGGGTTTAGAGTTTATGATTTAGGGTTTAGGGTTTAGGGCTTTTTGGGTTTAGTAATTTTGGTTTTTGGTTTTTTATAACAGAGAGCAAATTATGATTTAACATTTCTTCTTTTGGATTTAATCAACCAAGTAACACCCCTAGTTTTCTAGGAAACATGAGATGACATAGATAAAAAATGAGCACACATAGAGTAAATCAAAAACCCTGGATAACTAAAACTGTCTATACTGTAAAAACACAGTTCCATAAGTAGCAGATCAGATCAACCCCGGCCACTTGAGTAGCAGGATCCACCATCAAATCTTCAATCTTTACCTCTGCCACCATCACGGCTGTAACCTCTGTTGCTCCTCCCACCTACATAACCAGCACTACTTTGACCACCACATCAATATCCACCAACACCTCCAAATCCCCCACTACTACTATAATAACCACTGCCTCTACCTTCACTTCCACTACCAAACTTAGACAAAGCCTGGTTGACAATGTTGTTCCTACCATCAAGGTTATGCCCATTCTTAGGGTTTAGGTTTAGGTTAAGGTTTACTAGGTTTTATGGTTTAGTTTTATTTTTTAATTAATTTTTTTTACTTTAGTTTTCGATTTTGGGTTTGTGATTTAGGGTTTAGGGTTTAGGGTTAGGGTTTAGGGTTTAGGGTTTAGGGTTTAGGGTGTAAGGTTTAAGGTTTAGGGTTTAGGGTTTTAGGCTTTATGTTTTTAGGGTTTAAGGTTTATGATTAGGGTTTAGGGTTTAGGATTTAGAGTTTATGGTTATTTAAGGTTTAGGGTTATTGGTTTAGGGTTTACGATTAATTTTTGGGTTTAGGGTTTTGAATTTAAGGTTTAAGATTTTTTTTAAAATTAATAATACTAGTAGGTTTAGATTTATTTAGTTTACTAAGTTTATTTTTTATTTATTTTAGTTTAATTTATTTTTATTTTTATTTTCATTTAGTTTAGTTTAATTATTTTAGGTATATTTATTTTTATTTAGGTTTTTTATTTTAGTTTATTTTTAGGTTTAGGTTTAGGTTTAAAAATTTTTTAGGTTTAGGATTTTATTTTACTTTTTAGTTTAGGTTTTAGGTTTTTATTTTAGATTTATTTTTACATTTTATATTTTTGTTTAGGGTTAGTTTTATTTTTAGTTTATTTTATTTTATTTAGTTTAAGTTTAGGTTTAGGTTTAGTTTATTTCAGGTTTTGGTTTAAGTGTTATTTATTTTAGTTTAGTTTATTTTAGTTTAGGGTTAGGTTTATTTTATTTTGTTTATTTTATTTTAGTTTAGGGTTTAGGTTTTACTTTTATTTATTTTAGCTTTATTTTTAGGTATATTTTTTAGGTTTAGGCTTTAATTTAGGTTTTATTTATTTTATTTTAGGTTTATTGTATTTTTATTTATGTTTAATTTTCATCTTATTAAAGATTTCTATTCTTAGGTTTATTTTATTTTTTAGTTTAGTTTAGGTTTTTCTTTATTTTATTTTAGTTTATTTTTATTTCTTATTTTATCTTATCTTTAGGTTTAGGTTTTGGTTTTAGTTTAGATTTTTGTTTTATTTTTTAATTTTATTTAGTCATAGGTTTTATTTATTAATTTTATTTTTAGGTTTTATTTAGTTTATGTTTAAGTTTTAGGTTTGTGGTTTTTGGGTTTAGGGTTTACCATTTAGTATATTTAGTGTTTAGGGTTTGGGTTTTGGGTTTAGGGTTTAAGGTTTAGTGTTTTGGCCTTAGGGTTTAAGGTTAATATGATTTTGGGTTTAGGGTTTAAGGTTTTCTAGGGTTTAGGGAATAGGATTTAGGGTTGTATGTTTAAGATTTATGGTTTATAGTTAATATTAGGGTTTAAGGTTTAGGGTTTAGGATTTAGGGTTGTATGTTTAAGATTTAGGGTTTAGGTTTAATATTTAGGTTTAGGGTTTGGGATTTAAGGTTTTTTTTCAAAAAAAAAATTAAGTAAATCAGTCAGTTTAGGTTTATTTAATTATTTAGTTTATTTTTTATTTATTTTAGTTTTTTTTTTTTTATTTAATTTAATTTTTTATTTTTATTTAGGTTGATTTATTTATTTCAATTTGGTTTTTTATTTTAGTTTATTTTTTATGTTTAGGCTTAGGTTTATGTTTATTTTTTAGTTTTGATGTTTAGGTTTAGGTTTTTATTTTATTTTTTTAGGTTTTGGTATTAGGTTTTTATTTTAGGTTTAATTTTGGGTTTAATTTTTTTAGTTTAGTTTGAAGTTTAGTTTTGGTTTATTAAATTTTATTTAAATTTAGGTTTAGTTTATTTTAGGTTTTGGTTTTGGTTTTATTTATTTTAGTTTAGTTTATTTTAGTTTAGGTTTAGGTTTATTTTAGTTTATTTATTTTATTTTTATTTTAGGTTTAGTTTTTATTTTTAATTTAGGATTTAGAATTTTTTATATTTACTTTTAGGTTTAGGATTTTTTTTAGTTTTTATTTTATAATATTTTAAGTTTATTTTATTTTTATTTTATGTTTATTTTTAATTTGTTTAGGTTTTTTATTTTTAGTTTTATTGTATTTTATAGTTTAGTTTAGGTTTTAATTTATTTTATTTTAGTTTAGTTTTAATTTTTTTATTTCATTTTATTTTTAGGTTTAGGTTTAGGTTTAGGTTTTTAATTTTTCTTATTTTTTATTTAGGTTTAAGTTTTTTTATTTATTTTTTTTTAAGTTTTATTTAGTTTTGGTTTAGGTTTTTGGTTTTTAGGGTTTATGGTTTAGGGTTTATGGTTTAGGGTTGTTGATTTTAGGGTTTAGGGTTTAGGGAGTAGGATTTAGGGTTTAGGGTTAGGTTTAAAGTAGATTTTGGGTTTAGGGTTTAGTGGTTTAGGGTGAGAGGGTTTTAGGGCTCACTTAGTTTCTTTAGGGTAGTGTTTAGGGTTTAGGGTTTAGGATTTTTTTTGTTTTAATTATTATTATTATTTTTTAATTAAGTAAACTATTAGTTTTAGGTTTATTTAGTTTAATTTTTATTTTTTATTATTTATTTTACTATTTATTTTTTATTTTTATTTAGGTTTATTTTTATTTTTATTTAGTTTATTTTATTTATTTTAGGTTTATTTATTTTTATTTTGGTTTAGGTCTTTAGGTTTATTTTTAGTTTAGTTTTATTTTGTTTTATTTTTTAGGTTTAGGTTTTATTTATTATTTGTAGGTTTAGGTTTAGGTTTTTATTTTAATTTTTTAAGTTTAAGTTTTAGGTTTAATTAAGGCTTTTTAGGTATTATTTTTTAGTTTAGGCTTAGGTTTATTTTTAGTTTATTTTATGTTATTTAGTTTAGGTCTAGGTTTAGGTTTTTTTTATGTTTAGGTGTAGGTTTTCTTTATTTTTGTTTAGTTTATCTTAATTTAGGTTTAGATTTATATTATTGTTATTTTAGGTTAAGGTTTTTATTTTATTATATTTCATGGTTTAGGTTTTCTTTTTTATTTACTTTTAGTTTTAGGTTTTTATTTAGTTTTTATTCTATTTTATTTTAGGTTTATTTTATTTTTATTTTAGAGTTAGTTTTTATTTTATTTAGGTTTTTTATTTTACTTTTAGGTTTAGGTTTTAGATTTTCATTTTAGGTTTATTTTAGTTTTACATTTTAGTTTAGGTTTAGGTTTACTTTTAGTTTATTTTATTTTATTTAGGTTAGGATTTAATGATTTATTTTAGGTTTAGGTTTTAATTATTTTAGCTTAGTTTATTTTAGTTTATGTTTAGGTTTATTTTATTTTATTTATTTTATTTTATTTTTAGTTTTAATTTTAGTTTAGGGTTTTTATTTTTATTTATTTCTAGGTTTTATTTTTAGATTTATCTTTTAGGTTTAGGTTTTTATTTAGTTTTTATTTTATTTTATTTTAGGTTTATTTTTTGTTTATTTTACATTTACTTTTTATTATATTTATGTTTTTTTATCCTTAAGTTTATTTAATTTTTTTGTTTAGTTTAGGTTTTGTTTATTTTATTTTAGTTTATTTTATTATATTATTTGATTTTATTTTAAGTTTAGATTTAGGCTTTTTTTTAAGTTTTATTTTATTTTATTTTATTTTATCTATTTAGTTTTAATTATTTCATTTTAGGTTTTATTTAGTTTAAGTTTAGGTTCAAGGGTTAGTGCTCACGATTTAGGGTTTTGGGTCCTGGGTTTAGGGTTTAGGGTCAGGGTTTTAGATTTAGGGAGTGTTTAGTGGTTTAGAGTTTAGTGGTGAGTGTCAGGTCATGGGTGTGATCAAGGTTTGGCCCAGGGTTTAGGTGGGAGGGTTTATGGCCCAGGTCAGGATAAGGTTTAGGGCCCAGGGCCCAGGGTTTAAAAGCCTGGTTAGAGGATTTAGTGAGGGTGTTTCAGGTGCGGGTCCGCGGGGGTTAAGTGGGTAGGTCAGGGTTTGGATTTAAAATTTAGGGTTTTGGGTCTAAGGTTTAGGGTTTTTTTAATTAAGTATACTAGTAGGTTTAAGTTATTTTTTAGTTTAGTTTTTTTTATTTTAGTATATTTTATTTTTTTATTTTTATTTAGGGTTTAGGGTTTACTCTGGTTTAGGCACTGTGGTTTAGTTTAGGGTTTAACTTTCTATTTCTTTAGGGTTTAGGGTTTTGAGTGTCCAGGTTTAGGGTTGAGGGTTCAGAGGGTTTAGGGTTTAGGGTAGGGTTAGTTTAGTAGGGTTTAGGGCTCATATATATAGTTTAGTGGGGCCTGGGGTTTAGGGTTTTAATTTTAGGGTTTTTTAGGGTTTAGTTTAAGGTGCAGAGTTTTAGGGTTGAGGGTTTAGGGTTAAGGCTTTATTTTAGTTTGAGGATTTTAGTTTATTTTAGCTTTTTTAGGTTAACCCGGTTTAGGTTTATTTAGTTTATTTAGTTTTTTTTAGTTTATTTTATTTTATTTTTATTTATTTTAGTTTATTTTTTAGGTTTAGGTTGAGGTTTTGTTTATTTTAAATTTATTTTAATTTTATTTTATTTTTTTTAGGTTTAGGTTTTTTAATTTTTAGGTTTAAGTTTAGGTTTTATTTTATTTTTTAGGTTTAAGTTTTAGGTTTTATTTTAGGTTTATTTTTATGTTTTATTTTTAGTTAAGTTTAGGTTTATTTTAGTTTATTTTATTTTATTTAGTTTAGGGTTTAGGTTTATGTTTTATTTATTTTAGTTTAGTTTTTTATGTTTAGGTTTAGCTTATTTTATTTTATTATTTTAGGTTTACGTTTTTTTTTTTACTTTAAGATTTAGGATTTAATTTTTTATTTATTTTAGGTTTTGGATTTTATTTTATTTTAGGTTTATTTTATTTATATTTTTTTATTTTTTTATTTTATTTAGGTTTTATTTTCAGGTTTATTTTATTTTATAGTTTAGTTTAGGTTTTTATTTATTTTATTTTAGTTTAATTTAATTTTTTAATTTATTTTCATTTTAGGTTCACGTTCAGCTTATGTTTAGGTTTAGGTTTTAGTTTAGATTTTATTTTATTTTATTTATTTTAGGTTTAGGTTTTATTTAGTTTTTATTTTATTTTAATATAGGTTTAATTTATTTTTATTTTTTGTTTAGCTTTTATTTTTAAGTTTATTTTATTTTGAGTTTATTTTACGTTTTTATTTGTTTTAATTTAGTTTAGCTTTTATTATTTTTGTTTTATTTTATTTTTTAGGTTTAGGTTTATGTTTAAGTTTTAGTTTAGGATTTTATTTCATTTTCTTTTATTATTTTATTTAGGTTTAGGTTTTTTATTTATTTTATTTTAGGTTTTATTTTGGTTAGGTTTTTGGGTTTAGGGATTATTTAGGGTTTAGGGTTTAGGGTTTGGGGTTTAGGGTTTAGGGTTTAGGGTTGTAGGTTTTACAGTTTAGGGTTTAGGATTTAGGGTTTAGGTTTTAGGTTTAGGGTTCAGGTTTTAGTTTAGGGTTTAGGGTTTTTGGTTTTTTTTAATTTTTCATAAAGAACAAATTCAGATTAAACATTTCTTTTTTTCAATTTGATCAACCAAGTAACATAACAAGTTTTCTACGTCACAAGCGATGACATAGACAAAAAATGAGCACGCATAGAACAAATCAAAAACCCTAGATAATTAGAACTGTGTCTACTATAAAGACACAGTTCCATAAGCAGTAGATCGGATCGGTCGTTCTTCAATTTCTCCAGTTCCAATCAGAACCACCTTGGCCTCTTGAGTAGCGTGATTCACCATCATATATCCGATCTCTACTTTCACCACCACCACGAATGTAATCTTCATCGTTCTTTTAGCCTCCATAATGAAAACTGCTCCGACCACCACCCTCATATCGACCAACACCTTTAGATACCCCACCACCATTGCGATAACTGCCACCACCACCTTCACCTCCCCTGCCAGTTCTAGCTTGAGCCTGGTTGACGGTGATGTTCCTGTTGTCAAGGTTCTACCCAATCATAGGGTTTAGGTTTATTAAGTTTTAGGGTTTATGTTTATTTTTTTTATTTATTTAATTACTTTAGGTTTAGGGTTTGGGATTTAGGGTTTAGGGTTTAGGGTTTAGGGTTTAGGATTTAGAGTTTAGGGTTTTAGGGCTTTAGGGTTAAGGTTTAAAGTTTAGGGTTTAGGGCTTTAGGGTTTTGGGTGTATGGTTTAGGGTTTAGGGTATAGGGTTAGTATTAAGGTTTACGATTTAGGGTTTAGGGTATAGGGTTAGTTTTAGGGTTTACGGTTTATGGTTTAGGTTTTAGGTTTAGGGTTCATGTTTTAGTTTAGGGTTAAGGGTTTTTAATTTTTTTATTTTTATTTGAGAACAAATTTAGATTCAACATTTCTTTTTTTTGATTTCGTCAACCAAGTAACACACCAAGTTCTCTAAGACACAAGGATGGCATAGATAAAAAAAGCATGCATAGAGCAAATCAAAAACCCTAGATAACTAGAACTGTCTCTACTGTAAAGACATAATTCTATAAGTAGGACATCATATAGGACATTTTTCAGTTTCTTTAGTTCCCATCAGAATTACCCCGACCTCTCTAGTAGCAGGATCCACCATCATACCCCCGATCTCTCCCTCCGCCATGACCATGGTTGTAACCTCCGTCACTCCTTCTGCCTCAATAACCACAACTACTTTGACCACCAACTCCATATCCACCAGCACCTCCAGATCCCCCACCACCGCGAACCCCCTCCACCTTCGCCATCAGATCTAGACTGAGCCCGGTCCATGATGTTCTAGCCATCAAGGTTACGCCAATTCTTAGGGTTTAGGTTTACTTTTTAATTTAGTTAGTTACTTTAGGTTTAGGTTTAGGATTTGGGGTTTAGGGTTTTTTTAGTAGAGGGTTTAAGGTTTAGGGTTTAGGGTTTAGGGTTTAGGGATTTTAAGATTTATGTATTTAGGGTCTAGGGTTTAAAGTTTAGGGTTTAGGGTTTAGGGTAATTTAGGGTTTAGGGTTCAGGGTTGTAGGTTTAAGGTTTAGGGTTTAAGGTTAGTTTTATAGTTTCAGATTTATGGTTCAATGTTTAGGATTTAGGGCTTTGGGTTTTTTTAAGATTAAGTAAACTGATGGGTTTAAGTTTATTTAGGTTACTTAGTTTTTTTTTAATTTTAGTTTATTTTAATTTTTTATCTAGGTTTTTTATATTTAGTTTAGTTTATTTATTTTAGGTTTATTTATTTTAGTTTGCATTTTGTTAATTTAATTTATTTTTTAGGTTTAGGTTTAGGTTTTGGTTTAATTTTTAGTTGAGTTTTATTTTTATTTTATTTTTTAGGATTATGTTTTTAGGTTTTTAGGGCTAAGGGTTTAAGGTTTAGAGTTTAGGGTTTAGGGTTTAGGGTTTATGGTTAAGGTTTAGGGTTTAGGGTTTTTAGAGTTTAAGGTTTAGGGTTTAGGGTTTAGGGTTAGGATTTTTTTATTTTTTTATTTTTTTATTTTTAGGGTTTTGGGTGTTGGGTTTTTGGTGTAGAGTTTAGGCTTTAGTTTAGGATTTTAGGGTTTTGGTTTATTTTTATTTTTTTAACAGAGAACAAATTTAGATTCAACATTTCTTCTTTTCAATTTCATCAACCAAGTAGCACACCAAGTATTCTAAGACATAAGTGGTGACATAAATAAAAATTACGCATAGAGAAAATCTAAAATCCTAGATAACTAGAACCATCTCTAATGTAAAGAAATAAATCCATATGCAGTAGAACCACCATCATAACCATTGGTCATTGTTTAGTTTCTCCAGTTCCCATCAAAACCACCCCGGCATCTCGAGTAGCGAGATCCACCATCATATCCTCGATCTCTCCCACCACCACCACCATGGTTATAACCTCCATCGCTCCTCTTGCCTCCTTAACCACCACTGCTCTAACCACCACCTCCATATCCACCGACCTCTAGATCCCCCACCACCACTACGATAATCGCCACCTCTGCCTTCGCCTCCACCGCCAGATCTAGACTGAGCCTAGTTGAAGGTGATTTTCTTATCATCAAGGTTCTGCCAATTCTTAGGGTTTAGGTTTTTTAAGTTTTAAGGTTTTGGTTTATTTTTTTATTTATTTAGAAACTTTAGGTTTAGGTTTAGGGTTTAGCATTTAGGGTTTAAGTTTTATGGTTAGGGTTTAGGGTTTAGGGTTTTATGGTTTATGCTTTTAGGGTTTAGGGTTTAAAGTTAAGGTTTAAGGTTTAGGGTTTATGATTTAAGGTTTAGTGTTTAGAGTTTTGGGTTTATGGTTTTTTAGGGTTTAACATTTAGGGTTTAGGTTTTAGGGTTTAGGGTTGTAGGTTTAGGGTTTAGGGTTTTTGATTGTTTTAGGGTTTAGGGTCTAGGGTTAGTTTTAAGGTTTGTTTCAAAAAATTAAGTAAACCTATAAGTTAAGGTTTATTAGTTTATTTAGTTTATTTTTATTTATTTTAGTTTATTTTATTTTTGTTTTATTTAGGTTTATTTTTATTTTAGTTTTTTTTATTTTAGTTTATTTCTTGGTTTAGGTTTAGGTTTTGTTTATTTTTTAGTTTAGTTTTATTTTTATTTTATTTTTAGGTTTAGGTTTTATTTTTATTTTTTAGTTTTAGGTTCAAGTTTTATTTTATTATTTTAGGTTTAGGTTTTATGTTTTATTTTAAGATTATTTTAGGTTTTATTTTAGTTTAGGGTTTAGGTTTGGTTTATTTTAGTTTTAGTTTTAAGTTTAATTTACCTTAGTTTAGTTTATTTTAGTTTAGGTTTTGTGTTATATTATTTTGTTTGTTTTAGGTTTTGGTTTTTTTTTAGTTTAGGGTTTAAGTTTTTTTTTGTTTTTTTAGGTTCATTTTTTAGGTTTAGTTTTTATTTTGTTTTATTTTAGGTTGAATTTATTTTTATCTTATATTTAGTTTTTATTTTATTTAGGTTTTTTATTTTTAGGTTTATTTTATTTTTTTAGTTTAGTTGAGGTTTTATTAATTTAGTTTAGTAGTTATTTTATTTTATTTTATTTTAGGTTTAGGTTTATTTTATCTTATTTTATTTAATGATTTAGGTATATTTAGTTTATTTTAAGTTTTAGTTTAGGTTTATGTTTTAGGTTTGGGGTTTAGGAGGATTTAGGTTTTAGGCAAGTTTTAGGCTTTTAGGGTTTGGGATTTAGGGTTTAGGGCCCAGGGTCAGATTTTATGATTTAGGAAGAGAGTTTAGTGGTTTTAGGGCCCAGGATTTAGGAGGGGTAAGTTTAGGTGTGGAGTGGGGAAGGCCCAGGATCAGGGTGCAGGTAGGGTTTAGGGCCCAGGGTCCAAGGATTTAGGGTGCTTTAGGTTTAGGGTCAGGTTTAGGGTTTAAGTCAGTTTTGGGATCCGTAAGTGGGTCAGTGGTGGGTTTGGTTTAGGGTTTGGCTTTAGCAGGGTTTATGTAAGCATTTAGGATTGTAGGTTTAGGGGTTAGGGTTTAGGGTTTTTGATTAGTTTTAGGGTTTAGGGTTTAGGGTTATGAGTTTTTTATTTTTTTAATTTATTTTAAATCAAGTAAACTCGTAGGTTTATATTTATTTAGTTTATTTTTTATTTAATTTAGTTTATTTAATTATAATTTTTATTTAGTTTAGTTTTATTTTAGGTTTATTTATCTTTTAGGTTTTTATTTTAGTTTATTTTAGGTTTAAGTTTAGGTTTATGTTTATTTTTAGTTTAGTTTTATTTTTTTTGTTTTCTTTTAGGTTTAGGCTTTATTTTATTGTTATGTTTAGGTTTATATTTATTTTTAGGTTTATTTTTAGTTTTTACTTTTTAGTTTAGGTTTATTTTATTTTTAGTTTATTTTATTTTTTTCAGTTTAGGTCTAGGTTTAGGTTTTATTTATTTTAGTTTAGGTTTAAGTTATTTTAAATTATTTTATTTTTTTTATTTTAAGTTTAGATTTTTTTTAGTTTAGGGTTTAGGTTTTATTTTTTATTTATTTGTAGGTTTTATTATTAGGTTTATTTTCTATGTTTATGTTTCTATTTAGTCTTTATTTTATTTTATTTTTATTTTATGTTTAGTTTTTATCTTTTTAAGATTTTTTTATTCTTAAGTTTATTTTATTTTTTAGTTTAGTCTAGGTTTGTATTTATTTATTTTTAGTTTATTTTCATTTTTTATTTTATTTTATTTAGGTTTAGGTTTAGGTTAGTTTATTTAGGTATTTATTTTATTTTATTATTTTATTTACATTTATGTTTTTATTTATTTTATTTGTAGGTTATTTAGTTTAGGTTTATGTTTTAGGATTTTATGATTTAGGGTTTAGAGTTTAGGGTTTAGGGTTTAGGGTGTGAGTTTAGGGCCTGGTTTAGGTTAGGGTTTGTTTTGATGAGTTTAGGTTTGGCTTGTGGTTTATGGTTTGTGTTTTGTTTAGGTTTAGGTTTAGGGTTTAGGATTTGTGGTGGGGTTTAGGTGGTTAGGGTAGGATTTAAGGTTGTAGGTTTAGTGTTGTTGGTATAGGGTTTAGGGTTTAGGGTTAGTTTTAGGGTTTATGGTTAGTTTTAAGGTTTAGGATTTAAGGATTAAGGTTTTTTTAAAAAAATTAAGTAAGCCATTAAGTTTTGGTTTATTTAGTATATTTAGTTTATTTTTATTTATTAGGGTTTAGAGTTTAGGGTTTAGGGTTTAGGTTTTAGGGTTTAGGGTTTAGGGTTTACGATTTACGGTTTAGGGTTTAGGGTTCAGGATTTAGGTTTAGGATTTTTAAGGTTTAGGATTTAGGGTTAGGTTTTTAGTTTAGGGTTCAGGTTTTAGTTTACAGTTTAGGGTTTTTAGGTTTTAAATGGGAATAAATTAAGATTCAACATTTCTTTTTTTGATTTCATCAACCAAGTAACACACTAAGTTTTCTATGACACAAAAGACAACATGGTTAAAAAATAAGGATGCAAAGAGCAATTCAAAAACACTATATAACTAGAACCATCTCTAATGTAAAGACACAGTTCCATAAGCAGTAGATCAGATCGGTCGTTCTTCAATTTCTCTAGTTCCCATCCGAGCCACCCCGGCCTCTCGAGTAGCGGGATCCACCATCATATTGTCGATCTCTCCCTCTGCCACCAACAAGGCTGTAACTTCCATCATTCCTCCCACCTCCATAACCACCACTACTCTAACCACCACCTCCATATCCACCAACACCTCAAGATCTCCCACCACCACTGTGATAATAGCTGCCTCCGCCTTCGCCTCCACCACCAGAGCTTGATTGAACCTAGTTGACGATGATGTTCCTGCTATCAAGGTTATGCCCATTCTTAGGGTTTAGGTTTAGGTTTATTAGGTTTTAGGGTTTAGGTTTATTTTTTAATTTATTTAGCTGCTTTAGGTTTTGGTTTAGGGTTTAGGGTTTTTTAGCGTTTAGGGTTTAGGGTTGTAGGTTTAGTGTTTAGGGTTTAAAGTTTTGGATTTAGGGTTTTAGATTTTTTTTTTAAATTAAGTAAATAGTAGGTTTAGGTATTTTTAGTTAATTTAATTTAATTTTAATTTTTATTTTTTATTTTATTTTTATTTTATTTATTTTAGTTTATTTATTTTAGGTTTATTTATTTTTAGTTTAGGGTTTTTATTTTAATTTATTTTTTTAAGTGTAGGTTTATTTTTTTGTTGAGTTTTATTTTATTTTATTTTTTAGGTTTATGTTTTATGTTTTTATTTTAGGTTTTACTTTTTTGTTTAGGTTTAAGTTTATTTCTAGTTTATTTTATTTTATCTAGTTTAGGTTTAAGTTTAGGTTTAGTTTTTTTTTTTTAGGTTTAGGTTTATGTTTTATTTATTTTAGTTTAGTTTATTTTAGTTTATGTTTAAGTTTATTTTATTTACATTTTTTACTTTAGGTTTTTTTATAGTTTAGGTTTTAGGTTTTATTTTTATTTATTTTTAAGTCTATATTTTTAGGTTTATATTTTATTTAGGTTTATTATTCTTAGGTTTATTTTATTTTTCACTTTAGTTTAGGTTTTTATTTATTTATATTTAGTTTATTTTTACTTTTTTATTTCATTTCATTTATTAGGTTTAGGTTTAGGTTTTAGTTTTGGTTTTTATATTATATTATTATATTATTTTATTTAGGTTTATGTTTTTTTAGTTATTTTATTTTTAGGTTTTATTTAGTTTAGGTTTAGGTTTTAGGTTTTAATGGTTTTTAGAGTTTAGGATTTTATGACTTAGGGTTTAGGGTGGGTTTGGGCATTTAGGAGTTTAGGGTTTAATGTCATAGGGAGTTTAGTCAGTTGTGTTGGATCTTTTTGGTTTAGGTTTGGGAAAGTTGGGTTAGTGGTTAGAGGTGGATGGGGTTTAGGGCCTATTTCTGGATTTTTTTGGTAAGGTCAGTTTGGAGAGGACATTAGTAGGGTTGGAGCAGGTAGGTTTATAGAGGTAAGGTTTGGGGTTTAGGGTTTAGGGTCAGTAGGGTTGGGTAGGGTTTAATGTAGTTTATGGTTTATGGAGAGTTTTTTTACAGGTAGTGGTTAGGTCAAGTTTTAAAGTTATAGGTTTAGGGTTTTGTTTAGTGGTAGTTTAGGTAAAGAGGTTTTAGTTTTAGGGTTTGGTTAGTGGTGGGGTGGGGTGGTGGTTTAGTGGGTAGGGTAGTCATTTAGTTTAGGGTTTAGGGTCCTCAGATTTGGTTTAGTTTAGGATTTAGGGAAAGTCCAGATTTAGGGTTTAGGGTTTTATTTTAAATGAAACCAGAGGTTTAGTTTATTAAATTTATTTAGTATATTATTTATTTTATTTTTTATTTTATTTTGGTTTATTTATTTCATTTATTATTTTAGGTTTATGTTAATTTTTAGCTTAGTTTTTTGTTAAATTTTTTTTTTTTAGGTTTAGGTTTAGGTTTTATTTTATTTTTTAGGTTTAAGTTTTAGGTTTTAGTTAAGGTTTATTTTTAGGTTTTATTTTTTAGTTTAGAGTTAGGTTTATTTTTAGTTTATTTTATTTTATTTAGTTTAGGGTTTAGATTTAGTTTATCTTAGGTTTAGTGTTATGTTTTATTTATTTTAGTTTAGGTTTAAGTTTATTTTATTTATTTTAGGTTTAGATTTTTTTATTTAGTTCAAGGTTTAGGTTTTATCTTTTATTTATTTTAGGTTTATTTTTTTAGTAGGTTTTATTTTATTTTATTTTATTTTAGGTTTATTTTATTTTTCATTTGGGTTTTAATTTTCTAGTTTTTTAGGTTTATTATATTTTTTTAGTTTAGTTTATCTTTTTATTTATCATATTTTAGTTTAGTTTTTTATTTTTTATTATTATTATTTTTTATTTAGGTTTAGGATTAGGTTTAGGTTTTAGTTTAGGTTTTAATTTCATTTTATTTAATTTCAAGTTTTTTATTTATTATATTTTTTTATTTTATTTAGTTTAGGTTTCAATTTTTAGCTTTTTATGGTTTAGGGTTTAAGGTTTAAGGTTTAGGGTTTAGGTTTTGGGGCTTAAGGTTTAGGGTTTATGATTGTAGGTTTTAGGGTTTAGGGTTTAGGGTTTTATAGTTTAAGGTTTAGGGTCTTAGGGTTTTTGGCTTAGGGTTTAGGGTTGTAGGTTTAAGGGTTAGGGTTAGTTTTAAGGTTTAGGGTTATCATGGTTTTTATTATTTCCATTTTAGGGTTTTTCCATTTTTATTTTATTTAGTTTAGGTCAGAGGTTTAGGTTTAGTTTAGGTTTATCTTTATTTAGCTACGAGGTTTATTTTGTTTATATTTATAGTTTAGGTTATTTTAGTTTAGTTTTAGTTTAGTTTTATTTATTTTAGGTTCCATTTTTAGGTTTAATTTTTAGGAGGTTTTAGGTTAGATAAGGTTTATGGTTTAGCTTTAGGGTTTTTAAAGAGGGCCCAGGGTGGGTAGTGGTTTAAGAGGATTTTGAGTTTAGGGAGTTTAGGGTAGGAGTTAGGGTAGAGGTTTAGGGCCCAGTTTAGGGTTTGGCTGGAGGAGGGTTTAGGGTCAGGTTTAGGAGGGTTTACAGGTCTAGGTGTATGTGTAGGGTTTAGGGTTTAGTGTTTAGGGTTGGTTTTAGGGTTTAAGGTTTAGGATTTAGTGTTTAGTGTTTAGGGTTTAGGGTTTAGGATTTAGTGTTTAGGGTTTAGGGTTTAGGGTATTTTTTAAAATTAAGTAAATCGGCAGGTTTAGGTTTATTTTGTTTATTTAGTTTATTTTATATATTTATTTAGGTTTATTTTTATTTTTATTTTGTTTAGTTTATTTATTTTATGTTTATTTATTTTAGTTTAGGTTTCATATTTTAGTTTATTTTTTAGGTTTAGGTTTTGGTTTATGTTTATTTTTTAGTTTAGTTTTAGTTTTAGTTTCTTTTTTAGGTTTAGGTTTTTCTTATTTTTTGGTTTAGGTATAGGTTTTTATTTTATTCTTTTAGGTTTAGGTTTTAAGGTTTTATGTTAGGTTTTTGTTTAGGTTTTATTTTTTAGTTTTGATTTAGGTTTATTTTTATTTTATTTTATTTTATTTTATTTACAGTTTAGGTTTAGTTTATTTGAGGTTTAGGTTTAGGTTTAATTTATTTTAGTTTAGTTTATTTTATTTTAGGTTAAGGTTTATTTTATTTTATTTATTTTAGGTTTGGGTTTTTTTAGTAGGGTTTGGGTTTTATTTTCAAGCCTAGTTTTGGGTTTGGTTTAGGGTTTTAATGTTTAGTGTTAGGAAGGATTTTGGGCTCTGGAGTTTAGGTTTAGGTTTTGGGTTTGAGTTTGGATGGTTTGGTTAGGGTTTAGGGTTTAGCTGGTGGGTTATGAGGGGTTTATGGTTTAGGCTTTAGGGTTTAGGCTTTAGTGTAGGGTTTAGGTTTAGTGGTAGGGTTAAACATTTAAGGTTTAGGTTTTAGTGTTTAACTCAAGAACCCATCAGGGTTTAGGTTTATTTGGTTTATTTTAAAAATTAATTTAGGTTTATTTTTTTTATTTAGTTTAGTTTATTTATTTTAGTTTTAGTTTTTATTTTAGTTTATTTTTCAGGTTTAGGTTTAGGTTTAAGTTTATTTTTAGTTTAGTTTTATTTTTATTTTATTTTTTTAGGTTTAAGTTTTATTTTATATTTTTAGGTTTAGATTTAGGTTTTTATTTTATTTTAGGTTTATGTTTTTAGTTTTTATTTTAGGTTTATTTTTAGGCTTGATTTTTTAGTTTCAGTTTAGGTTTATTTTTAGTTGCTTTTATTTTATATAATTTAGTGTTTAGGTTTAGTTTATTTTAGTTTTAAGTTTAGGTTTTATTTATTTTAGTTTTGTTTATTTTAGATTTGGTTTTGGTTTATTTTATTTTGTTTATTTTAGGTTTAGGTATTTATTTTTAGTTTAGGGTTTAGGGTTTTTGTAAATTATATTTTTTAGGTTTATTTTTTTTGAGGTTTTTTTTATTTAGTTTATTTTATTTTCGTTACATTTATTTTATTTTTTATTTTACATTTTAGGTTTTATTTTATTTATTTTTTTTATTTTATTTTATTTTTTTAGTTTACTATTTTATTCATTTATTTTTAATTTATATATATATATATATTATATATATATATATATATATATATTATATATATATTATATATATATATATATATTTAATTTATCTTTAGGTTTAGGTTTATGTTTTTTTTAGTTTAGGTTTTATTTAATTTAGGTTTAGATTTTTTAATTATTTCCTTAGGTTTTATTTAGTTTAGCTTTGGTTTTAGGTTTTTTAGGGTTTAGTTTAGGGTTTAGTTTAGGTTTAGGGTTTAGGGTAGTATGTTTTGGTTTTAGGGTTGAGGGTTTAGGGTTTTAGTGTTTATGGTTTATGGTTTAGGGTTGTAGGTTTAGGGTTTAGGGTTTAGGGCTTTTAGGTTTAGGATTGAGGGTTTAGGGTTTAGGTTTTAAATTTTAATTTAGGATTTAGGGTTTTTGATTTTTTTAATGAAGAATAAATTCAGATTCAACATTTCTTCTTTTCGATTTCATCAACTAAGCAACACACCAAGTTTTCTAAGTCACAAGCGATGACTTAAATAAAAAATGAGCACACATAGAGCAAATCAGAAACCCTAGACAGTTAGAACCATCTCTACTATAATGACACAGTTCCATAAGCAGTAGATCAGATTGGTCGTTCTTCATAAATCCTAGATAGCTAGAACCACCCTGACATCCGGAGTAGCAGGATTCACCATCGTATCCCTGATCTCTCCCTCCACCACCACCACAATTGTAACCTTCATTGCTCCTCCTACCTCAAAAACTACCACTGCTCTGACCACCACCTCGATATCAACTAGCACCTCCAGATCCCCCACCACCACTACGATAACTGCTGCCTCCACCTTCGCCTCCACCGCTAAATCTAGACTAAGACTAGTTGATGGTAATGTTCCTACCATCAAGGTTTGTTTATGGTTTAGGTTTTTGTTTTAGGTTTAAGTTTTAGGGTTTAGGTTTACATTTTAATTTATTTAGTTACATCACGTTTAGGTTTAGGGTTTGTGGTTTAGAGTTTAGGGTTTAGTGTTTAGGGTTATGGTTTAAGGTTTATGGGTTCAGGGTTTAGGATTTTTTTAGGGTTTAGGGTTGTAGCTTTTAAGGTTTTGGGTTTAGGGTTTACTTTTTTTTCTTTTTTTATAAAAAAATTAAGTAAACCGATAGGTTTAGGTTTATTTAGTTTATTTTTTATTTATTTCAGTTTATTTTAATTTTTATTTTTATTTATGTTTATTTTTTCTTTTCATTTAGTTTAGTTTATTTATTTTTGGTTTGTTTATTTTAGTTTAGGTTTTTTATTTTAGTTTATTTTTTAGGTTTATGTTACGGTTTAAGTCTTTTTTTAGTTGAGTTTTATTTTTATTTTACTTTTTAGGTTTAAGTTTTATATATTATTTTTAGGTTTAAGTTTAGGTTTTTATTTTATTTTTTAGGTTTAGGTTTTAGGTTTTTATTTTAGGTTTATTTTTAGATTTTATTTTTCAGTTTATGTTTAGGTTTATTTTCAATTTATTTTATTTTATTTAGGTTAGGTTTAGGTTTAAGTTTAGTTTATTTTAAGTTTAGGTTTAGGTTTTATTTATTTTAGTTTATTTTATTTTAGTTTTTGATTAGGGTTATTTTATTTTATTTATTATTTTATTTTAGATTTAGTTTTTTTTAATTTAGGGTTTAGGTTTAATTTTTTATTTATTTTTAGGTTTATTTTTTAGGTTTAGGTTTTTATTTAGTTTTTAATTTATTTTTATTTTATGTTTAGTTTTTATTTTATTTAGGTTTTTTATTCTTATGTTTATTTTAGGGTTTAGGTTTAAGGGTTTAGGGTTTTTAAGGTTTTGGGTTTAGGATTTAGGGTTTAGTGGTTAGGTTTTAGTTCTTAGGTTTAAGGATATGGTTTATGGTTTGTGGTTTAGGGTTTAGGGTTAATGTTAGGGTATAGGGTTTAGCATTAGGGCTTTTTTTATTATTTTTATTTTTTTATTTTTAAGGTTGAAGGTTTATGGTTTAGGGTTTAGGTTTTGGTTTAGGTTTTAGTTTAGGGTTTAGGGTTTTTAGTTTTTTTGAAGAGAGAACAAATTCAAATTCAACATTTCTTCATTTCAATTTCATCAACCAGGTAACACACCAAGTTCTTTAAGACACAAGCGACGACAAAGATCAAAAATGAGCACGCATAGAGCAAATCAAAAATTCTAGATAAGTAGAGTTGTCTCTACTGTAAAGACATAGTTCCATAGCAGTAGATCGTATCAGCCATTCTTCAATTTCTCCAGTTCCCATCAGAACCACCCCAGCCTCTCGAGTGGGATCCACCATCATATCCCCAATCTCTCCCTTCGCCACCACCATGGCTGTAACCTCCATCGCTCCTCCTGCCTCTATACCAACCATTGCTCAGACCACCACCTCCATATCCACCAGCACCTCCACATTCCCCACCACCACTACGATAACTACAGCCTTTATCTTCACCTCCATTGCAAGATCTAGACTGAGCCTAGTTGACAGTAATGTTATGGATGTCAAAGTTTTGCCCATTCTTAAGGTTTATGTTTAAGTTTAGGTTTATTTGGTTTTAGGGTTTAGGTTTATTTTATAATTTATTTAGATACTTTAGATTTAGGTTTAGGGTTCAGGGTTTACGGTTTAAGGTGCAGGGTTTAGGGTTTAAGATTGTGGTTTAGGATTAGGGTTTAGGGTTTAGGGTTTAGGGATTAGGGTTTAGGGTTTTTGGGTTTATGCTTTTAGGGTTTTGGGTTCAACATTTTTTAGGGTGTAGGGTTTAGGGTTGTAGGTTTAGGGTTGTAGGTTTAGGATTTAGGGTGTATGTTTTTTTTTAAAATTAAGTAAACTAAAAGGTTTAGGTTTATTTAGTATATTTAGTTTATTTTTTGTTTATTTTAGTTTACTTTATTTATTTTCATCTTATTTAAGTTTATTTTTTAAATTTATTTAGTTTAGATTATTTATTTTAGGTTTATGTATTTAAGTTTCTATTTATTTTTTAGTCGAGTTTTATTTTTATTTTATTTTTTAGGTTTAAGTTTTATTTTTTATTTTTATGTTTAGGTTTAGGTTTTTATTTAATTTTTTTTAGGTTTAGGTTTTACGTCTTTATTTTAGGTTTATTTTAAGGTTTTATTTTTTACTTTAGATTTAGGTTTATTTTAGTTTATTTTATTTTATTTAGTTTAGGTTTAAGTATAAGTTTAGTTTATTTTTGGTTTAGGTTTATTTTATTTTGTTTATTATATTTTTATTTTAGGTTTAGGTTTTTATAGTTTAGGGTTTAGGTTTTATTTTCTATTTATTTTTATGTTTTACTTTTATGTTTAGGTTTTATTTAGTTTTATTTTTTATTTTATTTATTTATTTTTTATTTTAAGTTTAGTTTTAATTTTAGGTTTTATCTTGAGGTTTATCTTATTTTTGTTTAGTTTATGTTTTATTTATTTTATTTTAGTTTTTTTAGGTTTAGGTGATTTTATTTTATCTTTTTTATTTTATTTAGCATTTTTTTATTTTATTTTACGTTTTAATTAGTTTAGTTTAGGCTTTAGATTTGGTATGGTTTAGGGTTTGTAGGTAAGGTTTAGGGCCCAGGCCCAGGTCAAGGTTTAGTTGGTTTAGTGTAGCCTGTTTAGGGTTTAGGGTTTATGGAAGTGTTTAAGTGGGCCCAGGCTTTGGGTAGGGTTTAGCCCATGGTCAGCACAGAGTTTAGGTTTTAGTGGAGGCACAGGGTTTAGTGTGGGTGGGTTTGGGTCAGTTTTAGGATTTTGGCTCAGTTGAGTAGGGCTCAGTAGTAGGTTTAGTGGGCTTAGATTTTGGGTTTAGGGTTTGTTAAGGATTTACTTTTAGGGTTTAGGATTTAGGGTTTCTATAAATTAAGTAAACCCAGGAGTTTATTTAGTTTAATTTTTATTTATTTTAGTTTATTTTAGTTTATATTTTTATTTAGGTTTATTTTTTTTATTTAGTTTAATTTATTTATTTTAGGTTTATTTATTTTAGTTTAGGTATTTTATTTTAGTTTATTTTTTTAGGTTTATGTTTAGGTTAATGTTTATTTTTTAGTTTAGGTTTATTTTTATTTTATTTTTTAACATTAGGTTTTATTTTTTTTTTAGGTTTGTTTAGGTTTTTATTTTATTTTCTTAGGTTTAGGTTTTAGGTTTATTTTTAGGTTTTACTTTTTAGTTTAGGTTTAATTTTTTTTTTGTTTATTTTATTTTCTTTAGTTTAGGGTTTAGGTTTAGTTTATTTTAGGATTAGGTTTAGGTTTTATTTATTTTAGTTTTTTATTTTAGTTTAGGGTTTATTTTATTTTGTTTGTTTTAGTTTTAAGTTTCTTTTAGTTTAGGGAAAGGCTCAGCTCACTTATAGAAAAAGAAGCAAAATTTGTGAGCATCTAAACTCAAAAGAAGGGTTACAATCACAAAAAAAGGGCTACCAACCAATATAAGAGAAGAAAATCATCCTAGCCATCATTGCCAACAAACCTCACAAGTGCACCCAACCAAACAGCCACCAATAGTAGAACAGAAAGAATCCAGCTAGAAGAAATGAAGGAAAAGGGAAAGCTAACAAACAACCAGAAAAAAGACCAAAAAACTTATGAGAGTAACCACAAAACTAGCATGGAAACATAGAGAACATAAAAGGGAGTAATAAACAACCAAAGAAAGGAAGCCAACAAACCAAAAAGGAGTGAAACAAAAATAGAGGGATAGAAGAAGAAAAAATCCCCATGGGAAAGGAGGAAACAACAACAGAATAGAATACCACCAGTTGAAGCACCCCAACAAAGAAAGTAAGAGTTGTCACCAATAGAGAAGGAGAAAAAGAAACTAAGTAAATCTAACATAAGGCAAATCATCTTTATCTAAGTTAGAAAGGCCTCTTAATTACTTTGGAATAATATCATTGATAAACAATGTAAAATCATAGAGGTTGCTCCCTAAGCCTGCTAAAAAATCAGCACAAGGATTGCCTTCCCTCAAAATATGAGTCATTTTAAATTAAAGTTTAGAAATAATGGCTTACATAATCATAATTAAATAGAAATGCTCAGCATTACCCTTGTGATTAGAATTGATCCTAGCAACAACCATCTCAGCATCACATTCCAACCAAATAGTAAGAAAATTTATATCCAAACAAAGCTTAAGAGCATGATAAACAACCATCAATTCATCCATAATAAAGTAGTAGAGAGAGGAGTGGAAAAAGCCAAGATAATATTCCCAAGACTATTTTGAAAAATACCACCACAACTAGACTTGTTATAAATAGATAATTTTAATACAACAATTAAGAGGCTTAATCTAGTCAATGATTTTATAAATAAGAGGTGAGTCACAATAAGGAAACTTGATACCCAACTTAGAGGAAACAAACTTGCAACCTCTATAATTAGTACCACTAAGAAGAATCTTATGTAAAGAAAAAATCTTATCTTTAGTCTTCGCAATAATCCTCTTATGATTCATAGGCACATTACGATGCTTAACATCATTTCTGTCAAGCCAAATAAACCAAATCAAAGTAAAAGCCACCACAATTTTGATATGCCCTTTGATAGTATTTAGAAAATAAGAGTTAAGAAGTTGCATTAAAGAAAGCTATTAAAACAACTTAAATTAAATAACTCTTCATACTAACCCCAAACTTTAGAGGCAATGGCACCATTAACAAAACATGACTAACATTCTCAATATGAAAGCTACACATGCATTTAGAAAGAAGATAAAAGCCGTTATCCAAAAGTAAAGAATCAACAGCAATAAAACCCCTTAAAATCCTCCAAACAAGAATCAAATAAGAGGTAGGAAAAATATTATTTCAAATTTTAAGAAAGACGGGAGAAGAGGGTTTATTAACTCTAATATGGTGCCAAGTATCGTTAAGGGAAAAATCACCATTACTAGAAATGTTATAAAGAGCTTGAACCGAAATAGTACAATCAATAATAATATTGGTGATATTATTACAAATGGATTCAGGAATCAAATCATTTAAGAGAGAGTGATTCCAATCACCATTTAAAAAAAGATTAACTTTTAAAAAAGAAGTTAAACGAGTATTAAGCATAGAATCAATAGAATAAACCCCCATCCAGTTATCTTGCAAAAAAAGGAAGAACCACCATTGAGACCCAAGAAATTGAGAGGTTCTGCAAGCCATTTAACATCACAAAGGCATTTCCAAGCAATAGAATCACAATGTTTATAGTTACAAATTAAGGGATGCTTACCATTGTAATATTTTAAATTCATAAAATTAGCCCAAAGACTAACATTCTTCCAAAAATTCCATGATAGTTTATAGGAAAAAACATTGGTGGAATCCATCAAGGACCAGCAACCAATACCACCTTCAAATAAAGTACACATGCCACACCAAGAAGCCCAATGAAGCCTTTTGGTCGAATGCCAAGAACCCCAAAAAAACTTATTAAAATTTATTAAAATGTCATTCAATCCGAATAATAATAAGGGAAGTAGGAACAATATTAAGCAACAAAAATAAAGGAAGAGAGTAAATAATACTTTTAATAATAATTAATCTATCACCAAAAGATTAAAAAAATGAAATTCAAGGGTAGAAACTTTATTCTGAATATTTTGGATAACTTCATCAAAGAGATGAGATCTCTTAGGACAATAACATAAAGGAGAGCCTAAATATTTGATAGGAAGACATTGAAGAGAAAAACTAGTAATATCCTTTATTTTATTGTTTCTATGAGCAGATATAGAAACATAAGTGATAAACTAGTAGGGTTTAGGGTTTAAAGTTTTTTTTAATTAAGTAAACTTGTAGGCATACATTTATTTAGTTTATTTAATTTCTTTTATATTTTTATTTAGGTTTTTTTTATTTTCATTTGGCTTAGTTTCTTTATTTTATGTTTATTTATTTTAGTTTAGGTTTTTCATTTTAGTTTATTTTTTAGTGTAACTTTAGTTTTATGTTTATTGTTTTACTTCAGTTTCATTTTTATTTTATTTTTAAGGCTAAGTTTTATTCTTTATTTTTAGGTTTAGGTTTAGGTTTTTATTTTATTTTATTAAAGTTTAGGTTTTAGGTTTTATTTTTTAAGTTTATTTTAGGTTTTATTTTTTTAGTTTAGGTTTAAATTTATTTTCAGTTTATTTTATTTTATTTAGTTTAGGTTTATGTTTATATTTTAGTTTTATTTATTATAGTTTAGGTTTAGGTTTTATTTCTTATTTATTTTTATGTTTTACTTTTAGGTTAATTTTTTAGGTTTAGGATTTTATTTTTTTTTATTTTTTTATTTTAGGTTTATTTATTTTTATTTTTCGTTTAGTTTTTATTTTATTTAGGTTTTCTATTCTTAGGTTTATTTTATTATTTTGTTTAGTTTAGGCTTGTTTAATTTAATTTAGTTTTTTATATTTTATAGGTTTAGGTTTAAGTTTTAGTTTAGGTTTTATTTATTTATTTATTTATTTATTTAGGTTTAGGATTTTATTTATTTAACTTTGTTTTTAGTTTTAGTGATTATCATTTATTTTATTATTTAATTTAGGATTAGGTTTATTTATTTATCTTTTTTATTTAGTGTTTAGTTTTAGGTTTAGGGTTTAGGTGGGTTAGGGCCTGGTTTAGAGGCCAGGGAGGGCCCAGTGTCAGGCTTTAGGTTTAGTGTTTTAGTGTAGCCTGTTTAGGGTTTAGGGCCTGTGGCTAGCCCAGTTGGTGGATTTTAGGGTTTAGGTTTGGGTTTGGGTTTAGGGTTAAAGGGTGTTAAAGTTTAGGGTTTAAGATTTAGAGTAGTTTAGGGTTTTTTTTTTAAAAGAACCAAGTAGAAGTTGGTTTTAGGTTTATTTAGTTTATTATTTATTTATTTTAGTTTTTTTTTATTTTTTTATTTAGTTTAGATTATTTATTTTAGGTTTATTTATTTATTTTAGTTTATTTTTTATTGAGTTTTAGGATTATGTTTATTTTTTTAGTTTAGTTTTTTTTGGTTTAAGATTTATTTTTTTTTATTTTAGGTTTATCTTTAGGTTTTTTTTTTTATTTTTAGGTTTTGATTTTACATTTTTATTTTTTTAGGTTTATTTTTGGTTATTTTTTAGTTTAGGTTTAGGTTTATTTTGTTCATTTTATTTTATTTAGTTTAGGCTTAGGTTTAGTTTATTTTTGGTTTAGGTTTAAGTTTTATTTATTTTAGTTTAGTTTATTTTAGGTTAGGTTTAGGTTGATTTTATTTTGTGTTTAAGTTTTTTTTAGTTTAGGGTTTAGGTTTTATTTTCTATTTATTTTAGGTTTTATTTTTAGGTTTATTTTAGGTTTAAGTTTTATTTATTTTTATTTTATTTTATTTTAGGTTTATTTTAATTATTTCACATTTGAGTTTTATTTTATTTAGTTTTTATTTTTTAAGTTTATTTAATTTTTAGTTAGGGTTTTTATCTATTTTAGTTTAGTTTTAATTTAGGTTTTTTATTTTATTATATTTAGGTTTAATTTTATTATTTATTTCATTTTTTAGGTTTATTTATTTAGGTTTATTTTAGGTTTTAGTTTTATTTTAGGTTTAGTAGCCTAGAGTTTTAGGGTTTAGGTTCTGGTTTGGGTCTAGGGTTTGGCTAGTCAGGGTTTAGGGTTGTAAGTTTAGGGTTTAGGGTTAGTTTTAGGGTTTAGGGCTTAGGATTATTTTTAAAAAATTAATATTTTAAATTTTGATTTAGGTTTATTTTTTATTTTATTTATTTTAATTTCTTTATTTTATGTTTATTTATTTTAGTTTTTTAATTTAATTTTAGGTTTAGGTTTTACATTTTTTAGGCTTATTTTATGTTTTATTTTTTAGTTTAGGTTTATGTTTATTTTAGTTTATTTTATTTTATTTAGTTTAGGGTTTAGTTTAGTTTATTTAGGTTTAGGTTTGGTTTTAGTTATTTTATATTAATTTATTTTAGTTTAGTTTAGTTTATTTTATTTTGTTTATTTTGGTTTAGGTTTTGTAACTTAGGGTTTAGGTTTTATTTATTTATTTATTTAGGTTTAGATTTTATTTTATTTATTTAGGTTTATTTTTTACTTTATGGTTTTATTTAATTTAGGTTTTATATTTTTTAGGTTTATTTTATTTTTAGTTTAGTTTTTTATTTATTTTATTTTAATTTAGTTTTATTTTCATTTTATTTTATTTTAGGTTTATGTATTAGGTTTAGTTTTTATTTTATTTTATTTATTTATTTATTATTTTAGGTTTTATTTTGTTTTTAGTAGATTTAGTGTTATAAGAGTGGGTCATGGAGGTCAGGGTCAGGGCCAGGTCAGGTTTAGTGTGGGTTGGCCCAGGGTTTAGGTTTAGGTTTAGGGCTCAGGATTTAGGGTGTGGTTTAGGGTGTAGGAGGTTTTAGGGTGGGTAGAGTTAGAGTTTTTTTTAATTTTTTTATTTTATTTTAAATTAAACCGTAGGGTTATGTTTATTTATTTTTTTTTTTGTTTTTTTTTACTTTATTTTATTTAGGTTTATTTTATTTTATTTAATTTATTATTTATTTATTTTAGTTTATTTAATTTAGCTTTTATTTTAATTTATTTTAAGTTTTAGTTTTATGTTTTAGTTTTATTTTATTTTTTGTTTTTAGGTTTAGATTTTATTTTTTTTAAGTTTAGTTGGTTTGTATTTTATTTTTTTAGGTTTAGGTTTTAGGTTTTATTTTAATAGGTTTTGTTTTTAGTCCAGGTTTATTTTAGTTTATTTTATTTTATTTATACAAGTTTAGTTTAGGTTTAGGTTTAGTTTATTTTAGGATTAGGTTAAAGTTTTATTTATTTTAGTTTAGTTTATTAGTTTAGGTTTATTATATTATTTTATTTATTTTATTTATTTTATTTTTATTTTAAGTTTATTTTATTTTTATTACATTTAGTTTTTATTTTATTTTAGGTTTTTATTCTTGTTTATTTTATTTTCTAGTTTAGATTAGGTTTTATTTTATTTATTTTAGTTTATTTATTAGTTTATTTTATTTTATTTCAGGTTTAGTTTAAGTTTAGTGGTTTTATCTTATCTTTATTATCTTTATCTTATCCAGGTTTAGGCCTTTTATATTTTTATTTTTAGGTTTAATTCTTGGTTTCAGCCTAAGCCCCAGTTGCCTGGCTCAGGCTCAGGTATAAGATTTAGGCTGTTTAGGTTGCAGTGGGGTTTAGGGCTCAGGCCTAGGCCCAGGAACATGGCTCAGGGCCTAGTGCCCAGGATTTAGGGCCCAGGGCCCAGGTCAAGTGGCTCAGGTCAGTCAGTGCCCAGGATTACTCAGCCTCAGGGCTCAGTTCTGGCCCAGGCCTGTGGGCTCAGGGTCCATTTAGGGCCCAGGCTAGTGTTTAGGGCCTTGGGTCAGAGTTGTGCTCAGTGATCTGTCAAGGCCAGTTTAGGGTTTTAGGGCCCAGTGTCAGGTTTAGTCAGGTTTGTGGGGTTTCAGAGAGCCCAGGGTTTAGAGTTTTAGACAGGATTTAGGGTTTAGGGTTTAGGGTTTAGTTTAGTTTATGGTTTATAGTTTAGGTTTAGGCATTAGAGCAGGGGTTTAGATTTGTGGGGTTGGGTTTTAAGTTTAGTTTGGGTTTAGAGGTTATATGTTTATGGTTTTAGGTTAGTTTTTAGGTTTAGGAGTGTTTGGTTTTATTTTAGGGTTTAGGGTTTATTTTTGGAAATTAGGGAAATTTTATTGCCACAAAAGGTACAAAGTCCTGAGGGGCAAATCTCTAAGCTAATGCTCAAAGAGCTAAAAAAGTCTAAGGAGATAAGCCCCTTAATAGAATAGATAAAGAAAGAAGCTAAAAAAGAAATAGAGATCCACAAAAAATAATCCTTGAAATCAAAAGAACTTCATCCGCTCCTTATGAAACCTTCAATCCAACAAGAAAAGTCTACCTGTAGATCCAAGCTTGAAAAGGGATTAGTATAGATAATGAGATAGTTAATTAAGCATAAAATATAAGAGCAGATCGAAGTAAAAAGATGAAAAAAAGTCTTAGGCTTAGTGATAGTCATCTTAAGGAGCAACATCATATGTAAGCATCCAGACTTCAAGTGAAGGGTTACAAATACATATGGCACTACCAACCAAAAGAAGGAATGGGAAGCATCATGGCCATCTTTGCCAACATACCTCTTGTAGTTCCTTATCCAATGACGATCATCGCATAAACCTGTATAAAACTTCAAACAGCAAATGTAGCCACAAAAAACCCATCAGTCAGATATATTAAACTCAATATAGCAGATAAGGAGGTAACCCATCAGGAAAGCCTTAGACCATAGGGAGCACCACCAAAGCCACCACCATGAATTTCTAACACAGTTGCTAGGAGCAAACCTCACAATAAAGGAAATAGGACTAAGCAGAGACCAAACAAAGGCAAAAGGAGGACCATAATTGGTAAGGTCCTTCATTAAAAAAACATGACAAGATCCATAAATGATAATAATATCCAGATTAATAGTAAGACTAACATCAAGAATGATAGGAAGCAAGGCAACCAACAAAATAGGAAAGAGTAAAGGTTCAACCACAATCTAAAAATGAAAATCCCAACAAGTAGACACTAGAAGAGAAGAATGGAAAAGTAAACAACTTGATCCATACATAGAATTGACAAGATCAAAAGGATTATAACAAAGTAAATACTCTTTAAACTCAACTAGCCAGCTAGAGCACCCAATCCAAGCAACCAAGAAGGCACCCACCGAGCCACCAAGACAAGGATTCAAATCATTAGACTTAGAACCATCGATGAAAGATAAAAAAGAGTCATCCATTTAAAAAAATATTGAAAAAATCCCAAGAAAAAGCCATAGATAGCAGCCACCAATCCGAATCTAAAGACATGAGAATCTAGTTAAAATAGCTAGATACAGGTGCTAAAAAATAGGTAAAAACCATTTATGTTCAAAAATAATCCAACAGCCAGAGACAGCCGCAAACAAGAATCCCAATAGGAAAAACATCAGCCAAATCCAAAAAACATTCAACCAGTAGTTAGCCACCTTCCAGTTCAGAATACTAATTAAAAATATAACATCGGTATTACAGGAGGCACACCCAATAATTAGACAATATAGTAAACCTGAAATAGCCAACCTTACGCTTATCCAGAGTAGCACTAAAGAAAGGATAGATAGCTGAAGGAAAATAGCTCTCCAAGCTATAACCAAAGAACAAAGAGCCCTCAAAGTCACATAACTCCTCTTTGTTGCAGGAGTGAAAATAACAACAACACAGCTATTAACAGCCACCTTTCAATGAGTAAATACCATCCAAGAGGGCCACACCCCAAATAGCACCAATAAAATCCTTAAGGACGAGAACAAGTGGGAAGGATGAGACCTAAGAGAGAAAGGACAACCAAAAATAACTAGAAAAACCATCCCAGTCAGTAAACAATAAGGAGGCAAAACATCCAACCATAGCAGGAAGGTCACAAAAATAGCATGAGTAACACGAAAGGGAAAACCCATACCATGCAACAATAACAAACAACCAAAAAAATAAAAGAAAAAAAGTTTGTAGAGATCCAAAAAAGAGAACCACACCAATCAAAATAAGGATCAATACCTCCATTCAGAAAACACCTCTACCAGGATGGAAGAGAAAGCAAACCAGAAATTAAAAAATATAGAAAAATTCCAAAGAAT
Source organism: Cymbidium sinense (assembly GCA_021442155.1). NCBI lineage: Eukaryota > Viridiplantae > Streptophyta > Magnoliopsida > Asparagales > Orchidaceae > Cymbidium > Cymbidium sinense. Next base: position 104,311,445 of record CM038214.1, on the reverse strand, counting down.
GGAAGGACAGCCCAATCCAATCCAAAGAATTGTAAAAAACCAAATAGGAATATAAAAGTAGGTTTAGGAGAAGAAATAAACAAAGACCAAACAAGCATAAGAGAAAACCAAAAATATTCAAAACAAAATAAGGGGAAAGCCAAATCCCCACTGGAGGAGAAAAGATTAAAATCTTCTAACATAATGTAAACCAGTTTTATCTAGATTCACAAGACTCCTTAAATGGAAAGGGATGTCATCATTAGAAAACATTTGCAAAGAAGAAGACTTGGCTCCCTAATTGGCAAGAAAGTCAGCACAATAATTGGCTTTCCTATAAATATGAGAAATATGAAAATATAGGTTAGCAAGAAGCCTCCTAGTATGCTTAAGTAAAGAATACACTTCAGCATTACCATGAGCATCAGAATTCATTAAATCTAGAAGAAGGAGAGCATCAACTTCAAACCAGATCTTATGAAAACCTTATCATAAACAAATAGAAATTCCATGATGAAAACCTTTTAGCTCAGCAAATAACACAGAACAAGGCTATAAAGGGGCATCAAAAAGCATAGATAACCTTGCCACTATGTTCTCTCAAAATCCCACCATGGCCATAATAGCCATTAGAAACTAAGCCATCATTGTTAACCTTAATGTAGTGATAATTAGGTTTAATCTGATATATAATTTTTTTGGGTAGAGAGACATTACAGAGAGGGAAGGTTAATCCCAAAATTGAAGGCCATAGAATTTCACCCTTTAAAATTAGAGTAAGTAAGAAGATTAGCTTTGAAAAGAGACAATTTTATATTTGGGTCTAGCAATAATACGATGATAGTTCATAGGAATATTACGATGCTTAGCATAATTTCTCTCCATCCAAATATACCAAAGAATAGTAGTAGCCAAAACAATTTTAACATGACCCTAAGAAGTATGAGACAAAAGCTTCAAGAAGTTGCATAATGGAAAATGAACCACTAAAATGGAAAGTATTAAAAATATTATCATACTATTTCCACACTTTAGCAGAAATAAGGCCTCTCACAAAAGCATGATCCAAAGTTTCAATGTGGTAGCAATAGTAGCATTTAGAGGGGAGATGGAAGCATTTTTTTTTTAGAAAGTAGCATCCATGGGATATAATTCAATGCACCAAGTTAAAACCAAAATGAAGTAGGTACAAATATTCTAGATTTTAGTAAAACCAAGGACTCTTGATATTTAAATTGATGAAGTGCCAAACATCCTTAAAAATAAAATCTCCAGAAGAAGAATTTTAAAGAGAATTTGGTCGGGTTCGTTAGGGAAAGGACAAATTTTTAGGATTTTGTCAACTATCACATTAGGGACAAGGATATTTAATTGAGCCACATCCTAGTTATTGTGAGTAATTAATTGATTAATCTTAAGCATCATAGTGGAATGAGTATTAAGCAAGGAATCAATAGAGCCTTACCCTAGCCAATTGTCTTGCCAAAATGAAGAGGAACCAGAATTGACACCCCAAGAAATTAGGTTCTGATTCTATTTGATACTCCAAAGTCTTCTCCACAGAGAGAATCCCTGATTTGAAAGCACAAATGAGGGATGTTTTCCTTAACAATATTTAGCATGCATAAACTTAGATCAAGAACTATGGTTATTTCTAAAATTCCACCACATTTGTAGGAAAATAAGTTAATAGAATCCTCTAATGTTTTGCAACCCAAGCCACCATCATTATTAGGACCACAATGGTTGTGCCAACTAGCCCAATATAATATTTTGGTAGAAGAGCTAGATCCCCAAAAAATTTATTAAAAAGTCTATTGATCCTTTTCATAATAGAATGGGTAGGAACAATAGTAAATAAGAGATACAGAGGTAGAGAACAAACAATACTTTTGATTAGGGTAAGTCTAGCACCAAAGGAAAGTAAATTAAACTCCTAAGAGGAGGTTATCTTATTTATTTTCTGAATGACTTCATCAAAAAAAGAAGATCTTTTCATTCCTCTATATAAAAGAGTACCAAAATACTTGATAGGGAGAATTTGATGTGAAAAACCCATAATATTCTTAAAAACATTGATCTTAGGTGAGGAAATAGAAGAGCTAGTAATAAAATAACTTCTATCGATTAATATTCAAGCCACTCTCCCTGGCAAAAAGAGTTAAGAAATTACATAACTTTTTAATATAAAGAGCATAGCCATTGCAAAATATAATGAAATCATCAGCAAAATTGAGGTGAGAAATGGGAAACCCACCACTGGTTCTGTAGTACATGTTAGGCATTTTACTAAACACCTACTTAATACATCTAGAAAGATATTCCACAATAATAGAGAAAAGGGTAGGAGAGAGAGGGTCCCCTTGCCTTAGCCCATGAGAAGAAGAGAAGAAACCATGAACTTCACCATTGAGGAGCAAAGAAAACCAAGAATTCTCAATCCCATTCTTAGTTAAAGCAATAAATTGATTAGAGAATCCAAATGAAGCCAAGATTTTATATAGGAAAACCCAACCAATATTATCATAAGCTTTGGAAATGTCAAGCTTAAAAGTGTTTTCACTACTTAACTTTGGCATTCAAATCATGGATCATTTCTTGGGCTAAATGAACATTACTTGAAATGGATCGCCCTTTCACAAATTTGGTTTGATTGGGGGAGATAATTTTAAGAAGAAAGATACTCAACCTTTTAGCCAACATCTTAAAAATAAGTTTGTTAAAAAAAAGCAAAGGCTAATTGGCCTAAAATCACTCCAAATTTTAGTATTGTTTATTTTAGGAAATAAAATAATGGAGGTGCTACCAAAATATTTGGGGAGAGTACTACCCTTAAAGAAATCAAGAACAACCTTAATGAAGTTCTCTTTAATGGTAATCCAACATGTTTGGAAAAGAGGGTAGTAAACCATCGTGCCACTAAGTCTCAGATTCATACTTTAAAGTGTCGAATTTCATGCTCAAAGGCAAGGAAGAAAGCATCTTGTTATCATCATCGAAATGAGATTAGGGATAACTTCGTGACAAAGAAATCTCATCATAAGCAACAATTTTATTAAGAAGCTTTGTATAAAAAGAAATAGTAATCAGTAAGCTCTTTTATCTGAACACCAAACACCATCATTAGTTTTAATTTTATGAATGTGATTTAAAGCCTTTTTCTTTCTAACCATGGCATGAAAATATTTTATATTGTGATCACCATCAGAGATCCATTTCATTGAAGCTTTTTTCAGCCAATAGGTCTCCTCCATGTCTTGATAACATGATAACCTATTTTTAGCTTGAGCCAACAAATGAATTTTAGAAGGGTCATTAACAACAGCATCTTGCAAAACTATAACCACATTCTCCATTTATCTTATATTGACAAAAAGGTTCTTGAAATAATATTTATTTTACCAATTAAGGCATTGTTTAAGTTTGTTTAATTTGAACCACAATCTCCTCATCCCAAAAATAGAATCATCGATGGAGAGGTTCAACTACTAGCAACAACATCCAAAAAATCTATCATCCATGAGCCACATATTTTGAAAGCAAAAAAGTATAGGAGAGGAGGGTTTAGTAACATATAAGTTCACAGTGATAAGCAAGGGAGAATGCGCCAAAATGGTTTTGCTTAAGTGCTCCACGTAAGTACTAGAGAAGGTTAATCGCAAATGGTTAAAAAGAACCTGATCTAACTTTATCGAGTCTATAATTATTCCAAACTTAGACCCACTAAAGCCAATATCAGTATGATAACAATCAAGGATCATGTTATTAAAATATTCCATTGAAAATAAGTTCAAAGCATTACCACCAACCGGTTCAGAGGGAGAAGAGATAGTGTTAAAATCCCCACCCACAAACCAAGGAGCATGAACAGAAGAAGAGAAACTAATAAGATATTAACAAATAAGCTGTCTACCATTTCTATTACAAGAAGCATAAACAAATGAACCAAAATAACACCAATTATCATAAGTAATTTTAACATTAACAACTTGGGATAAATCATCAAAATAGAAAAAAATCCAAATTTTATTGCTTGAATTAAAAAATTACCAAAACCAATCATTCTAGTAATAGAAGGAATTGTTAAGAAGAATAAAGGGTTCCAAGATAGCCAAAAAGGAAATGTTATGAGAACAAACAAAATTTCTAATTCTATTTCCAATAAAGAGGGTACCAATCGCTCTCGCATTCCAAATTAAGAAAGTAACCATTTATTTTGGAGCATAAGAGCCAGATCTAGTAACTCTAGCAAAGTTAGGAAATTTAGTTTTAGGTGTTTTATTTTTTTTTCTAAAAAATGTTTGAAATTTATTAGACAAATCCACAACATCACCATCAGATAGGGATTGTTCAAGGATATGCTTGAAATAAGGTTGCACATTAAAACCATCATTGCAGGCCACTTCACCTTCTTCCAAATCATTATTATGTTGCAAAATTAGAAAATTAGTTCAACATTAGATGAAGAAGTGAAAAGAATTACAATCATTTAAAGCACAAGTGCCCAAGTCAAGATTAAAACTTTATCCTTAGTTTGCTCACCAATCAAGCCCTCATGAAGGATCGCATTTTCTTCAATTATATGTGGCAAAGAAGCAGGAATAGAATCATTTGAGATAGAATCATCATCCATAACTTTATCCTTTGGAAATTTTTTAGTTATATCCAACTCTACTAGAATCCAAGCAATAGATTGCCTGGTGTTAAAAGCAGATGCCTGATCAACTTGAAGAGGATGACCAACAACACAACCACAATAAAAAAACTCATGATTAATGAAATGAACATGCAAATTGGGAAGAGAGATCCAAACTAGAATAATAGTAGATTCCTCCTAAACATCAAAATAAGGCATCCATTTCGACAATCACATCTAATAATTGAAAACAAAATATGAGCATCAAGAGAAAACCTAAGAATAATATAAATCATTTGAAAGCTAATCAAGAAATGATGATTAATCAATTTAGAAAAATACTAGAGCTTCAAGATGAAAACAAATGAATGTTCTCCAAAGTAGGATGACGCAAAGTGAATTTAGCTAGCAACATGAATTCAAAGGGTTTCGCAAGCCTTTACACAATCAAATCAGAACACATTATCATGGGTACACCCTGAAAGGAGGTAGAGATAAGTTTGAGAGACTCACCAATAATTGGCCTTACTAGAAGAACATCCTTGAAGGATTTTAAAGCTAGCAAGGGTTTAATCTAGAGACCCCAAGGAGTTAGAAACTTCAATGAGCAAGAATTTTGGATTACCCCATGAGGAAGTAGAGAACACAACCATGATCAACAACAAAGATGATAGAAGAAGCCAAAGCTGCTAAGCGTTGAAATGGAAAACCAACTGAAATGTCCACATGAAAAGTCACAAAAGAGATGCCTCCATAGGGAAATGAAATTCACAAAAAATGAGGAGAGCAAAGATGGGGTTTAGTTTAAGATTTAGGGTTTGTGGTTTTGTGTTATGATTTATGGTGTGGTGTAAGATCTGGGTTTAATGTAGTTTAGGGTCATGGTTGGCCTAGGGTCAGGTCAGGGCCCAGGGCTTCATGGCCTGGGTGCCTAGTTTGTGGCCTCAGTGGTTTAGTGTGGTTAGCTCAGGTCAGGATTTAGGGGCTTGTGCAGGATTTTAGTAGGCCTAGGGCCCAGGTTTTGCCTAGGGAGCTCAGGCTCAGGCCTTGTGTGGCTCAGTGGCTCTGGGGCCTGTGGCCAGGGCTCAGGTCCTCAGGCCAAGACTCATCAGGCCTAGTGCCTGTGATCAGGCTCAGTAGCCTAGGTCAGTTGATGGACTAGGGCCTAGGGTTTTATGGTCAGGCCTAGGGCCTAAGATTTAGGGCTCAGGGTAGGGTTCATTTAGCTTCAGATCTGGTGTTTTTTTTAAATCATGAACCTAGGTCATTTATTTTATCTTTTTATTTTAGTATTTTATTTTATTTCTTTATTTAGTTTATTTTTTTATTTTAGTTTATGATTTTGGTGTAGGTTCATTTATGTTTATTTATTAGTTTTACTTATTTTAATTTAATTTTAGTTTTGTTTTAGGTTTTATTTCATTTTTTTTTAGGTTTATGTTTTAGTTTCTTTTAGGTTTTATTTTTAGTTTTAGTTTTTTATTTAGTTTATTTTATTTATCTAGTTTTATTTAGTTTATCTTTATTATGTTTAGGTTTTATCATTTATTTATTTATTTTAGTTTTATTTTATTTTATTTGTTTGTTTTTTTTATCTTAGGTTTAGTCTTTTAGTTTAGGTTTTTATTTTAAGATTTCATTTAGGTTTTTATTTACTTATTTTATTTCATTAGGTTATTTTATTTTTATTTTATTTAGTTTTTTATTTTATTTAGTTTTATTCCTTAGATTTATTTTATTTTCTTTTATTTAGTTAGGTTTCTTTATTTTATTTTATCTTTAGTTTATTCTCACTATCTTATTTTATTTTATCTTTTATTTTTTAAGTTTAGTTTAATCTTTATCTTTATTATCTATCTTTATTTTCCTGCAGTTTTATTTGTTTTGCCTTGTCCAGCAAGTCTTTAACATCGCAGGATGGCTTACGCATCTTTTAGGCCTTTAGCTCTAGCCATGAGAGAGCTCAGGTATTTTGCCCTTATCAGGCCTTTGTGGCCCAGTATCGCACTAGGTCTTCATTCTAAGTACGTTCCCAGGGCTTGGGCCTAGCCCAGGTCTTGCCCATGATTTAGCCAGGGCCCAGGTCAGCCCAGGGCCTGTGTGGCCTGGCTCAGATTCAGGCCCAGGGCCTGCTCCAGGGCCTCCCAGGGCCTGAGCCCAGCTCTAGGCCCAGGTCAGCTCAGCCTCAGTGGCCTGTGATCTGGGCCCTGGGCCTGTGGGTCTGGGCCTCAGTGGCCTGTGGCCTGCGGCTCAGCTTCAGGCCTAGGGTCACCAGGGCCTGGGCTCAGCTCAGGCTCAGCAGGATTCCAGGGCCTTGTGGCC